>CM052661.1:575426-611091 GCA_028533165.1 Leontopithecus rosalia | reverse complement strand
TTTTCTTTCATTATTTGTACATCAGTGGTTAAGTTGCCTGCATATTAACCCCAACCCATACCTAAGAGAACGGCAGCTATAAATCAAGTCCCTCCAATTTGATTTATGTGCCACCTGAATACCTGTTTAGCAATGAAACTGCCACTGCTAAATAAGCAAAGCTTTGCTGGAAAAAATCAATCACTGTCATTATCTGATGCTTCTGTTTAAAGGAAGGGTATTAAAATACATACTAAAACTATTTCTGTTAAATACGGTTCACGGTTGCAAGTAATCAGAGCTTCTGAGAACACAATGCATAAACCCACAAAACCATTGCAGAACATATATTCACGGGGTGATGGGAAATACTTCAATTTATTTTAGACCCAACAAACAACAGTTTTCATCAAAGCTGAAGTAAGTTACATAGTTTGAAAAGCCTTTCCCCTTTAGTGCAGAGCGTTCTTTTTCAATAAAATGCCTTCCAGGAATTACTTTTAAATTTGTGGGGGCAAATATTAAAACTGTCTTCAACCTCAAAAAAAGAAATTCAGCAGGACTTGAACAGCTTCAGGGAGGTGCCCACCGTCCTTTGCCGAGATTGGACCTCTCTCTCTCAGAATAAAGTGAGCAGGGTGCACGCAGAGATGAAGCTAATGGGCTGGAGAAGAAACAAGGCTTCCAGTTGGCTCACAGCCCTGACACAGCCTCTGCCAGCTTCCAAGGAAATACGTATGAAAATACCAAAAACGAGAGGAGCACTCTGTGCCTCTGCAAACGAGGGCAGATCATCATTTGCTAAAAGAGCAAGGAGCCCATTTCTCCCATGATGCCAACCTGGTGGCAACCATGCACATGGCACCTGCCCAGCAGTGCCATGCCCGGCCAGCCTGCCACACTCCCGTGTCCCGCACGGATGTTTCCTGCTTCAGAAATGCAGCCTACAGTCAGCTCCCACCTATAAGCCTAGGCTCACATCACCCAACAAGCAGCTGCACAGTTCTCCTGCCCAAGGCTTCACTGTCCGCTGGAAGATGCACTTTCTCAGAGTAAGACAGAGACCAGCGGTGGGTGAGGACCCTGGCCTGGCTCCCTTGGGCAGCCAAGACCAAGGCCAGAAGAGCCACTTGCCGGGCCACTGGCTGAGTGTGAGGTGCCCTGACAGGACTGGCAGTGGGAGGCCCGCCAGCTCTGAACAGCAGAGCCCCCTGGGTGGAGGATGGTGGGCAGCAGTAGCCATGACAGGCACACAGAACAGCATCTGCAACAGCTGCGCTGCTGGGGGAGGAGTCCCAGGGTCTTCCAGGCAGAAGGGACGTGGGACCAGGACAATCCCACAGGCTGGCTATGGGAAATCCCAGTGAAAGATAGACCTCTTCCCATTCCAGGATATAAGAACAGAGCAACAGAAATCATGTGAGAGCAAGATGTGGACACGCGGCCACAGAAATGCTCATATAAACACGTCCACACACAGGAGTCCTGTGAGAACACATGAAGATGCGGGCATGTGGCCACAGAAATGCTCATATAAATGCGTCCACACACAGGAGTCCTGTGAGAGCACACGAAGATGTGGACACGCGGCCACAGAAGTGCTCATATAAACACGTCCACACACAGGAGTGCTGTGAGAACACACGGAGATGTGGACACATGGCCACAGAAATGCTCATATAAACACGTCCCCACACAGGAGTCCTGTGAGAACACACGAAGATGAGGACACGCGGCCACAGAAATGCTCATATAAACACGTCCACACACAGGAGTCCTGTGAGAGCACACGAAGATGTGGACACGCGGCCACAGAAATGCTCATATAAACACGTCCACACACAGGAGTCCTGTGAGAGCACACGAAGATGAGGTGACGCGGCCACACAAGTGCTCATATAAATGCATCCACACACAGGAGTCCTGTGAGAACACACGAAGATGTGGACACGTGGCCACAGAAGTGCTCATATAAATGCATCCACACACAGGAGTCCTGTGAGAATTCGTGAAGGGGTGAGGACCAGCATTCGGCTCTGCCTGCCAAGCACTCAGCATGAAGCAGACACGCAGTGAGTCGGGCCCTTGTCTACTCACTGGGTTTTCCTGAGTGCATCCTGAAAATTATTTTTGCAATTAGTTATGCATTTATTTTTATTATATGTGCGAGTATGTATATCTATAGCTACACATGCATATATATATTTAGACAGGGTGCTGTTCTGTCACCCAGGCTGGGCAGACTATCCAAGCACGACCACGGCTCGCTGCTGCCTCTGCCTCCTGGGCTCAAATGATCCTCCTACCTCAGCCTCCTGAGTAGCTAGGACTACTGGCGTGCACCACCACATGTGGCTAATTGTTTTTAGTAGAGATGGGGTCTCGCCATGTTGCCCAGGCTGGTCTCAAACTCCTGAGTTCAAGCAATCCACTTGCCTTTGCCTCCCAAAGTGCTGGGATTATAGACAGGAGCCACCATGCCTGCCGAATTATTTTTATATTTGTTTATTATTATTATGCACACAGGACTCACAAAGCAGGCCTGAGACTGTGCTCCTTAGAAAGGGAAGGTTCTAAGGTCAGTCCTTGGCTGGCATCTGGAAATGTCAATTTAGGGGCTATTCCCTGAGAACAGGGGCTTCCTGGGCCTACCCCATGCCAACATGAGGTTTATGCCACACACCTGCTGTCCTGCTGGGAGCCTGGAATTTGCATAAGTGCCAGGCAGGGGTGCTTCTGTGGGCAGACCCCAGCACACCCTGGGCACCCATCTCTCATAAACTTCCTGTTGGATGACATGCATGGCCACAGCCTGACGCTGGAGGAGCTGAGCCCCTCTTGGGACTCTGGGAGCAGCTCTGGCAGTGTCCACCTGGTAACCCTGGACCTCCCTCCTCCACCCTCTCCCTCTGCTGACCGTGTTCCACATTATTTCTCTGCAGCAGCTCACGGTCGTCCTGATGGGCATGAGTCCTGGGAGTGCTCCCAGCGAATCACCAAGTGGGGGCGCTGCTACTGGGGACCCTAGTGCTGGTTATAGACATGGGGTGGAAGGGAGTTATTAAAACTGCCACCCAGATTTCAAAGACATTCCCATTTTAAAAGTACTTCTCAGTAAACGGGAAGATTTCAGTAGTGGGTAAAGGGAAGAAAATATTCCAGATACCACGGAGAGCACAGCCACATGTTGGAGCCTTCTGTGTCCTGCCAAGGAAGGATAGGCAGGGGGCGGCAGGCACGGCCCAGCAGCTCACACCTCATCAGGCTCTGTTCTTTCTGACCACCTTCCCTGGTGCAGTTTCGTCCAGGGACTTGCTGCTTCTCAGCAGGGTGACCGTCCCTGCAGCGCCTGACAGATCCTGGGAACACCAGGGCCCACCCCGCATCGGTGGCCTCTCCTGTTCTCAGACCCCGGTATGAGCACTGTAGTCCATTCTCAAGGTCAACCTGATGCTAAACAGGTGGATGGTGCAGCAAGTGAACACTGCCCAGGCAGGACGTGCATTTCCTGGGAGCTCATCTGCAGGGGGGGCTCACAAACTGTCCCCAGCTTCCCTTCCCCACCCACACTGCCCAGAACCTAGTACATTAGGCAAAGAAGAAAGACCAAGACACATCAGAAAGCACAAGCATCCTCCCCATCAGGGCAGACGTCGGCAGCTGTCTAAGTACCCAGCACTGACAGGGCGCCTTAGACAGGACAGCTGGATTCCTTCCCACCATTTCTGCCATACCATGTGTACAATTCCTTGCCGATACATTAAACCAGTTTCTATTGTAATGTCAAGTCCTTCCATTTCAGGTCAAATAATAATACATTTTTAGATGTGAAGTACTTTTTACTTTCAAAATCAAGTAATGCTTGTGGCTGGATGCAGTAGCGGATGCCTATAATCCCTGCATTTCAGAGGCCACAATGGAAGGATCACTTGAGCCCAGGAGTCTGAGGCTGCAGTGAACGCTGATCACAGCACTGCCCTCCAGCCTGGGCAACACAGTGAGATCATGTTTCAAAAAAAGAAAAACTACAGTACTGAAAGGTCAGTCTTCAGATTTCAATGTTTTTAAAAATAATGTTTTGATATTTCCAGTAACTCAAAAAATAATATGCTTTGATATTTCCAGTAGCTCATAACTATATCAGTTTGTCTTCAATTCAAGGCAGTTTGTCTCACCCACACCTATATGTCTACATGCCTCTAGGTCTAAAACACTATAAAAGAAAAGAAAAGGATGGAACATTTTCTCAGTTAAGAACTTAAGTTGATTGGGAGGCCGAGGCAGGTGGATCACGAGGTCATGAGATCAAGACCATCCTGGTCAACATGGTGAAACCCCATCTCTACTAAAAATACAAAAAATTAGCTGGGCATGGTGGCGTGTGCCTGTAATCCCAGCTACTCCGGAGGCTGAGGCAGGAGAACTGCTTGAACCCAGGAGGCGGAGGTTGCGGTGAGCCGAGATCACGCCATTGCACTCCAGCCTGGGTAACCAGAGCGAAACTCCATCTCAAATAAAATAAAATAAAGAACTTAAGTTGAACAACAGTGTGGGTTAACACAGTTACCTTCCTGAAAACAAATCAATAGCAATTGGTACTTTATCTGCTAGGTATCATTAGGTATCATCGCAGTCTTTTTTGACAAAGATAGAGACGCAGAAGATCGCAGTGAGTACCAGGTAAACCTGTTCAGGATGGACGCACGCGTGGTGTGGCAGAGACACGACCATGCCTGACTCACCGTGTTTTATGAGGAATCATACCGCACCCATTCTACATGATCACAAAACAGTCAGGAACTAAACGTGGATTGTTATAAAATCCGTTAGAGTGACACGGGTTGTCAGATGACTGGTAAACCCCAATTCTATGAATGGCTTAAAAACAAGTCACCAACACTCACCATTTTAAGGGAGCTTGACTGGCTGCAAGCAAATGAGAGAGGCATATTTTAAAACAGGAGGCTTAAATCTAAAATGTTCTGAATTTCCCGTAAGCACAGGCACAAACACACATGTCCATGCTTCCAGTCCCCTGCACACAGACCCACACAGAACAAAAGAATGCCTTTGGAATTCAGAGGAGGTTGAGACTCCAGATCCTGGGACGGCACAAAACTTTGGTAAATTCACTTAGATGTTACATGTGTAGCTCCCAAATGGCAGTGTGAGCGTCTCCGCTTCAGCTGCACAATCGTCCATGGCTCTACGCATGCAGCTCACCAAAGCATCTGTCTCTGTGCCCCACAAATCAATCGTTAGATGTCTAAGAAAATCAGGGTACAGTCTCATTGTCATTCAACTTGTATTTATTCATTTTGATCAACTTGACCTCACAAAAGAATACTCCGGAGGCTGGACACAATGGCTCATGCCTGTAATAATCCCAGCACCTCGGGAGGCCAATGAGGTGGATTACGAGGTGAAGAAATAGAGAACCTCCTGGCCAACATGCGTAGTGTGAAACCCCATGAGTAGTAAAAATACAAAAATTAGCTGGGTGTGGTGGTGCGCCCTTGTAGTCCCAGCTACTCAGGAGGCTGAGGCAGGATAAATGCTTCAACCCAGGAGGCAGAGGTTGCAGTGACCCAAGATCACATCACAGCACTCCAGCCTGGTGACAGAGCAAGACTGTCTCAGAAAAATAAATAAATAAAAATAAAACTCTGGAGACATTGTCTAGTAACAACAATAACAGCCCATAAAACAATACTCTGAATACAATAACAAAAGAGAATCAGTCTGGGTGCAATGCCTCTTGCCTGTAATTCCAGCACTTTGGGAGGCCAAGGCAGGAGGACTGCTTGAGCCCAGGAGCTTGAGAGCAGCATACGCAATATAGGGAGACCTCGTCTCTATAAAAAGTTCAAAACTCAGCCAGGCATGGTGGCATACACATACAGCCTCAGCTACTCGAGGAGCTGAGGTGGGAGGATTGCTCGCACCTGAGAAGGGAAGATTGTAGGGAGCTGAGACTGCGCCACTGCAGCCCAGCCTGGGTGACAGAGTAAGGGTAGGGTAGAGGAGGCAGGGGGAGGGGAGGGGAGGGGAGGGGAGGGGAGGGGAGTGGGGGGGGAAAGGAAAGACAAGAAAACAGAAAAGGAAAGAGAGCAAAACTGATGTCCAAATCTTATTGGAAAACAGGCAAAATAGTGACTTAAAAATTACTTTACTATCTCCGGCCCTTCACTCCTGAAAATGTACAGACATGTGCTTCACTGACGTTTTACTTTGAAGCAGGACAAGTTATGAAGAAGCAGTGACTCCATGAGCTGCCTGCCTCTCACACTTTCCTCTATTCTCAGGAAGGGACAAACCCTAGAGAAGAGGCCCTCTGGGTCCCAAGGAAGTCTGTAGCCCAGGCTGTCCCCACAGGAGGCTGAGCCCTGAGCATGCCCACCTGGGCATCACCACCGATCACCTTGGTCTCAACTCCGGGCTTTCAGACCAAATTCCCAAACCAAGATGCAAGATCCTGGCTGTTTGACTAACATTTTCACTTCCACTTCCCAACAAATCAGACTTCTGCCTTGGAATCATAACAAGTGGGCTACTTGGGTGCCCCTTTGCTTTGGCACTGGAGAAGCTTGGGCTGGGTTTCACGAGCAACAGCAGCACTGACATCAATTTCATGTATGTATGATGGCATGTGATCTTGTCTCACACTGGAAAGAATTTAAGGTAACTTACAAATACCTAGGTGGAAAACTTGGGGTGGACAGAAAAAGAAGGCGGGGAACATCTACAATGAAGAGGACCCGTGGTTAACACACGTGGAAACCATGCCCTGGGATGGACAGATGGATGGACGGGTGAACTGATGGAAGGACAGAGAGATGGACAGACGTGAAGATTTAACAAATGACCACACATTTGTTGCATTTCCCAATAGCTAAGGCAAACGCATGACCAGTCCTCTGATTCAGGAATTTCCAGGCAGCAGGCAGGGGCTGTGGCATGTGCCACCAAGACTCTCGACAACATTCTCATTCCAGCGATGGTTTCACAGACATTCCCTGCTCCCAAGGGAGGGCGATGCCACAACACCAAGGCATCATCAACAAAGATGCACAGTGAGGTGCAGAGGACATCTTCAAGATGACCCAGCAGTCGGCCCACAGAGCGCTCTCTCAGTTCAGGAAGAGATTTCAGAGTATCCCAATGGGAGGCCTTGCCCAAAGAACCCTCCCCTAAGAACATGGCACAGACGCTCTCACAAGACGCTGTGGCAGTGTGCCCTGGGCTGACAGTTACATGCAAAGTTACAGATTGCGAGGTGTGGAGAACCAGGAGATGTGACAGAAACCCACCCTCCTGACACCCCCAAGCATGACCCCTCAGACAACGTCAAAAATCTCCCAAAAGGTAATTGTAGATCCACTTCCAGCCCCGCACATCTGCACCACACAGAAAGGTCCCGGGAATTTACATTGGTGTATCATTAAAACAGGTGTATCAGACACGAGGTTTAGTCACGAACGCTCTCAGCACAGAAGCATCCACAGAACACGCAGCCTTGAGCTATAAAATTTCTTTATGTCTCCACATTTAACTGTGCATAAACCACAAACGTAGGTAAATGCATAGATTAACCTGCTCTGGGGTTAAAAGGGCCGCCATCAATAACCGTGCAATCTCCGCTCAGCACAGAAGTGCCTGCCCAGAAGGAGTGGGGCTGACCCTTTTCATTCAGGGGTTGCATTTCCTGCATGGGTCACGTCCTTCCACTCAGCGTGAAGACAGCATCTATGCTGGAAGCCTCATGAAATAAAAGACCTGTGGTCCTGACACTACTGATCCATGCATGCCCCTTGTTCTGGCAGGAATTAAACAGCACAACTGATTTTCCAATAAAAGCATTTCCAGATGATGAAATAAAACCCTTTTAAGCATGTGAGGAATGTGGCTTTTTTTCTCTTTGGTTGGCGGGGAGGGAGAGACGACGCAGGAAAAGAGGCCCCAGCTCGCTGAAAGGGGCATGGGGACCTTAGAGTCCGTCATGAGAGGAGGCTCTGGGCCACTGCCTCCACTTCCTTCCTCCAGCTCAGCCCTGGCTTTGCTTTCACTGTTCTTACTGCGTGAATCACATCACATGGAATTCTATTTGCACAACCTCAGTTCATTTTGGAAAGGGAAGAGGGTATTACAAGTAATTTTGGTATCTGAGTAAAAAGAAGTTTACTTGACATATTTGGTCTTTCAAAGAAATGAGATCTCATCTTTAATCTTCTATGTGTAAATGCCACTCCCTGACCTCCTGAAAACAGGTAAGCATGATACACACGTGGAGACTTCCCACCTCTTTCAGCAGCAAAGCCGTCTGACCTGCCTGCATTGCCCAGCCCCGGGGTTCCAGAGGCCGTGCCCCCAACCTCCTCTTCCTTCAGCCCCAGCATTCAGGTTCCCAGTCCACACCGTGCTGTTCTGTATCATGTGACCAGAAAGTCACATGTGAATAATTCAGTACTTAAGCAGGGAGGACCTCAAAGGGTACCACACTGACTTAGCGGAAACCCGTATCTAGGCACAGCAAAATATCTGGGAGCTGTGGGACAAGGGAGTCACGGGTGCCTCTGCATCTATTTTATCTTCCACAAACGGAGACCTATTTTGTATGTCACAATGGTAACAGGACTGGTCAAGATGAAGGTGAAAGCCCCTGATAAACTAGCACTCTATAGAGGCAGGTAACATCCACGATCAGTGCAGGAATTCAAGGGAGATGTGAATTAATGAAGTCAAGCCTCAGAGCAGGGGAGGTGTGAAGTTAATGAACGCGCACGTGCTCACGCCAGTTCTCACGGCCAGCAGTGTTGACCCTTGTCCTTGTAGACACGCTTGCAGCAGAAAGGGCAAGTGTGTCCACTGATTTTCCTTTATTTGTCCATCCTGGAATTAAAAGCTTTTTAAAACCTTTAGCTCGAAAAGAATCTAGGGGAATTACAATTACCAAACAGAACCTTCTCCAACGTTTCAACAATGGTGTCCCTCTGCCGTTTTGAACTAAACCTGTCAACTGCTCTGGCGGTGACGCTCTGCCAACAGTTCTACGTGCTGAAACGCTAGTGAGGAACAATTAGGTCTGCCACCCTGTAGACGTCTAAAATCCTACTTGTAATACTCATGTACTCAGCATCCAAATACAAATCACCGAAAATATTTGCTCCACCTATGTAGATTTTACAAAATGAAACACTCTGTTACAAAGGTTACCTTTCAATCCAAGATTTCCTTTTGCCAACACATAACTAGAAAACGTGCAGCCCTGCAGAGAGCACGCAGCAGCAGCAGCTACCGGGTGCAGGGACCACGGCAAGGGCCGGCACAAGCAAGGGCAGGGACCACGGCAAGGGCCAGCACAAGCAAGGGCAGGGACCACGGCAAGGGCCGGCACAAGCAAGGGCAGGGACCACAGCAACGGCCAGCACCCACTTCCGTGCGGGGAGCCGGCTCCACTCAGCTGGAACTCCTCCCGACTCCAGTCCAGGAACTTCACGGCAGCACTTGAAACTGGACCACAGGAATTGGCGAACATAGGACAGGGCCTCGCTACCCTCCCTCTCTCCCAGCACAGGACAGTCAGCTGACAAATGCTGACCCAGCACGTCACTGCAGGAACCCCGCGGCAGAGTCAGTAGTTTCCATGATGTTCTTGCAGATAAGCAACCATCAGTCCCACAAACACAGGGGAAGCACGTGGAATCTTTCCACCCAACTTTTGTATATAATACGTTTCACAGTCATTTTGCATTCACTGTCAATTAGAAACATAATGTATCTCAAAAATCAAACACGGTGCTCCTGCATGCTGTATCTATTTGAGGTTTCATTATTCAGTTGTTATCAAAGTTCACACAGGTAATGACTGCTTCCATATTGCAAAATCAATTCATTCTCGAAACTTCTAATTATTCTTGGCAGCAGAATAGGCTGTCTCCTGATGAACTCAGGATAATGGCTGCGTGAGGCAGCTAGGTCCAAAGTCAGAACCCCAGCCAACTGCGCAGCCTAAAGAAAAGAATTTATGATGCTCACAGGTGTATAACCCAATTTTCCCAAATGTCACGGCAATTCCAAAGTGAACATCATTAATAACCAAGGTAAAGGAGTCAGATCTTCTAGGAACTAAACGGCTCCCAGTATTTTCCCTGCTTAGATCTCACTGCCAGGGAAATGTGGATTTGATGGAAGGTTGCCTTTGCTGTGTTCTCCAACACCTTCCAACACCCATTCTACACACATCCTGTGAAATGCAGATGCACTGTTCTTCCAACACACTTATACACACATCCTATGACACACTTATACATGCATACTATGAAACACAGAGTCCCCCGAGGAAAATGCACCAATCTTACGTACATCACTTTTCCAACACACTTATACATGCATCTATGAAACACAGAGGCCCAGGAGGAAAATGTTCTTCCAACACACTTATACACGCATCCTATGACACACTTATACATGCATACTATGAAACACAGAGTCCCCCGAGGAAAACACACACTCTTACGTACATCACTCTTCCAACACACTTATACATGCATCTATGAAACACAGAGGCCCAGGAGGAAAATGCACCACTCTTCCAACTCACATTATAGAAGCATCCTATGAAACAGACATTATGCACATATCCTGTGAAACACTTCCCTGGAGGAAAATGCACCACTCTTCCAACACACATTATACACGCATCCTATGAAACACAGAGTCCCTGGAGGAAAACACACCACTTAGGCCATGCCATATTTTCACCATGGAGCCAAAGTTCCCACCCCTCCAGTTAAAGGGTCAGAAATACTAAAGCAAGTATAAGACTCCTCTGTTGCTAAGAGGAAACCCTGCCTATAAAAACTTTAGACAGGTTCCCTTTCACCCAGAAAACAGCGAATCATTATGAAGGATGTTTGTGAAGAAGTCGCAGCTCAAATAAGGTTCCAGCTCTGTCCAGGAACGGGCAGGCATCGTGGACCACTGTAACTGCACGAAGTTCTGGAGTTCCGCCAGAAACTCAGCAGCCTGAATCCAGCGGCAAGTGGACCTGCCTTCAGCCGAAATGTGGTGGCACGTCCAGGACGCTGTGCCCAAGGCCTGATCTATTTGGCGGTCCTTTTATAGCCTGCTAATCCAGAAAGGGTGCTAAGGAGGGGACGCCCCCAGGACACCAATCCTAGTAAAAGATGGTGCTGGATTCAAGCCAGAGGCAGCTGCTAAAACCCCAGACACTCGGGAGGTCGCCCTTCCCCCAGGTGACCGTTCTTCACCGAGCTGCTCCACCTTCTTCTGGATCTCAGCTTCAAAACTCGTGCCCTTTGTAGGGACATGGATGAATCTGGAGAACATCATTCTCAGCAAATTGACTCAAGAACAGAAAAGGAAACACCGTATATACTCACTCATAGGCAGGTGATGAACAATGAGAACACATGGACACAGGGAAGGGAGTACCACAAACTGAGGTCTATTGGGGGAAATAGGGGAGGGACAGCAGGGCGGGGAGCGGGGGAGGGATGGCATGGGGAGAAATGCCAAATATGGGAGAAGGGGCAGAAGGCAGCAAAACACACTGCCACGTGTGTACCTATGCAACTATCTTACATGTTCTGCACATGTACCCCAAAACCTAAAATGCAATTAAAAAAAAAAAAAACTGACTCCAGGCAGGTTGCAAATCAAAGACCTATGAAAGGCCAATCAGGGGTCACCGAGCAGGAAAAGGGAAGAATGCTTAGAGGTGAAGACAGACATAAATGTGTTTTGTGTTTTTTTTAAGGTGTAAAAGCCCCATATGCATCCACATGTGTGCCTTCACGAAAAGGATGGTCTCTGGCCATGTTCTCCTCCACCAATACACACCCTTGCTGAGAACAAACAGCCAAGACCATACGGGAAACTAATCCACGGAAGTCACTCTGACGCTTCACGTCACTGGCTAAAATCATCACAAGTAATCAAAATAGCAAGAGAAAATGATAGTATATTTATCTATCACGAACGGCCATGCTTAATTCAGAAACATGGGATGCATAAAGTTAATGGAGTGTAAAGCGTTTCAAAAATAACTAAAAACCAAACAAGAAAAACGTGATGACTCATCCAAAGGTTAATCTTCTTTCTATCGTGGTCAAGCACTCACGACACGGACTCCACCGTGACAACGATGCCTGCGGCCCGGTTCAGTGGTATTCGCCACATTCTCACTGCCAGGCAGCCGTGCCCACCCTTCATCTGCAGACTCATTTCGTCTCTGCCATGGAAACTTGGTACCAACTGCAAAGTCAATCTCCTTAATGAGAAATTGTGAAAACTCTTCCCCCAAACCATTAAGGTACAAGAAAATTACAGTCACCCTCGGGAGGACCTTTACATGCCACCGAAATGCAAAAGCAATCAGTGAGAACCTCCGCCGTGTTGAGATCTGAAGACATTTCCAAACAAGATCTCCTAAATAATGAAGCAGCATGGGGCATACTAGAGACCATTACATAATAGAAACTAGAATTCTCCCAATCTTTCCATTCTGAATGGAGAAGACATTCCTTTCCTTATCCACACCGAATGTCAAATCCCAGGGTCTTCCACAGCTGACGTGACAGTGAAACATTCTGTAACATAAAAGCAGTTTAGAGGAAATTGCCCAGCTAACAGCCTGCACATTGAGGCCCCAGTGGAAGGCAGCTCTCTTGGTTCCACAGCTGGATTACTTAGCGAATGAAACGTCTCCAGTTGGCGATGTTTCCCAAATTAACATAAAACCATTTACAGAACAAATTATAAAAAAACATGAAAAATTCATTTCCATACTTAATAGCCACAGTATAGTAGTTACCTTTTAACCTATTTTATCATTATTCCTGCTGTTTCTTAGTCAGAGAAATGATTCACCCGAATCCAGAAAATTAATTTCTTCCTAGAAATCCTACGACGCTGATGTTGATGGACAAATCACTGCAGAAATCTTTGTTTTTACACATGTGACTTTTTCATATATTTTCACTCATAACCAAGACTTTCAGAAAATTAAAAGGCTCAAAACTGTTTGACACACTCAACAGGCTTCCGTGGAAGCAGTGAATGTGCTCAAACTCATAGCTGAGACACACCTGACTGGGTAAAAGCAAACAGGACAGTTCCATCAGCACCATCAATAATGCCATCCATCCCTGCACATAAGTGAAAAATAAAGATGGTAGTTTTCTCAAAACACCTGGTATCCTACTCTGGAATGTATAATACAGACGTTGGCTACTGAGATAGCATTCTTAGTGGTGAGTCAACAGTAAATCCCAACAAATTAAATGCTTCTAGTTACTTTAGAAGCATCTTTGTTATTAACTTGTTATAGCTAGAAAACAAGAAAATGGCAGCAACCTCTGTTTCGTACCCAACAAAAATATCCTGTAATACAAATACATACTTGACAGCACACGATTGCTTTTAGAAATGAATAAACTGTAACAGAGCCCCTCACATCAAAGAGGCGCCTTCTCTATACTTTCCTCAGGACTTGCAATTTCTCTGATAAAAATAACTTAAATCAGAAATCTTGCAGAAGAGTAACAGAAATGCAGATCCATATCCACAGGATAATAGGCCCTGACTGATTCTTTTCTCCCCTTAATTGTATGATAACAAAGTTGTTTTTAGACCTTCTTTTTCTCTGTCATGTTCCCCTAAAAGTCATGCAAAACACTTCCTCACAACTACCAGCCACACATGCCTGTCCTGCCATGAGAAATTACACAGGGATGCATCTCCCACTTCAGAATACTCACATCATGTTTTATTCACAAAGGACTTAAAGGTTTAAGAACATACGTCTAGCCAGTTCCTACCTTGATCACAAAGAAAGGCCTTAACTGCAAATAGACTCCAAATACATTTTACTCTAGCCAATAACAATGGTGTTTTTTCCTTAATAAATAAGTATAATTAGCAAAAGAAAAAAATTTGAAACCAACACATTCAACTTTGTAAGACAACCTGTTTCCCTTAAAAATCCAAGACAACAATCATCTATTAATAAATTGATTTTCACTGTCAAATAAAAACAGATCTCTGGGCTCAGCTCACAACTCACTACAGAACTAAATATCCTATTTTCACATCTTACAGTTAGTTAATATGCACTCTTGCACTAAAAACAACCCACAAAATAAAAATGTACAAAATGTCTTAATCAGGTAATAATCACATTTCTCAATTTTGCCACTGATATGAAACCTATAATTTTAAACCAGAAGAACCGATGTATTTACCTGTATTCCTGTCTGGTAAGATACAGCAATGCTTCTGCAGAATGCCAGGCAAAACCTGTTTTAAAACAAATAAATAAAATACATTTGGTTATCACTCAGACAGAGAAAGGCATCTCGTCAACTGTTGCGAGTGTTTTTCTAATAAGGTCATTCAATGTTGCATGAAGTCAGCGTGTCCAGAAAGGCCTAACAAATTAAACAGTACGGGGAAATTCTGATGACATATATTTTTCATTGAAAAGGGTGATCAGGTGAGTGTGATGATCACCAATGCCGCTGCTGGAATGCTAATGCAGGCTGGTTTAATGTACGCTCCTAATGGGCCCTCCGGGAATCCTGAAAGCTGCACTCAGGGGACTCCTACAATAAGGCAAATGGGCCCACCAATTTTTGTGATGGCTTTTAAAATATTCGGCGCAATTAGAGCTTGGAAATGGAGGGCTGCGGGAACATTATGTTGGGTCTTCTAGAATCTGAGCCCGCATGCTTCCATCAAGGGTGAGTCACAAAGGAAAATGTGAAAGTAAGGGCTGTATTTACATTCAAACTTCAGCAGGGAAAGGTGGAGAAAATACCTTCTTTGGGAAGTGGAGAGGTGAAAATAACAGAGAATGGCTTTCCCAAGATTCAGCAACATACAGCAAATTGCAAAGCACAGACTTCAGTAACGTGAGTCGAAGAGACGTCCATGGGAAATGTATGATCATCTTTCTAAATCCAATTAGAGGAGAAGCTGAACTTTCATCCTAAATACTCCACATGATGAAGCTGCAGCCGTTCCTCAGCCTCTGTGAAGACAGCTATCCACACACAAGCCTCTGCTTATTACCTGTTTCAGGGCAAGTTACTCAGGAGAGAGGGCAGACAGATGGTATTGTAAAGAAGCACCAATCTTAATGTCTGCCCTCGATCGACTTACAGTCTGGCTGAGTATACAGCAGGCTCTCAAAAATGCAGCGGATGAAAGCACAGGAATGGTCTAGAAAAACCATCCCCTTCTCCTCCATCCCCCTGACAATTCTATGTTGAAAAAGGAACAATTCTCTCTCAAATAGAATCACTCACAAACAAGACAGAATTACCAATTTTTAAGTCTGTGCAAATCAACACAGACAGAAAATAAAATAAAACATTAATCAGTTTTAGTACCTAGCAAATACTGTGCAAAATGTGGAACTCAAAGTTCAGAAACACGCTTCTCATTTACCCAGAGCCGACTGTAGCTGAGGCAGAGGATAAAGCCCAGTGAGGCTGACAGGGCCCTGAGGTGCTAACCCTGTGACAGCCACCGGTCAGGAGCCCACCCCATGCCAGTGGAAGCTGTCAGTGTTTTTCATCGGTGGGTCAGAAGCTGTGGGTCATTTCTGACACTCGGCTTCCCTCATTAGCTCCCAGCTCCCACGCCCAACAACCCAAGAACACACACACACACACACACACACACACACACACACACACTCGAAGTCCTGGGGTTGGACGCCTTCAAGAGCTCTGTGCAAATCTGCCTCTGTCTCATTCCACGGCCACAGCCACTCACTCGCCTTTTCCAGCACTTTCCAAAGGGCCTCAGGGATCAAGGCCAGGCCTCGGAACCTGCCCCTTTGGGAGGCATTCAGTGGCCCACTAAGGCCACCCCTCCACACCCCACGTGGAGATCGCAGACACATGTCCACAGGGATGCCCTGCCACGTCCTGTCTTACACTCAGGTGCCCACAGAATACTTTTCTGTGCCGACTCCCCATCAACGGCCAGAGCGAAAATGCTGCCCAGTCAGCTGCAAACGCCACTGAAGGGTTCTCTCCCGGCACAACCTCCTCCTGGCTAAAATCACGAGCTGCTGTGGAGCGCTGCACCTAAGGAGAGGCTGTCCACGGGTGAGCCCCACGCACGTCCACAGCGGAACCCGGCGGGTGAGCCCCACGCACGTCCACAGCCACGTCCACAGCGGAAGCCGGCGGGTGATCCCACAAACACAACACCCCACCCTGCGGCTCCCACAGAGCCTTCTCTGAACCCACCAGGCAGCTCTTTTTTTGTGAGGATCCGAGACAAACCAGCCGTGCAGGGTGGAATCTGCTTTTGAGCTCCCTAAAGGCAGGCGGGCAGCTTTTGAAAATGGTGCTTGTATCTAACGCTGACAACGCCCTCCTCGCCACAGCCACGGGCAGGACCCTGCATTAAATCCAGACCAGCTGCGGCCTCTGCAAGGCTGAGCACAGGCTGCTTCCCCCATGGGCTCTGGCTGAAGGGAGCGGGAAGGCAGGAACATAATGGGGTTATTTCTTCCTCCCTGAAGGATTTACCGAGGGCCGCAGAGGACAATGAAATTATACTTCTTGCCCAAAGGCACTTTTAAAAGTTCAATTCCATACAACCTGCCTGTTCTATGACAGCATTTAGCAGCTGAGAAAGATCGGGAGGCGTGAGCTCTGCCTGCCTCGGGGGCAGGGTTACAAAATATACTCAGCACTCACCGGCCCAGCTGTGAGCACTGACAGGCATTCCTGAAACACTGATTTCTAACCCCTCTGTGGCACCAGCCTGAGCCGGGCCCTCCTCATCTGAGGAAAGCAGAATCAGAGGGTGTGGAGAGGGGACACCCTTGAGTCAGGGACGCACATGATGGAATTTTTTTTTTTAAGACAGAGTCTTGCTCTGTTGCCCAGGCTGGAGCGCAATGGCATGATCTCAGCTCACTGCAACCTCTGCCTCCTGGGTTCAAGTGATTCCCTTGCTTCAGCCTCCCAAGTAGCTGGGATTACAGGTGCCCGACACCACACTGGCCAATTTGTATATTTTTAGTAGAGACAGGTTTCACTATGTTGCGTAGGCTGCTCTCGATCTCCTGACTTCAAGCAATCCACCAGCCTCGGCCTCTCAAAGTGCTGGGATTAAAGGTGTGAGCCACGGAGCCCAGCCAGTGATATAATTTGAAATAACGAAAATCAGTTAAAACCTGACAGCCGGGTGTCAGGCTGCACTGTCCACACACCACACGCTCACAGTGCTGGTGGCCTCGTCACACATTGCAGATGTCAGGTACTCAACCTATTTTCACATGAAGAAACTCCACCCCAGCCAGGATCCAGACACCCCACCAGCATCCCCTCTCTCCGCTCAGGGCCTGGACCGCATCTGTCCCCTGTGTTCAGAGGCCCAAGCCCAGCCACGCGTCTTCCTCACCCTCCCTGACTCCTTCTGTGAGGCTCCATCCCCCAGGGGAACACAGGATCACTGACGGTGTGGCGTCTGAGCTGGGGAAATGCCCCGGTGGAATGCATCGGTCACCTGTGGCTGGTGATGAGCACCATGAACCAGGTGCCTTAAAACAACAGAAATGCACCAGCTCAGCTTCCCCCAACACTCTGTGTCCAAATATGGTGGTGTCCGGAGAGCTGGGCTCCATCACACACTTGGGGAGACACAATTCGGCCATAACATCTGGTGAAACGTGCAGCCAGGGATATGGGCAGGAGAGCATGCCGTCCTCCCTGGCCATTGGCTGTCACCGCCACGTGCTGTCATCATTGCCACATGCTATCATCGCCCACATGTCACCACGTGCTGTCATCATTGACGTATGCTGTCACCGCCATGTGCTGTCACACCACATGCTGTCACACCACATGCTGTCACACCACATGCTGTCACTGCCACTTGCTGTCACTGCCACTTGCTGTTACCACCATGGGCTGTCATCGCCACGTACTGTCATCGCCACATGTTGTCACCATGTGCCATCATCATTGCCATGTGCTGTCACCACCATGTGCTGTCACCACCATGTGCCGTCATCATTACCATGAACTGTCACCACCATGTGCAGTCATCATTGCCATGTGCCGTCACCACCATGTGCTGTCACCACCATGTGCAGTCATCATTGCCATGTGCTGTCACCACCATGTGCCGTCACCACCATGTGCTGTCACCACCATGTGCTATCACCACCATGTGCTGTCACCACCATGTGCTGTCATCATTGTCATGTGCTGTCACCACGACATGACGTCACTGCCATGGGCTGTCATCATCACCACCTGCTGTCATCGCTATGCACTGTCATTGCCATGGGCCGTCAGTCATCGAGGCTGTTCCTGCTAGATCTCCCTCTCCACTGGTCAAACAGATCCAAATTCTGATCCAAACCCTCCTGTGCAACTTTATTCAACATATGCTTCCATATTGCTCTCCCCTGAACACCCACCCTGCATTTCCTGAGCCCTGGAAACGCACGTCTCACTGTGATGATTTAACTTTCCAGTCCCCTCTGGATGTCCTGCCTGCACCCCGCCTCTGCCCCCACATTCATGGGGACATCCTCTCTACAAAACCAGATGTGTTTGTTTCTCAGGAGATAAACACTTTTCATTAATAAAGAGATTCACGTGTTCGCTTTCTTTGGAAGAAGTTCAGATAATATAAAAATGGATGGATTTGTGCAGTGGATGACTGCACTGCTGTTCAGGCCTTTGGACCTACTTTTTGTTTGATACGGGGCCTTGCTCTGTTGCCCAGGCTGGAGAGCAATGGTATGATCCTAGCTCACTGCAGCCTCAACCTCCTGGGCTCAGTTCAAGCAGTCCTCCCACATCTGCCTCCGGAGTAGCTGTGACTGCAGGCACACACCACCATGCCCAGCTAATTGAAAAAATAAACTTAAAGAAATGGGGTCTTGCTAGGTTGTCCAGGCTGGTCTCAAACTCCTGGCCTCAAGTGATCCTCCTGCCTCAGCCTCCTAAAGTGCTGGGACTTCAGACATGAGCCACTACACCCAACTTACACCTACTTGTCTTTTTAAACTATGTATACATGTAGTTTTGACAATAAAATCTCATATCCTTTCACTTTGGGAAACTCAAAACATTACTTCTCTGTGTCTTCTCCTGGAACTTCTAGTATTCAGCTGTTGGACTGAGGGAGCCTGTTTTCTTCTAATGTCTCACTTGTTTTCTGTTTCCTGTGTCTTTGTTCTACTTCCAGGAAAATCCTCTTGACTTCATTTCCCGTCCTTTAGTTGGTATCTCAGCTCCTGCCATCCTGCCATTCACTTCCCCAGGCATTTCGTTCCATGAACGCTCCTTCTGGGCTGCGGCCACCTCCTGGTGATGGACTCAACAGCAGCTCCCCCTCCCAGGTTACCCGTAGCTTCATAAACATGAGATGAGGCATGAGCCATCCACGGGCGCTGAGCTGGGGCAAATCCTGATGGGGAACAAGGTATCATGTGATTTACAACCATTCCCCACACGCTGCTTATTCACTGCAAGGGAGAAGTAACAGTAATTATATGCCAGCAAAACCACCAGCTCCGAGGCATGACCAAAATGAACATCAGGAGCAGGGAAGGGTTTGTGTAGCCAGAGTTTGGGAGGCAGCTGGGAGTCATAGCTCAAGCCACATTGCATGGGACCCTCAGGCCCTTTAAGGACAAAGTTTTCGGGGCCATCGTGGAGGTTTTTGAGCAGAATGATGCAGTGTGACTGGAGTTTGCAAGTGTCAGTGCTGCTGGTGCAAGAAACACTCTCTGATGTGCAGGGCTCAGCCTCAAAAGGACAGAGAGAGCTCCACTCCATTAACGCCCTTCAAAGCTACAGCAGAAACCTGATTTTACACGGGAGAGTGACCAAGGAAAAAACTCACAAGCACCAGAAAAACAAACTCGGCGAGCACATAGGGTGACAGCTTCGGCATGCTCTGTGAGATAAAAAGCAGATGGGGGGCCCACTTAGAGCTGGGGATGCAGGATGAGAGGGTCGCACAGGGGCGTCTGAGTGAGGGCCCCAGCCTCAAGCTGCCAGGGCTGGAAGCACATGGAGTCCCAAAAGCAGGCACCTGAGAATCCATGTCCATCCCTGCAGCTTCCCCAGACCCCTTCCTGGCACACGACACCCCAACTCACCCTAACCTCATCTCTGTGACTACAGAAACGGGTGAGAGGAAACCAGATGCCTTGTGGGCTCCAGAAATGTGCCCTGAGGATGAGCATCACAATGAGTGCAAAGTCCCACCCTGGCCAACGACTGCCTTCCTGGGATGATGCCACACCAGGCTTCACCCCAGCAGGAGGCCACGGCCCTGGCAGCAGTGGGTTACCAGGCAGGAACCAGGCCTGGACAGGGTCCGCCCCAGGCACTGAGACGGCCGGTGTGGACACACCAGCTTGACACAAGTGCATGGCCTTGGGATGTGGGAGGAGACCAGATACCCAGAGAAACTCACGCAGCCCTGGGGGAATGAGCCAACCCTGCCGCACAGGCAGCACCCCAGCTGGGATCAGTTTCCCTCGTCAGTGTTACAAGGAAACAGGATAGAACAGAAAAGCATTACACGTGGACCTGCCGTGCTAACTACTGGTTCATCCACAACCCCGCCTGCACTCCTGGGAGCTCACGGGGTGGGGAGGGGCTGCAGGGGAGCGGCCGCTGGGGCCACAGAGAGAACATGGACCTGGGAGCGCCTGCCGGGTCATGTGGGGGAGACGCAAACCTTCGCCCTCGCACAGGCTGCTGTGACTCCTCAGCTTCGCACAGGGCGCGGTGGATGTTACATGAGAGTAACATGGAGTCACGTAAAATAACGCCAGCGAGCCCGCACATCAGTTTCTACAACTGTGAGGAAGCAGCACGGAAACCTCCTTAGGAAAAAAACGCAAAATGACCGAAACTCCTCTGGAGTCGGCGTCCTCTTAGGCATCTCTGCTGCTTTCCCATTAGAGCAGACACATCTGTAAACTCAGGCCCTTCACCTTCTTATTTAAATCATGACTCCAGGGAACCCAGAAAAGAGCAGACAGGGTTCCCAGAAAGAACGGACCCTACACGCAGCCTGGCGGGACCAGGGCCTGTCTACACAAACGCCTGTGAAATAAGGGAGTGAGGACAGGTCCACGCTCCTGTTTTACACGAGATTCCAGCATCTCCAGGAAACGTCAGCATTTGTCACAGTGAACAGAGACCCTGCTGCCGAACCCCCACTCCACCTGCAGGAAGGGGTCACTCCTCAGATCTCCTACAAAGCACAGGCATCTCCTCGGGCCGAAGTGCCATCCATGAAGCACTCTTCAAAACACACGAATTTCATCAAGACACACCGTTTGTCTTAGGTGGGGCTGATAACAAAGGCCATAGGCCTGCGGACTCATAGATGAACAGCGGAATTCATCTCTCACAGTTCCGGGGGCTGCAAGTCCAAGGCAGGGGTGACAACACCGTCTGGTGAGCACCTGCTTCCTGGCTCAGACGGGGCCTTCCCACCTTGCTTTCCCATGGAGGACAGAACTTGGTCTCACCCTCTTCCTCCAAGGGCGCTAACACCATCATGGGGGCCTCACCCTCGTGACCACAGCTCGCCCTCAGAGCCCCCCAAGGCCCCAGCTCCAACCACCATCCCACTGGGACCAAGGCTTCAACAAAGGAATTTGGGGGGACAATTCAGACCATGGTGCCACTTACATGTCTTAAATTACTGTGACTTCCCCAAATACATGATCTCTCCACCAACCAGCACCCCCGCCCCAGTGTTACCCCATCCTGGCAGCTCAGGGCATCAGGTGGAACTGGCAATGGTGCCACCATTCCCTTCCCTGGCCAGGTCCTCCATGCCAGCCTGCATCCTCTCCTCGAGACCTGAATCGTGTCCATCATCCCCATCCATTGAACTCTGGACACTGACACCTCTCACTGCACCACACCTACCTGGCCAAGCACCCACTGTCATACCTTGACTGGTCTAGGCTACTGCCCCATCACCCTCCTTCACGGAGCCACCGAAAGGGTTCTCATAAACTCCAGTCACACTGCGTCATTCTGCTCCAAACCCTCCACCATGGCCCTGAATACTTTGTCCTTAAGGGGCCTGAAGGCCCCATGCAACGTGGCTTGAGCTATAACTCCCAGCCTCCTCCCAAGCTCTGGTTATACAAACCCTTCCCTGCTCCACGCCAGCATCAAGAGTGTGGTCTCAGAAGGGAGGGCCAGCGTCCCGAGGCCAATAGTCCCCTGGTCCCCAGAAACAGAGGTGGAGAGAGCTGCTGTGTCTTAGGACGGGGTGGCGGGGGGGTCCAGGCCTTGGAACACACCGCTGTCTGCCGGAAACCTTTCTCCAGGACATCCTCACAGACGGCTCATTTCAGACTGACCCAAAGTTCACCTCGGCAGAGACTTTCCGTAACCAACAAACCCCATCCCCGTCTCTCTCCTATTGCCTGCTTCTCTGCGTTCCCTCACAATCCTCACACCCCCGATGCCATGTCTCACTTCTGTCTATTCTCCGTGTGCCCCACCTGAGCAGAAGCTCTGAAGGGAGGATCCAGAGTTCAGGGTTCACTGTGGACCCTGGATAAGCATCTGCTGAAGTGACTGAGGTTAACACCCGCGCCCGTGATGCTCAAACATGGTCCAGACGCACAGGGACCCCAGCAGGTGAAACAGAGATGGCGAGCTGCTGTGTCTCAGAAGAGCTAGGGGCCGGCTTCCGGGGGCTGATAGCACCCTGCTCCCCAGAAAGAGGCAGAGAAGGCCGCTGTGTCTCAGAAGAGTAGGGGGTCGGCTTCCAGGGGCTAATAGCACCCTGCTCCCCAGGAATAGAGGCCGCTGTGTCTCAGAAGACTGAGGGGGCTGGCTTCCAGGTGCTGATAGCACCCTGCTCCCCAGGAACAGAGGCAGAGAAAGCTGCTGTGTCTCAGAAGTTTGTGGGGGCAGCATCCAGTGCCCAACAGTCCCCTGGTCCCCAGAAACAGAGGTGGAGAGAGCTTCTGTGTCTCAGCACTGGGGATGGGGGTGGTCTGATGTCCAGAGGCCGACAGCCCCCTCCTCCCCAGAAACAAGTGGAGAAAGCTGCTTTGTCTCAGCACGTCGGTGACGGGGGTAGGGGGAGGCGTCCAGAGGCTGAGAGCCCCACTCCCCAGACACCTGCAGGGACCCCGGGACTCCGAGGGGACCCCTACCGTTCCCACCTCAGAGGAGCTCCAAGAGGCGGGTCTGCTAGAGGAGAGGCTGTGCGGGGAAGCAGGAGCCTGCAGAGAAAACACCACTACAACCGTGAGAGCTGTTACCTTAGACACAGCCACCATTTTAGCAGTTTTCTTTTTAGTTTACAAGTAATGACTGTGTACATTTATGGGGTCCAATATGATGTTTCGATCCAGCATACATTGTGGAATGACCAAACTGAGCTATTTAGCATATCCATCCCCTCAAGAGTTTACCATTTCTTTGTAGCAAAAGCATTTAAAATCCCCTCTTAAGGCTGTTTTGAAATATGCAACCCCGTGTTATTATGAACTGCAGTCACCACACAGTGCAGCCCATCTCCAGAGCCCACCGGCCCAGCCCACGCAACTCCCCACTCCTCACCCCACCCCTGCCAGCTGCCACTCTGCTGTCCCCACCCCGCCCCTGCTCTGCCTCCATGCGATTGCCTTTTCACAGATTCCTGCATGAGTGAGATCAGCAGTGCTTGTCTCTCTGTGCCTGGCTAATTGGGCATGGTATCCCCCAGCTCCATCCACGTTTCCACAAATGACAGGATTCCATTCTTTTTTAAGGCTGAATAGTATTCCACTGTGTCTACACCACACTCTCTTCATGCACCGTCGCCCCAGGCACACAGGCAGATGCGGCATCACGGCTGCTGTGAACACACAGGACAGGAGGCAGTCCTGTCCCCGTCACACGGTCTCGTGAGTAACACTGAGATGCCTCAACAGTGCTGGAGTCACAACCTCCAGGTCTAAGGGCTGGAAGCCACAAAGACCACTCATTCCATGTCTATCTGAGGCCCACAGGCCCAGCTGACTGAGCCTCCAACATCAGAAACATGGTCATCGGATAGGGAGACACTCACTGCCTGCAGAGGGTCTCTCCCAGAGGGACATCCCACCCAGGCTGCCCTGAGAGGGTTTCTCCTGCAGAAATGTCCCACCCATGAGGGGACTAGGCTGCCTCCAGAGAGTCCTTCCAGCAGGGATATCCCACCGAAGAGGGGAAGAAGCCCCCACCTGCCAGGAGGGATGAGGAAGAGGGGCCCTGATGCCTGAGCCTTGAGGCCTGGGTGACCCTGAAGCCTTCGGCCGACAGCCAAGGAAAGTACCTGAGCTACCCGGAGACGCTGAATCTTCCAGCACTTCACCAGTAACCATGGGAACCCCTGCACTCCAAGACGACCAGGTCTGTGTCTTCACAGCAAGAGGAGGGGCTCGGGGCCCATGCTGCCAGCTGAAGGGGGTCTCACTCCCCCAGCACACCCCTCGGAAACTCCCATGTCCAGAGCCAAGGCCAGCACCTGGTGGGGCTGCTGCTCTGCAAACGTTTTCCAAGAGAACAGGGGTTCACAGAGTCCTAGACACACCTGTAGGCAGAAGGGCTGCCAGACGCTGTCGTGAAACCAGCCAGCAGGACTGGACTTGGACCACATTCCCCCCAGTATGAGATGGGTTTCCAGCCTGTCTGCTGCAGACACGGCTACATATTTGCTCCATCTGCCTAATTAAATTGAACTGCATTGATTCGCGGGGTGAGAAATTAGAAGCGACATGTAAGTGAGATGAATCACAGGGGCGGGTCATCGAATCCGTCATCCTGGCAGGGTCAAAGGCACCCCTCAGTTCAGGGGTGTCAACAGTGTTTGCCTTCCTAGCTATTGAGCGGAGAGAGACATGAAACCTCAAAGCCCGGAAGGAGTGTTCTGCAAAACCTCATCATTTACCCACAGGAAAGGGAGTCCGGAGGGCACGAGTCTCCCAGGACCCCGAGTCACACGCAGCTCAGCAGGACCCGGCCTGCCCGCGGTTCCACTTCTGCACCATCAGGCACTTTAAGTCATCTTGTAAAAGGCAAAGGGAGCCTCTTTAGCCCCCCAACTTTCCTCCGGAGGTGCAAAGCTCTTCCGTGAGTCAGAGCTCAAACCTGGAACCATCCATTGTTTGCAGGACCAGAAACCAATTGAAAGCACAGGAGGCAGGCAGGAGGCAGGCAGGAGGCAGGGGCCAGAGATGCCTGCTCATGACCCTGCAGGCCAGGTTGCTTAGAAGGTGCCTTCATCTAACTTTCTGTAGGCCTAGGAAGCTGCAGCAGGAAAAGCCCTAAATTCCCTCCTAAAACTGAGATGCTGCTGCTGCTGCATGGGCTCACCTCGCTCGGCCTCTCCCGCCCGTCCCTGTACTCTGCCCCACCCAGTGGCTCCCTGCCTCCCCAGCCTCTCTGTTCTGCAGCAGAAATGGTACTGTGCTTCCAGCCTGGGGAACTAGCCAGGAAGACCACATGCTACACATTCATGGGTGCTGACCCAGCCATGGAGACCACATGCTACACACTCATGGGCACTGACCCAGCCACGGAGGCCACATGCTACACACTCATGGGCGCTGACCCAGCCAGGGAGGCCACATGCTACACACTCATGGGCGCTGACCCAACCAGGGAGGCCACATACTACACACTCATGGGCGCTGACCCAGCCAGGGAGGCCACATGCTACACACTCATGGGCGCTGACCCAGCCAGGGAGGCCACGTAGCTAAACGCTCCATTTCTCTGATCACATGTTTGGTTTCTCCATCTAGCTGTCTTCTCCTCCCATGCCCCTCCCCAGACCTGGCACCCCCATTCCACTTTCTGCCTCTATGAATCTGCAACTCCAGGGGCCTCCTATGGTGGAGTCACCAAGCATAGGTCTTTCTGTGACTGGCTTGTCCCACTCCGCATAACGTCCTCAAGGCTCATCCATGCTGCAGGCTCCGCAGGGATCTCCTTCCTCTTTGGGGCCAACTCATGGTCCGCTGCATGGATGGGATGCTGTCATGCGTCCTCCCATCTGTGGACGGACATGTCATGTGGGCTACCAACACCCCTGGCTGCCGTGCACAAGCTGCTATGAGCCTGGGTGTGGAGCGGCTGCCCCGAGACCCCCTGTCCATTGTCTGGATCACCTCAGGAGTGGTTCCATTCCGAGTTTCTGACAAATCTCCTACGCTGCTTTCCACAGCACCTGCCTCATCTTCCCTTCCCAATGCCTCACGTCCCCCCAACACTCCCTCTCTGTGGCTTTGCCGGTGGCCATCTTAAGGCAGGAGGGGCTTTCTCAGCACTGACTCCTGCACATTCATGTGCGCCATTACAGGGAAGCTCCCCCCGACATGCTGTGTGCAGTGCAGCCCCCAGACGCCTGTGAATGTAGCCGCGGTCCCCAGCCTGCTTCATCTGAGCAGTGGGAAGCTCTCCCAGGCCCTCCTCATCCTCGGCTGACCAGGGTCCTGGGGCTTTGTGTTCCCAGCCCAGCTTTACCCCAGAGGTGGGAAGCTCTCCCAGGTCCTCCCTGTCCCCTACTGACTGGGATCACTCCACAGTGTTGTTTAGCATTCTCTTTGTCATGGGATTCTCCCTTCGCAAAAGTCCCTATTTATCTTTTACATTAGATCTTCCTGCCCACACAACCCACATTCTGCTCCCAGAATCAGACACATTTTGGGGCCACAAGGCTCTCCAGGCCGGCCTCATGCTCTAGATGGAGCAGTCCTGCCATCCGTGTCCTGGGCAAGGCTTCCACCGTGCTGCCCAGCAGCTGCTCATGCACAGGTGCAGGGAAGGTGCCACCTGGCATCACCCAGCCCCCAAAAATGGCTTCCAACAGTGGGGAGAGCACATCACCTTGTCTGTTATGCATGCATCTCAGCCCGGCTGCACCGCTCACATTCTCCACGCAGCCTGAACTTTTGGGCATTTGCTGCTTCTCAGCCCCGATGCATGGACTTTCTTCTGTTTTGCTATTGAAATCTAGAGCATTGCCCAAAATCAAGATGAAATAAAGCCTCCTTCTTGACGTGCACCTGCCACACAAGTCACTTTCGCCTCCACCGGCCCGGAATCACTTCTGCAGGCTGGAAGCCCACACCCACGGCCTTGGTGACTGGGGTGGTGCCTTATTTACCGTAAATTCCTCACAGCTCCAAACAGCCTCTGAAAAGCACCCACTGAGGGAGAGGGAGCCAGAAGAGGACGCCAGACCCTGCTCTCCAGGAAGGCACCACAAAGAGATGAGGAGACGGAAGAGGGGTCCCAGCCCTGCAAACTCAATAGCACTGACCCGGGTCCTGGGGGAACGAGGACAAGGGGAACTTGTGAGGGACATGCTGGGTGGGCGAGAAGGCCCCAGGTAAGGACTGCCCATCCAGAGGGCCAAAACATTCCACACAGCAAGCCACCATACTACAGTTTACTGGGGGGAGGAAATACCCCTGGGCAGTTCGGACAAAAGGAAGGTTTGCAAACGCCAGGGCTGAGGCCAGAGACACACAGGGAGCAGATCCCAGCCACACTCTGCCCAGGGGTCTGTAATGGGACGGCATTGAACTTGTTTGGGCGGGGACCCTGGAATGGAACGGTGTCTGGACAGGGAACCCTGGGAGTGGAACCCATGTCTGGACGGTGGACTCTGGGAGTGGAACCCGTGTCTGGAGGAGGACTCTGGGAGTGGAACCTGGGTCTGGAGGGGGGACTCTAGGAGTGGAACCCGGGTCTGGAGGGGCGACTCTGGTAGTGGAACCCATGTCTGGAGGGGGACTCTGGGAGTGGAACCTGGGTCTGGAGGGGCGACTCTGGGAGTGGAACCCATGTCTGGAGGGGGGACCCTGGGAGTGGAACCTGGGTCTGGAGGGGGGACTCTGGGAGTGGAACCCAGGTCTGGAGGGGGGACTCTGGGAGTGGAACCTGTTTCTGGAGGGGGACTCTGGGAGTGGAACCCGTGTCTGGAGGGGGGACCCTGGGAGTGGAACCTGGGTCTGGAAGGGGGACTCTGGGAGTAGAACCTGGGTCTGGAGGGGTGACTCTGGTAGTGGAACCCATGTCTGGAGGGGGACTCTGGGAGTGGAACCCAGGTCTGGAGGGGGGACTCTGGGAGTGGAACCCAGGTCTGGGATGGAAGGGGAGAAGGAGGCCCCTTCAAGACTCAGAAGAGAAGACATCCTGCCAAGCTGAGCAGAAGAATAGGAAGGAGAACAGTAGATGGCTCAGGTCTCCAACCTCCCATCAGGCTGCAGTGGCAATTCCTGAACTATATTCCCGCAGGGGAAAAGAATGTTCCATGGTCAAAGAAGTCAAAGAGTCACTGAATGAACACACTCATACAGGCACTTACAACAAGTGGCCGTAAGCGCTCTGAGACGTCCTGCAGCAAACCGTACTCTGCTATGCATGTGCACGGTTAACCCTAGACGGCTTTTCTTAAATGTTGTATCAGAAACTAAATGCCCATGCACCATGATTCTGGCGCAGGCGACATGGCGAGAAGCAGTGGCGTGTGTAGGCTCCGTCTAAAAAGCCATAATAAGCATGTGAATCCTTCACTGGCAGCCAAGGTATCTAGGTTCTCTCATCAAAATTGACTAGAAGGCTGGGGTGACCCACTGAGAGGAGGAACAACAGTGTGGTGTGGGGCCCACCTGTGAGACACACAAGAAGGGGAACCGCCTCCCCCAGCCAAGGGAGGCAGTAAGGGAGCTGCTACCCAGCCACGGAAACTGATTTTCCACGAAACTGTGCCTCAGAAGCTCCCACTTACAAACTCGCCCCACCGGGGCCTAGGGTCCCAACCCCTGAACGCAGCAGAGCCAGAGCGGGGCATTCTTAGAGCCTCTCAGCTGGAATCTGCTTAAGCCTATTGAACTCCTGGGGGAAGGGGTGACCAGCACTGGCTGTGGGGTCCTGCTCTCTAAGCAGTTTGAGCTCACTGGGGGAAGGGCAGCACCAGCACTGGGACTCGCCATGGCCTAACATGCTAAGCTCCCTGGCCAGGGAAGGGTGGTGCCCATTTCTACAGCTCCAGGCTGCGCTTTTCCCCTGCTGGAGCCAGGGAGGCTGGACAGCTTGGTTCCAAGACCTGTCCCCACAGCACAGCACACCATGTGGGAGTTGGCAGCTAGAGCACCTCTTCAGGCCTGACCCTGACCATCCTTCCTCACTGGGCGGGGCTGCCCTGCAGGGTCTCCAATAGCTCCAGCCAGAGGCTCAGGGACAGAACCCAGGTCTCCCCGGGCCTGAGCCCCTAGTGGGAGGGGTGGTCGCAATCTGTGGACCAGCAGACTTACCTCTCCTCCTGGTAGTTCTGAGGAATCCACGCAACCCAGATGAATGAGTTTCCCCCAGTGAAACACACCCTCTCCACCAAGGGACAAAGTGCTTCTTTAGACGGGTCCTGTTCCCCGTGACACCCAACTGGGTGACACTCCTCCAAAGGTTGTCAGATGCCCTGTACAGGAGAGACCCTACTGGCATCAGGTTGGTGCCCCTCAATGTAAGGGGTCCCAGAAGAAGGAGCAGGCACCTATCTTGGCTGTTCTGCAGCCTCCTTGAGTGACATCTCCAGGCACAGGAGCGAGTCAGATGGATAGGGCCTGAAGTGAACCCAGCGAACCGCAGCAGCCCCGCAGAAGAGGGCTGTTCAAAGAAAAACAAGCAGAAAGCAACAGCATCAGCAATAACATAAAAGCCCGTCCAAGGTTCCGCAGCCTTTAAGACCAAAATGAGACAAACTCACAAAGATGAGAAAGAACCAATAAAAAAATGCTGAAATCCCGAAAGGGCAGAGCGCCTCTTCTCCACGTGATCAGAGGTCAGGATGCAGAACTCGCCGGAGGACTCGATGGCTGAATTGACAGAAGCTTCAGAAGATGGGTAATAAAAAACTGTGCTGAGCTGAAGGAGCTTGCTCTAGCCCAACGCAAAGAAGCTGCGAACCTTGACAAAAGGTTGCAGGAATTGCTAACTACAAGAGCCGGTCTGTAAAGAAACATAAACGACCTGATGGAGCTGAGAAACACCGCATGAGAACTCTGTGAAGCAAACACAGGTATCAACAGCTGAGCTGACCACACAGAAGAAAAACGTGAGAGTGTGAAGACCAGCTTACTGAAATAAGGCGTGCAACACAGAAAGAAGAACAGAAAGAAATGAACAAAGCCTCTAAGAAATACGGGACTTCACAAAAAGACCAAACCTACAATTGACTGGAGCACCAGAAGGAGACAGGGAGAACGAACACAAGCCGGAAACCACACTTCAGGATGTTATCCAGGACTTCCGCAGCCTGGCAAGACAGGCAACGTTCTAGGAATTCGGGAAATACGGAGAACACCATTAAGATACTCCAGGAGAAGATCAGCCCAAGACATAATCTTCTATCAGATTCTCCAAGGTTGAAATGAAGGGAAAAATATTAAGGGCAACCAGAGAGAAAGGCCAAGTCACCTACAAAGCGAAGCCCCTCAGACTCACAGCAGAGCTCTGGTAGAAACTCGACAAGCCGGAAGAGAGTGGGGGCCAATATTCAACTTCCTTAAAGAAAAGAATTTTCAACCTAGAATTTCACATCCAGCCAAACCAAGCTTCATAAGAGAAGGAGAAATAAAATCCTTTCCAGACAAGCAAATGCTGAAGGATTTCATTACTACCAGGCCTGCCCTGCAAAAGCTCCTAAAAGAAGCATTAAATATAGAAAGGAAAACCTGTAATCAGCCACTGCAAAAACATATCAAAATATAAATACCAATGACACCATGAAGAAACTGCACCAGCTAGAGCACAAAATAACCAAAGAGCATTGTGACGACGGGATCAAACTGATACATAACGATACCAACCTTAAGTGTAAATGGGCTAAATGCCCCAAGGAAGACACAGACTGACAAACTGGATGAGGAGTCAAGACCCCTCTCTCGTGCAAAGACACAGTGAACTCAAAATAAACGGATGAAGGAAAATTTACCAAGCAAATGGAAAGAAAAAAAAAAAGCAGGGGTTGCAATCCTAGTCTCTGATAAAACAGACTTGAAACCAACAAAGATCAAAAAAGACAAAGAAGAGCATTATATAATGGCAAAGGGATCAATTCAACAAGAAGAGCTGACGATTCTGAATATATATGCAGCCAATTCAGGAGCACCCAGATTCACAAACAAGTTCTCTGAGACCTACAAGAAGGCTCATACTCCTACACAATAGTAGTGGAAGACTTTAACACCCCACTGTCAGTATTAGACAGATCAACAAGACAGAAATTTCACAAGGATATTTAGGACCTGAACTCAACTCTGGATCAAGTGGACCTAGTACACATCTACAGAACTCTCTACCCCAAATCAACAGAATACACATTCTTGTCAGTGCCACGCAGCAATTATTCTAAAATCAACTACATAATTAGAAGTAAAACACTCCTCAGCAAGTGCAAAAGAACTGAAACCATAACAAAGAGTCTCTCAGACCACAGTGCAATCAAATTAGAACTCAGGATTAAGAAACTAACTTAAAACCTCACAATCTCATGGAATTTGAACAATCTGCTCCAGAGTGACTCCTTGGTAAATAATTAAATTAAGGTAGAAATCAAGAAGTTCTTCAAAATCGATGAGAACAAAGACACAATGTACCGTGTTAACAGGGAAATTTATAGCACTAAATGCCCACAAGAGAAAGCAGGAAAAATAAAAAATCAGCACCCTAACATCACAATTAAAAGAGCTAGAGAGGTAAGAGCAAACGAATTCAAAAGCTAGCAGAAGACAAGAAATAACTAATCTCAGAGAAGAACTGAAGGAGATAGAGACACCAAAAAAACCCTCCAAAAAAATCAACAAATCCAGGAGCTCTTTTTGGAAAAAAAGTAATGAAATAGATAGACCACTAGCTAGACTAATAAAGAAAAAGACAGAGAAGAATCAGATAGACACAATGGAAAATGAAAAAGGGGATAGCACCACTGACCCCACAGTAATACAAGGAACAATCAGAGAACACTGTAACTACCTCTATGCAAATACACTTAAACATGTAGAAGAAATTAATAAGTTCCTGAACACATACACCCTACCAAGACTAAACCAGAAAGAAGGTGAGTCCCTGAATAGACCAAAAACAAGCGCTGAAATTGAGGTAGTAATTAATAGCCTAGGTACCAAGAAAAGCCCAGGACCAGAGAGAGTCACAGCTGATTTCTACCATAAGTACAAAGAGGATCTGGTACCATTCCTTCTGAAGCTGTTCCAAACAACTGAAAAGGAGAGACTTCTCCCTAACTCCTTTTATTAAGCCAGCATCTTCCTGATACCAAAACCAGGAAGAAACACACACACAAAAAAGAAAACTTCAGGCCGATAGCCTGATGAACACTGATTGTTAAAAACTCTCAATAAACTAGGTATTGGCTGAACATATCTCAAAATAATGAGCTACTTATGACAAACCCATAGCCAATATCATATTGAATGGGCCAAAGCTGAAATCATTACATCTGAAAACCAGCACAAGACAAGGATGCCCTCTCTCACCACTCCTATTAAACATAGTATTAGAAATTCTGGCCAGTGCAATCGGGCAAGAGAAATAAATAAAGGGTATTCAAATAGGAAGAGAGGAAGTCAAGTTGTCTCTGTTTGCAGATGACATGATTTTACATTTAGAAAACTCCATCATCTCTACCCAAAAACTTCTTGAACTGATAAGCAACTTCAGCAAAGTCTCAGGATACAAAATCAATATGCAAAAATCACAAGCATTCCTTTATACCAACAAGAGAGAAACAGAGTCAAATCATGAGTGAGCTCCCATTCACAATCACTACAGAGAGAATTAAACACCTAGGAACACAACTAACAAGGGATGTGAAGGACCTCTTCAAGGAAAACTACAAACCACTGCTCAAGGAAATGAGAGGTCACAAACAGATGGAAAAATATTCCATGCTCACGGATGGGAAGAATCAGTACTGTGAAAATGGCCATACTGGCCAAAGCAATTTAAAATTCAATGCTATTCAAACTACCATTGACATTCTTCACAGAATTAGGAAAAAACTATTTTAAATTTCATATGGAATCAAAGAAGACCCCACATAGCCAAGACAATACTAAGCAAAAAGAACAAAGCTGGAGGCATCATGCTACCTTGACTTCAAACTATAGTACAAGGCTACAGTAACCAAAACAGCATGATACTAGCACCAAAACAGATATATAGACCAAATGGGGCAGAAGAGAGACCTCAGAAATAACACCATACATCTACAACCATTTGATCTTCAATAAACCTGACAAAAACAATTAAAGGGGAAAGGATCTCCTATTCAGTAAATGGTGCTAGGAAAACTGGATAGCCATATGCAGAAAACTAAAACTGGATCCCATTCTTACACTGTATACAAAAATTAATTCAAGATGGATTAAAGACTTAAATGTAAAACACAAAACCATGAAAACCTAGAAGAAAACCTAAGCAGTACCATCAGGACACGGGCATGCACAGACTTCACAACAAAAATGCCAAAAGCAATTGCAACAAAAGACAAAATTGACAAATGGGATCTAATTAAACAAGAGCTTCTGCACAGCAAAAGTAACTATCATCAGAGTGAGCAGGCAACTTACAGAATTTTTGCAATCTACTCATATGACAAAGGTCTAATATCCAGAATTTACAAGGAACTTAAACATATTTACAGGGACCAAAAAAAACACATAAAAAAGTGGGCAAAGCCTATGAACAGACATGTCTCAAAAGAAGACATTTACGCAGCCAACAAACATATGAAGAAAAGCCCAACAACACTGATCATCAGGGAAATGCAAATCAAACCACAATACCATCTAATGCCAGTTAGAGTGGCAACTATGAAGAAGTCAAGAAACAACAGATGCTGGCGAGGGTACAGAGAAACAGGAGCACTTTTACACTGTTGGTGGGAATGTAAATCAGTTCAACTCTTGTGGAAGACGGTGTACTGATTCCTCAAGGATCTAGAACCGGAAATACCATTTGACCCAGCAATCACACTACTGGGTATATACCCAAAGGAATATAAATCATTCTACTATAAAGACACATGCACACATATGTTTATTGCAGCCCTATTCACAATAGCAAAGAGATGGAACCAAATCAAATGCCCAATAATGACAGACTGGATAAAGAAAACGTGGCACATATATACCATGGAATACTATACAGCCATACAAAGGAAGAGCTCATGTCCTTTGCAGGGACGTGGATAAAGCTGGAAACCATCATCCTCAGCAAACTAACACAGGAAACAGAAAACCAAACACCTCATGTTCTCACTCATAAGTGGGAGCTGAACAATGAGAACACATGGACACAGAGAGGGGAACATCACACACTGGGGCCTGTTGGGGGATGGGGGAGGGGAAGAAACTTAGAGGACGGGTCAATAGGTGCAGCAAACCACCATGCCACACATGTACCTATGTAACAAACCTGCATGTTCTTCACATGTATCCTGGTTTCTTTTTAGAAGAAATAAAGGGAAAAAAAGGAAAAGAATATACATTTGTGTACCAAGTAATAAAGACATTATTTTATGTTTAAAAAAAATTTAGAAAAGGATGATTGTTCTAAATTTCTATGTGGCCAGGGAATCAAAACAAGACAACCTTCACAACTGTCCCTGGGCCAAACTATGCCCAGGCGTACATCCCAGGCAATGAATCCTTTTATCTGCCACATGGTTCCTCCGGTGACTCACCCACAGTGACCCTGACAGCCAGTTTAGACAGCCTGAGATGCTGCCATGAGAACAGTCACTGCACGTGGAGGGCACAGCCAGCAAGGTCTGTCCACAGCTGGGGACAGCCCCTGACTTCCACTCAGAACACAATGAGAAAGCCATTCTTCCTACTGAGAGAGAAGAATTCAATCCATCCTAGCAATACGGGAGAGACGTGCTGCTCATGATGTCATCTGACCTGGCCCTCAGAGCTCTGGGACTCAGGAAGAAGACGTTAGAGGACTAGAGTCTGTGCGGCCAGGGGGAAGGAAACAGCTTGTCAGTGTCATGAACAAAACTCAACCTGTGGCATGAATCCTGAGTAATCATACCCAGACCCATGCAGACCAACCAAACAGCATTCCAGCGTGAGCACCCAAGAAGTCACGACAGCAAGGGGTGGAGACCAATGAACAGGAAAACCTCCGACACCAGGGAGAGCTGTTGCTGGCCTAGGCAGGGGTGCCGCAGGGGAGGCCTCCACAGGGAGAGATGCCGCTGGACCAGGCAGGGGTGCCGCAGGAGAGGCCTCTGCAGGGAGAGATGCCGCTGGACCAGGCAGGGGTGCCACAGGGGAGGCCTCCACAGGGAGAGATGCTGCTGGACCAGGCAGGGGTGCCGCAGGGGAGACCTTCACAGGGAGAGCTGTTGCTGGCCCAGGCAGGGGTGCTGCGGGGAGAGATGCTGCTGGCCCAGGCAGGGGTGCCGCAGGGGAGGCCTTGGCAGGAAGAGATGCTGCTGGACCAGGCAGGGGTGCCACAGGGGAGGCCTCCACAGGGAGAAATGCCGCTGGACTAGGCAGGGGTGCCGCAGGAGAGGCCTCTGCAGGGAGAGATGCTGCTGGACCAGGCAGGGGTGCCGCAGGGGAGAC
>CM052661.1:534038-575326 GCA_028533165.1 Leontopithecus rosalia | reverse complement strand
GGGTCCCCACAGGGGAGGCCTCCGCAGTCCTTTGATGACATGCTAACTGAGTTAGATAATACCCCATCAGGTCTCATTCATGTCTCAGGCCTCAGCTGGGTCTCACATCTCACCTGGAATATCACTGACTGCCTCTCTCAAGTTCTCTGTTAAGGAGCCATTTCAAGTATTTACAGGAAACCCTCTGGACTGGGGGTTATCATATGACCACAGGATTCACCGCCTAAAATGGGCAGGACACAGGTGAGTACTAATTCCCCTGGAAAGGTAAAATATACCGCACGAGGCTATGAGTTTGCTCAGCAGGGGACTCAAATATCTCGGAATGAATACATTCAACCAGCCTGGGGATGGGGTGGGAGAATTTACATTTTCTCTGTTATATTTAACAGTTTATTTCTGGGAACAAAGTGACAGAGTGTATGTTTCCAATAAAAAAGAGAGATGAGACAGTAAGGAGAGGATGAGACACTGTGTGTCCTTTTACATTTATTTCTATTTGTGCATTAAAGTATTCCCATTGTAATTTTGTTTCCAAAACAGAGCAATCAGAGAAATAGTTCTCTGGTAACTACAGAGATACGGAAACAAGCAGTCAAATCATTGGGGCAAACGTCCCATCAAACTGACGGATAAATGAGATTCCCAGCCAAGCTGAGTCCAGGTAGATCTACTCCCACTCCCAGAGAGTTTCCAGTCAAATCATCGGGGCAAACGTCCTCCTCAAACTGACGGATAAATGAGATTTCCAGCCAAGCTGAGTCCAGGTAGATCCAGTCCTACTCCGAGAGAGTTTTACAACCAAATGAAGAGCATCTATTAATTTTCTGAGAAGTAAAAATCCCTATCCTCGGTTGCATAACTTTCTTGAATTGTTTTAAAAATTAAGATTCTACTTTGTAATATATAAAATTAAGTATATTGTGGTAAGTCATTGTTATGTAATCTTTGCAAATTCTTTTGAATATCACCTAAGCTTTGCAAAATGGAGGTGGACCTTACTCTACTGTAAGCCACTTACTGAGCACCCATCAAGAGTGAGCTGTTGTGCAGGTCCTGGGGATGGAAAGGTGGCTGTGAATTAGAGATTAAGTGATATGACTAGTTATAAATTAATAGAGTGGAGATCAGGGCATATGGTTATGCATGGAGGAGGCACCCACCCTAATTTAGGAAGGAGGAATTTCTTAGCAAAAATTACATCAGCATTGAGTCCATGAATGAGCAGGTGTTACCCCAGCAAGCAAGGGATGGGGACATTCTCAGAAGAGGAAGGATCGCATACAAAGCTGCCATGGCACAGACAAGAGCTGGAGAGTGGACACACACTGGATGGCCACCCCAGACAGGAGCCTGATAACATGACCCTCTGTGTGTGGGCGTGGACACTCTCCTGTGAGCTTGGAGTTACGGTGACGACAGGACCCTCTGTGTGCGGGCGTGGACACTCTCCTGTGAGCGTGGATTCATGGTGACGACAGGACCCTCTGTGTGTGGGCGTGGACACTCTCCTGTGAGCGTGGATTCACAGTGACGACAGGACCCTCTGTGTGTGGGCGTGGACACTCTCCTGTGAGCTTGGAGTCACAGTGACGACAGGACCCTCTGTGTGCGGGCGTGGACACTCTCCTGTGAGCATGGATTCATGGTGACAACAGGACCCTCTGTGTGTGGGCCTGGACACTCTCCCGTGAGCGTGGATTCATGGTGACGACGGGACCCTCTGTGTGCAGGTGTGGACACTCTCCTGTGAGCTTGGATTCACGGTGACGACAGGACCCTCTGTGTGCCGGCGTGGACACTCTCCCGTGAGCGTGGATTCACGGTGACGACAGGACCCTGTGTGTGTGAGCGTGGACACTCTCCTGTGAGCGTGGATTCACAGTGACAACAGGACCCTCTGTGTGTGAGCGTGGATTCATGGTGACGACAGGACCCTCTGTGTGTGAGCGTGGATTCACGGTGACGACAGGACCCTCTATGTGTGAGCGTGGATTCACGGTGATGACAGGACCCTCTGTGTGCCGGCGTGGACACTCTCCTGTGAGCTTGGATTCACGGTGACGACAGGACCCTCTGTGTGTGAGCGTGGACACTCTCCTGTGAGCGTGGATTCACAGTGACGACAGGACCCTCTGTGTGTGAGCGTGGATTCATGGTGACGACAGGACCCTCTGTGTGCGGGTGTGGACACTCTCCTGTGAGCTTGGATTCACGGTGATGACAGGACCCTCTGTGTGTGAGCGTGGACACTCTCCCGTGAGCGTGGATTCACGGTGACGATGGGACCCTCTGTGTGCGGGCGTGGACACTCCTGTGAGTGTGGATTCACAGTGACGACAGGACCCTGTGTGTGTGAGCGTGGATTCACGGTGACGACAGGACCCTGTGTGTGTGAGCGTGGATTCATGGTGACGACGGGACCCTCTGTGTGTGAGCGTGGATTCATGGTGACGACAGGACCCTCTGTGTGCGGGTGTGGACACTCTCCTGTGAGCTTGGATTCACGGTGACGACAGGACCCTGTGTGTGTGAGCGTGGATTCATGGTGACGATGGGACCCTCTGTGTGCGGGCGTGGACACTCTCCTGTGAGTGTGGATTCATGGTGATGACAGGACCCTCTGTGTATGAGCGTGGACACTCTCCCGTGAGCATGGATTCACGGTGACGACAGGACCCTCTGTGTGCGGGCGTGGACACTCTCCTGTGAGTGTGGATTCACGGTGACGACAGGACCCTGTGTGTGTGAGCGTGGATTCACGGTGACGACGGGACCCTCTGTGTGTGAGCGTGGATTCATGGTGTCTGATGTGAGACAGAAGCACATCTGCCTCCTCGAAGCAGCATGGCCTTGGTGCAGGGTGCACAGAGTGTGCGTGGGAAGAACATTAGAAGCACAGAAGTCAGTTAGAAGGATCTGGTCAATAAGAGAGATGGACCTACGAGAAAAAGATGCAAGTGCAGTGGAGGAAGAAGGGGGAGCTGAGAACACAGGGGAACAGAAGCACCACAAATGGAAGAAAACCTCCCCCCACCCCTCTCAAAGAAAAGGCCAGTTCTGACGCATTTGGGAGCAGCAGGACCAGAGAGCCAGGACAGTTTCCTGAAGCCCTCCACATTTGTTAACACAAAAGAAGGAGCGCATCGGTTGCTGAGATCAAATGTGTAAAGGAGGAGGCTACGGGCTGGAGGGATATGGTTAGGACCTAAAATTCCTTTAGGGAGGAGCGACGGGGGCGGGGTGGAGAAGCGCGACGGTGGCTTGCAGAAGAGTGCAGGGAACAATGAGAGCTCACACGAAGCGGAGGCTGTTGTTTTATTTTTATCAGCATTCACTGCACAGATACATGGTTTTCCCTAGCAGCAATCAACTCTTCGGGGTAAAAAGTGGAAAAGGTCAATGATGAAAAAATCTGACACTGTAATTTTGCCAAGAAACAAAATGATAGTTTAAGGAGGGAAGTGAGTCAGAAGGGAAGCCATGGCACAAGTCACTAAAGAACCGACTTGTGTGGTCTTGGCTCCCAGGAAAGTAGTGAAGACAAGATGGGGAGATGGAGGAAGGAACCAGGGATGTTCAGAGACTAGATCGTGGGTCAGACTGTAGTGACTCAAGGCCAGGCACACGCCGGCAACCCTAGCACTTTGGGAGGCCAAGGTGGGTAGATACCTGATGTTAGGAGCTTGAGACCAGCCTGGCCAACATGGTAAAGCCCTGTCTCTACTAAAAATACAAAAATCATCTGGGTGTGGTGACACTTGCCTGCAATCCCAGCTACTCGCAGGAGAGGCACTTGAACCCAGGAGGCAGAGGTTGCAGTGAGTTGAGATCACGCCACTGCACCACAGCCTGAGTGACAGCGCAAGACTCTGTCTCAAAAAGAAAGGAAAACAAAAAAGACAGTGACTCTAACCTAAGGCAGGGATGGTGGCAGAAAGATGCCTTCACAGGACAAACAGCCTAGTACTCAACACCCCCACCTGGGGCAGTGACACCTGAAGAAACCCATGGGAATTTATCCTTGGGAACCACCAGACCCAAAGGCCCTCTGTCTTCAAGTATACCCTGTGCTCCCGAAGCAGACAGTGTCATTTAGGTGAATGTCCTAACAACAGAGCCAATGCTTCTCTGAGGCTCACAGTGAACTCAATGATCTTCACAAATTACTGCTCAGAGAAAAGCATTGTTTGAAACAATAGAACAGTCAGCAGCAATTAGTGAAGTTTAACAGTTGCGTGTGTCAGAGACAGAGGAAGAACACCTGGCACACCACTGTGATCACAGGTAAGGGGGTCACACCCAAAGCTTTACCCCCCTGAGCAGCCACATCAGAGGCTAAACATCATGGGGTCAGGGCAGAGAGTAGACTCCTCTAAACAAATCCAGCCAATCACCAGGTGTGGGAGAAGGACCACTGTCACTGGCCAGAGCTGCGACATTATATTATCAAAATGTCTCGTCCCTGACAAGAAATTATGAGACACGCAAAGACACAGCAAAGTATGATCGATACGCTGAAAACAATATAAGGCAGGCAATACAAACTGCCTGTGAAGGTGAGCAGACGTCAGGTTTATCAGAGGAAGGCTTCAAAGCAGCCATTATAAAGATGTTCACGGAACCAAAGAGGCTATGACTGAAGGCGTAAAGATAGATAAGAATGTTGCAAGTAATAAAAACACCAGTAAAAATGCAGAAATTACCAAAAACAACCGCAAGGAAATTCTGCTGTTGGAAAAGTAAAATAACTGAAATAAAAACTCATTCCAGGGGTTTCACAGTAGCTTCGAACATCAGGAGAAAGAATAAGCAGGCAAAATAGACCCGTCGATGTTCTGCAAGCTGAAGCAGAGGGGGAACAAGTAGGGACAACCGAAGGAGCCCCAAAGTACGGGCCGCCTCAAGCACACAGACACAAGCACAACCAGAGGACCAGAGGAGGCAAGAGAAAGCAAAAAAGACATGCAAAAAATAATAGCTGAGAGCCTCCCAAACACACTGAAAACCAATAACCTACACATCCAGGAAGCTCAACAACTTCCAAGAAGGATAAAGGCAAAGAGAGCTACAAACAGATATGCCACAGTACAAACACTGCGAGTCAGAGAAAAGGTGAAAATCTTAGAAGCTGCAAGAGAAAAACGACCTGTTATTTAGAAAGAAAAGCCAATCAGATTAACAGCTGGCTTCCCAGCAGAAACAGTAGAGGCCAGAAAAGCAGCAGTATAATATGCTGAAAGTGCTCAAAAGGAGAACAAAACTGTCTACCATGAATGCCATATCCAGAAAACCTAACCTTCAAAAATGAAGACTTTCCAAAAAAATCAAAATTCACAAATTTTTTGCTAGCAGATCAACCTTACAAGAAATTCTAAATAAAGTTCTTGAGGCTGAAAGCAAGTGACCCCGATAATATTAAAATCCACATGAAAAATTAAGATAATTGGTAATGGTAATTACATAATTATAAAAGACAGTATTAACATATTTTCTTTGTCCTCCTAACTGACTTAAAATAAAATTTCTAAAACAATACATATGAAAAAGATTGGTGGACCTATCCAACATAAAAATATGTGTAATATATTTGTCAATAACAGCACAAAGGTGGTTGGTTGAAGCAAAGCTATGTTATCCTAAGAACACAGTTACAGGTGGCAAAGTAATAATTAACAATGTACTGTTGAGTTTGTAACATTAAGAGATGTAATAAGTATAGTAATATTACAGAAGAGGGAAATATAGTATACGTACATACAGTAATGCTTCTGTTTATCAATGGAATTATGCCAGCGTAAGTCTGAAACTGATTTTAATAAGCTAAAACATACATGGCAAAGCCTAGAGCAAACACAAAAGAAATGACTTAAAAATACAGTGAAAAAATCCTTAAGTAACTTAAAATATTACATTAGAAAATATTCAATTAATGCAAAAAAAGGAGTAAGGAGGGATGAAGAAATAAGAAACGTATGAGACTCTATCAGTCCATTCTCACACTGCTATAAAGATATACTCAAGACTGGGTGATTTATAATGAAAAGAGGTTTCATTGACTCACAGTTTGGGATGGCCAGGGAGGCCTCAGAAAACTTACAGTCATAGTAGAAGGGGAAGCAAATATGTTCTTCTTCACAGAAGGAGAAGAATGAGAGCCGAGGGAAAGGAGAAGCCCCTTATGAAACCATCAGATCTCATGAGAACTTACTCACTATGACGAGAATATATACATATATGTGTGTATGCATATATAGACACCTTAATAACAGAGAACCAAAATATGTGAAGCAAAACCAGACTATAATGAAGAGACAAATTCAACCATAGTTGAAGACTGAATGCCATACTCTTAATGATGGATAGACCAACTAGACAAAAGATAAACAAGGAAAGAGAAGGCTCGAACAACAGGGTAACCAATTAGACCTAACAGTCACCTACAGAACGTTCCTCCCAACAGCAGCAGCAGAATATATCATCTTCTCAAGTGTATATAAAGCATCCCCAGAATACACCATATGTTAAGCCGTAAAACAAACCTCAACAAATTTAAAATCATACAAATAACATAAATTGTGTTCTTGAATCACAATGGAATCAAATTAGAAATCAACAACAGAAAAATGTTTTGGAAACTCATCAGTTTGTGGAAATTAAACAATGTACTCCCAAATAACCAATGGGACGGCCAGGCGCGGTGGATTTTGGGTGAGGGCAGTGTTCTGAAATTCACTGTGGTGATAGTTGCACACACATCTTTGAATATAATAAAAACCAGTTGTTTGTACACTTTGGGCGAATTGTACGGGGTATCTGATGAGTTACACGTCTCAACAAAAGTGCTTTTAAGAGGTGGGTGGATCACGAGGTCAAGAGATCGAGACCATCCTGGTCAACATGGTGAAACCCTGTCTCTACTAAAGATACAAAAAATTAGCTGGGCATGGTGGCGCGTGCCTGTAATCCCAGCTACTCAGGAAGCTGAGGCAGGAGAATTGCCTGAACCCAGGAGACGGAGGTTGCGGTGAGCCGAGATCACGCCATTGCACTCCAGCCTGGGTAACAAGAGCGAAACTCCGTCTCAAAAAAAAAAAAGAAAAAAAGTGCTTTTAAGAAGTGAGAGGAAACTTCCTCTGTGGAAAGGAGGTTTAGCTGTCATTAAATGTCAACAATGAAGTGCAGCATCTTTTCATCTGTCCTAATGGTTCTGGCTTTGAAGTTGAATAGTCAAAAAATAGGATTTAATTACATTAAGGAAAATGAACCGTAAACAAAATAAATGCCTTCTAAATTGAAAAATGAAAACTCACTAAATACATGTACAGCGTAAAGAAAACTACAAATTTTTTTAAGTTTCTAAGCAATGAAAATAATGATGTAACCCTAAACAAGAATGGCACCAAAGTATGTGTTATAATCATATTACAAAATCCGTTACATGTGTGGAAATGGCTACGGCAAAACTGTAGAATACCTAAGAAGAAATTCAACAAAAACATCTCCCAGCCCAAATAACACCAAGTAGACAAAAAAAAATGCATGAAGGGATGAAGACTCTGAATGAAATATTAATAAGAATTCCCGTCACGCCAACAAATAGGAGGGCCCAGCTCACTCTGTGAGACCCCAGACCCTGGATGGAGGTCAGTTTCTCCCACTAATCTGTAAATCCAGCCCAGGCTGAGTGTCCCTGACCCAAAATCCTTGGGACCAGAAGTACTCCAGATTGTTTATTTTTTTCAGATTTTGGAAGATATGCACTATACTTACCTGGTTGCATGTCTCAAATCCAAATATTTAAATTCTGAAGTGCCCCAATGAACGAAGTTTCCTTTGAGCATCATGTCGCTCTCTAAAGGTTTTGGAAGTTGGAACACGTTGGATTTCAAATTTTAAGATTTGGGATGCTAAACCTGGATAATCCCAATCAAAATGTCAAACATAATTCTTTGGAAACTTGAAAACTGATTTTAAAGTTTATCTGGATGAAAAACCACGTAGGAAAATAAGAAAAGGTGGACTAAGAAGCAGGATCACCCTGTCAGATTCTACAAAACTCATTCTTAAAACAGCATGACGTTGTTGTAGAACTGGAAGCAAAATCCAAAAGTAAACAAAGGTACAAATGGAAATTTAGCAGGTGATAAAGGTTCCATCCAAAACTCAACTAACGGTTTGGACAAAAGATGGTGTAGCCAATTAATTCAGGTGTGGACACCGGGTGACCATCTGAAGAAATGCACAGTGGGCCCCAGAACGGGTCTGCATCGGGTCCTCTCAGCACGAAGGGGTGCGAGCTGGGCGGCGCCTGGAACCCCACAGTGGCATAAATCCTCGTGGGCAGACACCTGCCCGCTGGTGCAGAGAGGTGGTCAGGCTCTGACTGATGTCAGAGAGTGCGTGCTGCCACTGAACATCTAAGGAAAATTAATGGGACTACTGGGTCCCTTCTATTTATTCTGAGGAACTAGGGGAAGAAAAATAATGAGCTCAAGTGCCAGGTGTCTCTAGCACAGTTACGCATTTGGGAATTGGAGAAATAACCACAGGTGGTCACAGGGACCCACTGGACCCCCAAGACATGGTTCTCGATTCCTGAGTTCTCTCCCGATCAGCTGTGAGGGAAAGAGAGACAAGACTCTAGGCCCTGCCCTGCCGACCTCCTCCCCGTCACTCACAGACGTCGCCAGGGCAGGGAGACGTGCGGAGACACCCACTCCAGCGGCTTGGGAATGTGCTGGATGCTATGGAGGTTTCCCCATAATCTCTCACCAAGAAGCAGCAGATAAAAAAGCTGGATAATGGTCTGGATTAGGGCAATGACCACAGGAAGGAAAAGTAAAGATGAGGCTGTGTTGTGACTGAGGAGTCCAGAAAACTTAACAGAGCAGGAAGTGAGTGGAGACAGCGAGGAAACGGGTGAGAAAGCGCAAGAAATTTGAATTCTCCAGGTTTTCAAGTTGGAGTGCCAAGGAGATGGACCCTCTAACACAAGCAGCGAGGCCTGAAGGGCAGCTGTGTTTTCAGGTCCCTGGGAAGGACCGTGAAGGCCGGTTTTAGGAGCTGTCAGTCCCTCTCAGTGAAGCTGTCTGGTGTGGGAAGAGAGGTCAGCATGGAAGACAGATTTACAGGCATCATCTGCATGGACGTAATAACCGCAGTTGTGAAGTGGTGACAGCTCAGCAGTCCTGTCAGAGGAGAAACACAGGCTAGAAAATGGGAAAATAGCCACATTCTGGAGAAAAGAAACAGCCATAGAAGAAATAAAATCAAGATAATGGAGTATTACAGAAGCCAGAGAGAAAATCTCAAGTAAGCAATAGTTTTGTAGATATAAAGTGGTTAAACGTACAACCACAAATGAAAAGATGACCCAGACTTTAACTTTAAGCATCAAGCCATCTTTTTTTCTTTTGTAAATGAGGCAGGCATCTTTCTCAGCTGGCATCTAAATGGCCCTGCCTTCCTGAAGAAACCACCCACAACCTCATTCTGCACTCTCTGATTAGCTCCCTCTCCGGAGCAGAGTCCCGCTGCTCAGAACGCGTCCCGTTGCTGGGGTGCCCGTCAGAGGCCTGCTCACTCGTTACCACGAACCTCCGCATCCAGCTCCTGTGACCCAGATTTGGGGAAACAGCGTTGCCAAAATATCACGGGTCCTCTCCCAGGCAGTTCCTGATTCCTAAACGCTCCAACTATGATTCAAAACAACGTGTACATGAAGACCAAGAAGCCGTTTATGTGTTTTATTATGTTTATTAAACTCGCTTTATCCAGCTGCCAGCCTTGGAAGAGACGGAGGTGTCAGGGTTATAAAAAGTCCATGTTTGAGGCTTCTTAAAGTGATTAATTGTGACATGCTATCACTTTCCACAGAGCAGAATTAAGAAACATCTATTTTAATTACTGCACATCCGAGCTGTCAGAGTACAAATGTAAACCAGATTTTCCTTTGCTGAAAGAGAAAACACGCATCATCCTTTCAGCTAGAGAAACAGAACTGCAAATACATCTCTGAAATTCAGGATTTGACAGGGAGGGCCGACTCTTGTGACGGACACAAGCGCCTGCCACTCACTTCATCAGAAGCGGTGCTGTAAGCACATGAAAGATGGCTTCATAGTAACAGAAGGTCCAAGCTGCGGCTTCCAGCCACAGAGGAACCCCTCTTCCAGCTAGGGGGTAGCTAGTCGGTAACTGCAGGGAAGACAAATGAACTGACTCAAAACTATACTAAGCCGTATATGTAAATAAGGGGAAGGAGGTGAGGGGAGAAGCGGGGGTCTTGGGGAGGAGGGGAACGGAGGGCCCAGGGGGGCCGGCCCAGAAACTTGCTTTCTGACCTGTACTCAGGATGTCTGTGGAGAGACCAGGCATCCTTTTCTGTTTATCAGAGTTAGACCAAATGGTCATCAAAGCTTTTCTGAGACAGCTATTTCAGTTTTTAAACTGTCTGTATTCACTTCCTGACAGAGAACCCAAAATGCCAGGAGGAACAATGACTGGACAGGTGCGACCCGCACTTCAGCCTTCCCCGGGGCTGCCTGGCTTTTTTTTTTTTTTTTGGAGACGGAGTTTCGCTTGTTACCCAGGCTGGAGTGCAATGGCACGATCTCGGCTCACCACAACCTCCGCCTCCTGGGTTCAGGCAATTCTCCTGTTTCAGCCTCCTGAGTAGCTGGGACTACAGGCATGTGCCACCATGCCCAGCTAATTTTTTGTATCTTTAGTAGAGATGGGGTTTCACCATGTTGACCAGGATGGTCTTGATCTCTTGACCTCATGATCCACCCGCCTCAGCCTCCCAAAGTGCTGGGATTACAGGTGTGAGCCACCGCGCCCGGCCTGCCTGGTGTTTCTAAACTCCAGTTACCGCGCTCTCTGCAGTGGCTTCCGACAAACACGCGATCCACCTGAGCAGGGAACACTGTTTGTGTGACAGGCTCCAGGCAATGGGGCCATACATGCATCACGCACACCGAAGCCCACACGAACGTCTGCATCAAGGTCACGCACGCTTGGAAGAGCACGTGAACATGCTAGCGGGGCTGACACTAAGGTCCCCGTGGAGGTCTTCTTTAAGTCACCTCAGAGACTACGGAGACTTTTCCTGGATTAGAGACACATTGCCATCGCCTCCGGTAACTTGAGGCTGACTCTGGGCAGTGTGGCTGTGGAGCCATGGACAGCGCGTGGCTCATTGTGCACCAACCAGGGACCTTCCCACAGTAAGACATTTCTGTGAGTGTCTTGTAGGATGACCAAGTGGCTTGCTTTTCTGTAGACAAACCTCTTCAGGATGAACAGGTGCGAGGTGATCTTTTAAGTTTGCACACGTGCATGTGGATGGTTTAACAACACGTGCAATGATGAACAGCCCCGTCGTGAACAGGATCAACAGCAACGCTAACAATGAGACACAACCCATCAGCCACCGACACAGGAGAGCCACAGCTATTCCAGAACACGTGGCACTGCAGGACACACAAAAGTAAGTCCTCAAATCAAAAGCAATCTTCTTCCTCTCATAAGCCCTTTTTACTGCATCCATAAGGTTAATTATACTCCTTAAATATAAATAATAAAGAAAAAAATGCAAGACCAATTTTTAAAATATCTTAAAGTATATAACCGTTTCGAAAACTGACACCTACAAATAATTTGTAAGTATCTACTGTCTAAGCAATGGGTGCATGACAGATGAAGCTGTTGCTGAATATTTTAAATAACACAACAGTATTAAACTATCATCTTGGATGTTAAAAACCTTTTCACAAAGACTTTAAAATTAGTACAACTGCCACAAGACAGTGAAGCAAACACGTTTGCTGTAAATGCGTAAAAGGAATGCTAAAGACGCCTCTTAAATAATGCTGGGTCACATCTCATAATTTTGAGGTTTATTCAGAACAGAATCATTAAAATCTTCATTTGTCCCATAAAAAAAAACAATATGAAAAAGAATTACACACCGAGAAACCTGCATCCAGGACCACAGCGGAAAGCAGAGGTGAGCAAGTGACAGTGATGTCTTCCATGAAATCATGAGGCTAAACCCACGCCGGTGTCAGTGACTTATTCACCATCAGTAATGCCCACATCCTCAGCCTTCCAAGACGTGTGCCTGTCCCTGGAGTCTGCTGTCACCAGGTCCAGCCTGAATGCAGCCTGGAGAAAGCCACATAATCACAACATTGCTCCTCTTGTTCTCAAATAGTGTGGATTTCAAAAGAAGGCCACACCTCAGGATCCACACCTGTTAGACCCCTCTCAATGACCCTCTCTTCCTCCTCCAACCAGGCTTCCTACTGACTCCAGCAAATCAGGGTAATCACAACTTAAAGGGTTTATTTTTGCTCATTAAAGCTAGGAGGGCACAAAGTTTAGACAATTATACATATTTGAGTTCAACATATTCCAACGTAAAACGGCAAAAAGCAAAGAGCTGGCTGCATACGGGAAACACGCAAAGAAAACTCAGCATTTTTCCTGCATAAAGCAAACAGATCCCCGATCAATAAAAATAACATTTAATTTACGGACTCCGATGGGAACTGAGCATTCCATGGTCCCTTTGCCCATGGTGACGGCTGGTAGGCAGCCCACGAATTACCTGTACGGGGTCAGACAGCTGACAGGTGGGCCCGACAGAACAGCAGAAGCATGACTCCTGCTCTGCGTCCGACTGCTGGGGAAGGAGGAAGCCCTTGAGTTGGGGAGGGGAGGAAACAGCACCTGCATCGCCGAGGGAAACCCCAGCACGAGCGGGGAGACCGTGAGGACAAGACGCTGTCTCCAGCCCCTGGGAGCGTGGCTTCCGCATGCTGGGGCCACAGGACACTGGCTCTGAGCAGCTTCTCCCAACAAGTCACATGGGGCGGGGAAAGCCCAGAGAACCTGGAATGAACAGCAGATCCTGGCCTGAGTCACAGAAAGGGAGAAACGTTGGTTCTAGAAAGGAACACGTCTTATTTTGATGCTCACAGTTAACAGCATCTGGGAAAATACTGAGAAGGCCCCGGCTCGGTGGCCAGAAGCTGCACCGTTCCCGAGAGTCGTCACAGCTGATGCCAAGCCCTTCCTGAGGGCCATATCAGCCAAGGCTGATGTTCCCGTCCCGTGGAGACAGAGCCTGGCACTCTCGTCCCCCACACCCATCTTTTCAGAATCAGCTGATAGGCCAGGCCCTTGAGAAGTGAGTTTACCAGAAGGTGGGGGCTGAGCAGCTACCCCACCGTGACAGAAACTGAAAGGGAAGCTGGAAGATGGGTCTGATGGAGACATGCCCTGGACCCTGAGAGACAGTTCCCAGGTCCTGGGCTCTGTGGTCACCTGCACTCGCCTGGCACCGGCCCTATCACAGAGCAGGTGCCCCACACATGTGTCCTGGATAAGACACCTGGATCCTGTCGCCTGGCACCGGCCCTACCACAGAGCAGGTGCCCCACACGTGTCCTGGATAAGACACCTGGATCCTGGAGTGGAATCAGGACCCCTCATAGAAGAGATTTTAGAGAGATCTGGACATGGTCTGGAAGACCTGGACGGCCTGGGGTGAGGAGCCTGGCCAGGCGTGGGCCATCTGGGTGCTGAATGCGTGGGACAGGCACTGAGAACCCAGCCAGCCGTGGGTTGGACACACAGAGCAGAGGACTCCGCCCGCCACTGGGCCTGAGATAAACAAACTCCATCCTGTCCGAAGAGCACACTGTTTCTTCTCCACAAATATTTAAAAGTCATTGGATTGGAATGTTGTACCCAACTAAAAATTCCCCTCACCCTATTTTTAATATACGCTGAACAGGGAAGGCCAGAGAAAGATGTTCTTATTTCAAGTGACCACACCAGGCAGCGATTCCCTCTGCCCTGCCGTGAGCACACAGACCGCACCTGTCCCTGCAGGAGCAAGCTCAGGACCACACAGCTGGGTGGACCAGTAAACGTGCTGCCAAGGCCCATCCCTGCCACGAGGGAAAGGGGCCCTGTGACAGATGTCCAAGCAGCTCGCGGCGGCCTTATAAAAGGAAGGGCACGTTAAGCCGAGTCGCCATTCCCACAACCTTAAACCATATTTAGCTTTTCTAACAGTAAATACCATGGAAAGGCATACGCTGCAGAGAGGTGAGCAGTTTGGGAGAAAAGGGATGAGAAGGCAGATGGAGAGTGATACATTCTGGAAGTCACATAATGGCTCACAAGTAAACTCCGCCCCAGGCCCATCATAGAATCTGATCAGCACTGAGAACGCACGAGGCTTTGAAAGGAGGCTGAAGGTAGACCCTGATGCTGCAGATCCAGACACGGCCCAGAAAGTCTAACTCTAAAGCACAATCTTAAATCCAACTTCTCCGCCAGAAGCTAGCATAAAAGCGTGAGCCTGTAGCATGAGCTCAGCATTTAGAAGTCATAACTCTCCTCTCTGTCATTTTGTATTAACTGGACTTCAACAGGAACAGCTAGAAGAACCCTTAAAGGAAACTTCCATCCATCCATCTTGCTGAAGCAAAGACATTACAGCAGTGCATCCAGCGAGGGCAGCCATCATCCTGGTGGGCCAGGTCAGCCCGTGGGGATCTGGAAGGGCCCCGTTTCCATGGGGTTCCACAGGAACAGCAGCCATGAGACCGCGTAGCTGAGGTTGAACAGAACATCATTCCCAAATCTGAGAATGGAAACCTTCCTTCATCTAGAAAAGATTTAGACGCTCGACAAGTTTATATCTGAGGTTCCTAAATCCACTTCCCCATTTTCCTATATGGAGGAATACACTTAACCTGAAATATTAAACAGGAAACATTTAAAGAGACAGGTGTATAACTTGTCTTACAATCATCAATGAAAGGACATTGACCAATATAAAGATTAATCTTTATTTTATAATGTTTTAATATTTTAAGCCATCCCTTTTTACTAATGCAGGAGGCTGGCAGCTCCCATGGCCTCCCACCAGCAGGTGGCCCACTTCCGAAACAGAGAACAAAGCATTGTGTGACCAGGAGGTTTGCTGGGACTGCACCAGTGACTGTCATCCTTGACTCCTACGCTTGTAACTCCTAACTCCCAGTGAGTGGAAAAAGAGTCATCGGAGCGAAATGAGTTAAAATTTCATATCATGTGGAAGCCCCTTGATGATACAAGTCTCTCCCAAAACCACTGCAGAGATTGGCCATATGTATTTTTCTGGCCAAAAGATGTCCCAAAATATTGAGATTTCTAAAATTTTCTAGTTGCCTCATAATAATCGTACATATTTATGAGGGACAGTGAGATGTTCCAATCCACAGGGGCCCTGTGGAATGGCCCAGTCAGGGTGTTTACGTTTTCAGCGTCTCCTAGCTCATCGTTTCTTTACACTGAGAACATTCAAACTCTTCTCTTCTGTTCTGAATATACCAAACAATATAGTCACCTGTAGTCACCCCTCTGCACAGCAGCACAGAAGAACTTCCTCCCCCTACCTGAGACCCCACACCTGCTAGCTCATCTCTACCCTACCTGAGACCCTGTGCCTACTAACTCATCTCTGTCCTACCTGGGACCCTGCACCTGCTGATTCATCTCTACTATGCACCTGCTAACTCCCCTCTACCCCACCTGAGACCCTGCACCTGCTAAGTCACCTCTACCCTCCCTGAGAACCTCTACCTGCTAACTCACCTCTACTCGAAAACCCACACCTGCTAACTCCCCTCTACCCTCCCTGAGAGCCCTCACCTGCTAACTCCCCTCTATCCTCCCTGAGAACCCACACCTGCTAACTCCCCTCTACCCTCCCTGAGAGCCCTCACCTGCTAACTCATCTCCCCTCATCCCTCTCCTCTCACCTCCCCCAGTTCCCGGTAACCACTGTTCTATGCTCTGCTCCTATGAGATCCTCTGAGATTCTGCACATGAGTGAGATCACACAGTGTTTGTCTTCTTGTGCCTGGCTCACTTCACTTAACAAAGTGTCCTCTGGGTTTATCCGCGTTGCTGTGAATGACAGGATTTCATCCTTTTGGTGGCTGAGTCATATCCACTGTGTACCGTGTTTTCTTTATCAATTCACGTGTCGATGGACAAGCAGGCTGATTCCACATCTGGGCTATCGGGAACAGTGCTGCAATGGACATGATGCAGACTCTCTTCCACACACCAACCTCATTTCCTTGGGGTTGTAGCCAGTAGTGGGATTGCTGGATCACAGCATTTCGAGAAACCTCCACACAGTTTTCCATAGCGGCTGTACTAATTTACATTCCCACTAGCAGCACGTAAGAGCTCCCATTCCTCCACATCCGCACCGGCATCTGCTGTCTTTGTCTTTTTGGTGAAAGCCATTCTAACAAGGGCCAGGGGGCAGCCCATTGTGGTTTTGATTTGCATCTCCCTCATGAACCGTGGTGCTGAGGATTCTATCAAACTGGAGCTTCTGCACAGCAAAGGAAACAATGGGGTGAAGTGACAACCCACAGATGGAAGAAATACTTGCATCTGACAGCGGTTAACATCCAGCATCCTGAAATTCCAAGTGGTGTGGGCACAGTGGAGCGCTGAAACATATTCTGTTTACACAGAAATGAGAATATGAACTGTTCCTCTTCACCGTGAGCCTAAGCACAGCCAATCTTAAATATTTGGGATTTCATCAGTATTTGTTGTGTGATGCAACCTAGCACTCCATCAATGACTTGAGGGTTTGTTTACAAAGAAAACCACGCCCTGGGTATGAAACACATCCTTAGATGACCGTGCTGCAGCTGGCGGAGGGAGCGCATGTCCAGAACCCGACTTCCACTCCAATCCTGCCACTGCCCCTCCGTAAATTGGGCTGGTCCCTTAACCGCTCTGTGTCTGAACCTCCTCGGCCATAAGCAACAGGAATAATGTGCACCAGATAAACCTCAGAGGATTCACACCTTCCAGGGGAATCGTGCATGCACAGACAACTCACAAATAGCAAAGTACGAGATTTCACAGCGTGTCCCTGAAATCCATTTCACTGCCGTATTCATATCTGCATTTCTGGAGAGAGACACAAACTGACTCAGATATTCAAATAACCCATATTCTCTGTGGCAGTGGAAAAGTACTTGGCTTATCTTCCTGATTTTGTGGATCGATTATGTATGCTAGTAAGTAAAATATAAAATAACACCATGATCAGAGACCTCCCTACAGTCCTACGTCAGCAGTGCGTCCTCAGTCAACACCAGATTTTGGGGTCCTGGGGAAGCCATTTTGAAGCAGAGGCTTCAAGTTCAACCGCATCCAACTTAAACCCAAAACATCTGGGTCTCCAAACAACAGTGGACAAGATCTCTTCTCACTTGCTGATGTCACAGGCAAGGAAACTGAGGCTGGGGAGAGTCAAGAGGATTTTCCAGGACCAGATGGTTATTTCCAGGAGTAAAATGAGTTCAATCCTCCTGACTGTCCAGGACTCACTCCAAGACACCTGAGGAAAAGCTCCCATCTGCCACAGGACATGTCAGAATTTGGGTGTGACTTAGCCTGTGGATTATTTTTGTTCTGGATGCGGCCCAGCGTCTTCTCCTGGACATGACATGGCACTCCGGTCCGCAGGTGCTTACTCCGAGTATGGCGGAAACTCGCTGTCTGACTTCTAAGCGGCTCTGCCCATCAGCATCAGTGTATCACGCATCTCCACAGCTCACACAGAGCTCAAAAGAGAGGTTTTAATTTATTTCAAGTTCAATTTTATTTGGCTGTGCTGGAAGAGACACCATGATAGGTTCATGAGACCAAGAGATTATTGTTTCTACATATAGTTCAGAATAATTACAGAAAACTGTCAAGGCTGATGCGGAAGGCTGAAATTTCTTTCAAAAGAAATTTAAACAGTCAGTAGGGTGAGACTTTATGCATAATTCTTTTAAAATAATTTCCTAATGATTTCAAAGAGGACAATTTCCATGTATTTATACTGAGCCATACAGTATTATCTAAAGGATAAAACAGCATACGAATCATCAACAAATAACACCTTGACAAAACAGCCAAGCACCAGCAGCAAACACATTTCCACTGGGAGGTTAGGTGTGATCTGTTTTCAAAATAGTACAACCTGCAAGTCAACGCTGGTCTCCCTTGAGGAGGAACAGAGGCCTTGTCAGGTTTACCACTGCCGTAGCTAATGCTGTCAGATAGGTTTCTTGTCATTTCCTGAATTATCCCAGGTTATTCAGAATTCCATATTTGATTTCACATTAGAGGCAGCAACTTTTCAAAAGCACTGTTGAAATAGAAGCAGATAAACTACCTGAATCTACTTATTAATTTATCTACCATTCGACCAGACCTGCTGAGTAGTAAGAACTATGCTAGGAGCTATGGATACATGAAATGTTTGGTTTCTTGGTTTCTGTTAAATGGGCCAAAGCAGATTCTGTGCTAAGGCTTCAAACCTCCTACATGAATATTTAGGAATTCTAGTTCAGGCATCTGCGAGAAGTACAGTCATCCCCAGTATGCACTGGGGAGGGGTTCCATGACCCCCTGCAGACACCAAACTCCACAAACGCTCAAGTCCCTTGTATAAAAAGGGGGTGTCTGTATCTAAGCGAGGCAGCTCCCAGACACTTTAAGTCATCTCTTGATCACCTGTGAGAGCCAGCACATCGGAAATGCTGTCAATAGATGTTATACGGTATCATTTAGGGAACAATGTCCAAAAGAAGTCTGTACATTCAGAACAGACATGATCATTCATTTTCCCGGATTGGGCCTGCACCACCCAGTCCCAGCTGCCTCCTCCCTCACATGGCCCTGCTCCCTCTACTTCTGCCCCCTCTGCTCCGGATGTTCTCTGGCTGCTTTCATACACATCAACCTCAGGGCCTTTGCACATGTGACCCCCACATGTGGAATATTTGTGCTGCAGGGAACAGGCAGAGCCCTTGCCCTCTGGTCATGAGCGGCCTTCCTACCTGAGAGAATGCCCATCGCTCCTCCACCCTAGTCTTTCTATACCGTTTCTTCATAGGGTCATCATTTGGTATGATATTACATCATAATTTATCTGCTTATTCTCCGTCTTTCTCACTGACTGCCCTACTCCCAGTGTGCACACGCTACCTGCTGGGTCTCCATCACCAAGAAGCATGCCTGGCACATGCACGTGATTAAATACTTATGGAATAAATTAAAAAGTGAATGAAAGGATATTCGTTATCTTTTTATCTTTTGCCAATAAAGTTAAAAGTGGTTTAAGTCCAGGGTGACAGGTCAGGGACTGGAAAAGGAAGCAAGACTGTGTCAGTCCCCACGTAAGGACTGAGTCACCGCCGTGTTACACAAACGCAGTCGTTTGCTGAGAGAGGCCCACCCGGCCCCTGCTCTATGCCCCGGTGAAGCCGTTCGGTCCATGACAATGAAATTCATTCCATTAGGGCAGAATAGCCATGGCGATCAGTAAGCGGAGAGCCTCAAAGGTGTTTCTGAGGCCCAGGGCTGTTTTTCGGCCACAGCCAACAGGCCAGGTTTGCTCCTCAATGGTATCGGCAGAGCTGGCTGCAGCAGTGAGTCATTGGTAACGAAAGTGACTTCTCTGCAAAACCTGGGGTGTCATCCCAAAACTCCATTCTAATTTCTAGCTAGTAGATGTAGAAATTTACATAAGGAAGGCCACCTGGAATGCTGTGTCTAAGGTTACCACAAGAACTATGGAAAACTCCCAGAGCCATCACAGAACCTACAGCAAAAAACCAAACAGGGCAAAAATCAGAAATATTTATCTTTCTACATTTACTTAACTTGGAAACAACAATCTAAACCTAAACCAAATTTAGTACATAAAGAAATCATCTTGGTTAGCGGTAACTTTAACCTACTTTTTCTTGGGAACATTACGGGAAGCCCACATAAGCCCATGTGTCTCTGTGCATTTATAACCCAGCCCCGTCTTCCATCCCGGCTGCCTATGAGGCAGCCCTATACCACACTTCACTCTAATGAGGGTTCCAGTTAACTTTAACCCCTTCACTCCTGCTACTTGAATAACCAAGGCCCTGGAGAAAAATCACCTGCCAGAGCGAATGCAGCAAATCCAGAATCCTAAGAACTTTTCATTCTGTTTTGTCCTGGCTACTCACTGGAGGCAGCCAGAGTCCTGGTGCCGAGAGAGCCGACTTCACCCCCAGACTCCCACGTTTACTAGCCAGCCTCCCCCCGCAGGCACGGGCAGGGGCAATGGGCCATTCAGGGTCCGTGTTGTAGAAATAAACTAAGCCATGGAGTTGGAAGACCAGAGGTCAGCTCAAGCCTGCTGCTAACCAGCTCTGAGGCAAGGCACTGTTTCTTCCCCAAATTCGAGTCATCTCAACTCCAATTAGAAGACTCAAATGGGACCAAGGGTGGTGGTTCACACCTGTAATCCAGCCCCTTGGGAAGCCAAGACAAGTGGATCAGCTGAGGTCAGGAGTTTGAGACCAGCTTGGCCAACATGGCAAAACCCTACCTCTACTAAAAGTACAGAACTTAGCTGGGTCTGGTGGTGTGCACCTGTGATCCCAGCTACCAGGGAGGCTGAGGCAGGAGAATCACTTGAACCCAGGAGGTGGAGGTTGCAATGAGCTAAGATCTCGCCACTGCACTCCAGCCTGGGCAACAGAGCAAAACTCAAAAAAAAGAATACTGAAGTGGGGCTGGTCTACCTCTCATATTTTTAGTGACAAATAAGAATGTCAAACTATTTTTGAGTTAAAAGACTTTATTTTGTATAGGCTTAGAGAAAAGTTGAGCACCAAGTTCACAGAGTTCACACAGAACCCTTCCTCCCCACCCCAGTTTCCCACTGTTCAGAGTTCACACAGAACCCTTCCTCTAAACCCCAGTTTCCCACCATTAACATCCTGTGTGGATGTGAGGCAATTGCTGTATGAGCAAATACTGACCATTATTAAGTCCATGATTACATGATGGCTCACTCTTGGTGTTGTCCATTCTGTGGGTTTGAACGAATGCACGGTGGCATGTGCCCACGATGATAGCATCACACAGAGGTGCTTCCCTGCCTTAAAATTTCTCTGTGCTCCGCCCATTCATCCCTCCCTCCCCACAGCCCATAGCAGCCACCAAGCCTTTCCTGCCTGCACAGTTCTGTCTTTTCCAGAACGTCATGGGGTTGGAATCCTACAGTGCCCAGCCTTTTGAGACAGGCTTCTTTCAAGTATTCACATGCATCTGAGGCTCCTCCACCTCCCTTCACAGCCTGGTAGATCATTCCTTCTCAGCACTTCTTGTTCAGATAGGCCAAAATATTTATTCATTTATCTTTTAAAGACACGTTGGTTTGTTTCCAAGCTGCTATAAACATTCATGTGTGCTGCACGTGGTAGCTCACGCCTGTAATCTCAGCACTTTGAGTGGTTGAGGATGGCAGATCCCTAAGGTCAGGAGTTCAAGACCAGTATGGCCAACACATTAAAGCCCTGTCTCTACTAAAAATACAAAATTAGCCGGGCGTGGTGGTACATGCCTGTAATCCCAGCTATTCGGGAGGCTGAGGAACAAGAATTGCTTCAACCCAGGAGGCAGAGATTGCAGTGAGCCAAGATCACACCACCGTACTCCAGCCTGGGCAACGAGAGTGAGACTCTGATTCAAAAAAAAATTCATGTATAAGTTTTTATGTGAAGAGAAGTTTTCAGGCATTTGCGTAAATACCTAGGACTCTGGCTGCTGGACTGCATGGTGAACGTGCAGTTTGGAAAGAAACTGCCTGACGGTCTTCCGGTGCGGCTGCTCCGCTCTGCACTCCCTGCAGCGAGGATGAGCGTTCCCGTTGCTCCACGTCCTCGCCAGCACTTGGTGGTGTTGCCAGTGCCTGGATCTTGGCCATTCTAGCAGGGCTGTGGCAGCGTCTCCTTGTCTCACTTTTCATTTCCTTGATGACAAATGACATGGAGCATCTTTGCAGATGCGTGTCATCCGTGCGTCTTCTTTGGTGGTGTCTAAGATCTTTTACACGTTTTAAAAATCAGGCTGTTTTCTCACTGTTGAAATTTGAAAACTCTTCGTACACTTTGCACACTTGCCCTCCACAGACGTGTGCTTTGTGCGTATCTTCTCCCAGTCTGGGCTTTGCTGTTCCATCCTCTGAAGGATGTCTTTGCAGAGCAGAAGCCTTTCCATTTTTCTCATGCATTAAGCATTTGGTGTTGTATCTAAAAAGTCACCAAATCAAGGGTTACCCAGGGTTTCTCCCATATTATCTCCTAGGAATGGTGCATTTTTACATTTTACACTTAGGCCTATAATCAATTTTGAGTTAATTCTGTGAAGGCTGTAAGGTCTGATTCTAGGTTCATCGTGTGGCACATGGGTGTCCCGTTGCTCCAGCACCATTTGTTGAGAAGAGCACCCTCTCTCCCTTGAATGGCCTTTGTTCCTTCATCAGAGATCAGCTGGCTGTATTTACGTGGGTCTCTCTCTGGACCCTCTATTCTGTTCCATTGATCTGTGTGTCTATTTGTTTACCAGTGCCATGCTGTCTTGATTACTGTAGCTTTCTAGGATGTCTTGAGGTCAACTGTCAGTTCTCCTCCTTAAATACTGTGTTGGCTTGTCTGGGTCTTCTGCCTCTTCATATAACTTTAGAATCAATTTGTTGATATCCACAAAATAACATGCTGGGGGTTTGATGGGAACTGCATTGTATCCAGAGAACACACTGGGAAGAACAGATGTCTCAACAACATGGATTCTTTCTACCCAAGGCTATGGAGCTCTCTCCGTTACTCAGATCACGGATTCTTCCTACCCAAGGCTACAAAGCGCCTCTCCATTACTTAGATCACGGATTCTTCCTACCCAAGGCTATGGAGCTCTCTCCGTTACTTAGACCACAGACTCTTCCTACCCAAGGCTATGGAGCTCTCTCCATTACTTAGAACACGGACTCTTCCTACCCAAGGCTACAAAGCGCCTCTCCATTACTTAGATCACGGATTCTTCCTACCCAAGGCTACGGAGCGCCTCTCCATTACTTAGATCACGGACTCTTCCTACCCAAGGCTATGGAGCTCTCTCCGTTACTTAGAACACGGATTCTTCCTACCCAAGGCTATGGAGCTCTCTCCATTACTTAGACCACAGACTCTTCCTACCCAAGGCTACGGAGCGTCTCTCTGTTACTTAGATCTCTTTCATTTCTTTCAGCAGAGTTTTATAGTGTTTCTCACATAGATCTTACACTATTTTGTTCAACTTTTAGTTAAGCATTTTATTTTTTTGGTACCAATGTAAATGGTTCTGTGTTTTCAATCTCAAATTCTACTCATTCACTGCTGGTATACAATGAAGTGACTGATTTTTGCCTATTATCCCTGTATTCTAAAGCTCTGCTAAAATTGTTTATTCGTTTCAGAAAATTTTCCCACTGATTCTTTGGGATCTGCTACATAAATAATCATGTCATCGGCTGACAATTGCATTTTTATTTATTATATCCCAATATGTGTATCTTTTATGTCCTTTTCTTGTCTTACTGCACTAGCTGGGACTTCCAGTACATGTTGAAAGAGAAATGAGAGGGGCGTGTTTCCTTGTTTCTGATCACTGTGGGAAGCTCCAAGTTTTTCATCATTTAATAAGAAGTTAGCTGTGGGGTTTTGTAGATTTTCTTTATTGAGTTCAGGAAGTCTCCCTCTAACCCGAGCTCACTGAAAGTTTTTATTATTAATGACATTGGATTTTTTCAAATGCCCTTTCTGCATCTATGATATGACCATAGGACTTCTTTTGCCTGCTGATGTGATGACTACATCAACTGATTTTTAAATGTAAAAGCAGCCTTGCAAAGCTACAGTAAAGCTTCAACCTGCTTTGTAAGGCATCAGTAACTGATGGCCCACTCCCTCACTTCCATTCTTTCCTCAACCAAATACCACCTGGCTTCACTCTCAGGCACCTGAAGGTCATGTGGGAACTTATGGCTCCAGTTTTACAGGCCCATCCCTCTCTCATTCTTCCCAACGTGTGTGTGTGGCATTTTACACACCCACCCCCTCACTCTTTCCAATGCCTGTATGTGGTTTTACACACCCACCCCCTCACTCTTTCCAATGCCTGTGTGTGGTTTTACACACCCACCCTCCTCACTCTTTCCAATGCCTGTGTGTGGTTTTACACACCCACCCCCCTCACTCTTTCCAATGCCTGTGTGTGGTTTTACACACCCATCCCTCCTCACTCTTTCCAATGCTTGTGTGTGGAGTTTTACACATCCATCCCTCCTTACTCTTTCCAGTGCCTGTGTGTGGAGTTTTACACACCCATCCCTCCTCACTCTTTCCAATGCCTGTGTGTGGTTTTACACACCCATCCCTCCTCACTCTTTCCAATGCCTGTGTGTGGAGTTTTACACACCCATCCCCCCTCACTCTTTCCAATGCCTGTGTGTGGTTTTACAGACCCACCCCCTCACTCTTCCAGACATGTCTGTGTGACACGTGGTGCTGTCAAACACCCGTCCTTCTTAAAATTGTTCTCTTGGTCCCTCAGTGTGGCAGCTCTGGTCCTCTCTCTGGTCAGTTCTCTTCAGTCACTCATTCATTCATTCAACAAACATTGCTGCAGCTCACACTCAGCCTTGGTCCCAGTGTTGAGTTTGAAGCACAGAGACGCTCCTGACCATACGCACGAGCTGGGAGCACATGAATCAGTGGAAAACGGGCATTCGTGCTGAAAGTGCCCATATGAATACACGGTTCTGAGAAAAGAAAATGGAAAGCATAACACGGCTGGAGTCAACGATCCACAGAGATGCCTTCAGGTATCTGTCAACATCCACAGCTCCAGCTGCCACCACATGAAGACACCACACACAGCAACCACGTCCACAGTCCAGAGTCCTCGACAGCCCCGTCCCCTCCCCACCACCCAGCAAGCCCCTCCAAGTCCTCCCTCCTGTGCGCATTACTGAAGGGCCTCTGTTTTGGCCTCTTTTTTAACCTGCACTTTGTCAAAGCCCATCCTGGGTTGCTGCCAGAACCATCTTTCCACAAAGAAAATCTGGGGGTGCCGTTCCTCGCTCACTGCTTCCTGATACCTGTGGGAGCATTTCCCAGATGGGAAGCCTTTCTCTAGAGCCTGACTGCACCTGAGGGACCTCATCCTGAAGCTCAGTGTTTCCAGAACCACCTTCCTTCCACTGAGGCAGGCCCTACACCACCTGAATCCAACTTGCCATTGCAGACTGCAGACAGCCCTGGACCTCCATGTCCCCTCACTCCTGCGTGAAAGCATATGCAAACGCATGTGAACACGCACATACACACATGAATGTGTACACACATACACACAAAAGCAGACATGCACACATGGACATGCATGCACATGCACACACATGCATGCACATGGACATACACACATGAGAACATGCACACACATGCATGCACAGACACATGCACACAAAAACACAGGCACTTGCACACACGCGAACATGCACACACATGCATGCACGCAGACACACATGAACATGCACCCACGTGCATGCACATACAACATACACACAAACATGCATGCTTGAGCACACACGTCGGTCCAGGCCCTCCTCATCCAGTCTCTTGCTCTCACCCACCTCCCCCTTCTGCCATGGAACAACACAGCAAGGCCCTCCCCAGACCCAGACTGTGGCCTCAGACTGTGAGGGTCTCAAGTGTTGAGTTATAGCTACACAAATGGACCACGGCAGAGCCCACTGTGTCCTTCCTGCCTCCTGAATAAAAGGATAATGACACCCACTCAAGACCCCCACTCAGCAGCTCCTGCTTGCTGGACCGTTTTCTAAGATCCCCTACACAAGGTCCACCAAGCCCACAAAGTGCCATCCCCCTCACTGCAGCCAGCCCAAGCCCCCCTCTGTGGCAGGGTCCTCCGACAGGGTCTTAGTCCACGCGGGCTGCTGGAACAAGGTACCACGGACCCCCAGGTGGCATACACACAACGGAATTTACCACCCACAGTTGTGGAGACTAGACCCCCAGGTGGCATACACACAACGGGATTTACCACCCACAGACCCCCAGATGGCATACACACAACGGAATTTACCACCCACACTTGTGGAGACTAGAAGTCCACCATCAAGGCACAGAACATTCCAGTCTCTGCTGAGGGCCCCTGTCCTGGTTCACAGACCACGCCATCTCACTGTGTCCTCCTGGAGTGAGGAGGTGGGGGGAGCTCTCTCAGGTCCCTTTTAAAAGGGCACTTGTCCCACTTGTGACAGCCTCATCATCTCCCAATGGCCTCTCTTCCTGACAGCATGACACTGGGGGTGAGTGTATGAATCTGGGGACAAACATTCGGTCCACTGCAGAGGGAATCAGCATGGAGAGAAAACTGTCTTATTTCTGTAATGCCCTGGTTCAGTCCCTAGAAATTAGGGCGTGGATATTGAATTCTTATGACATGAAATGACAAACACAGCCTCCAGTGATTTAAAGTAGTTAAGCCTGTGTGGGGAAGGGAGGGTGAGGTAGAGCTGCTGGCCTGAGGCTGCTCCCTGGGGCGGGGGGCTGGTAGCAGAGGGGCTGCCAGTTTGGCCTGAGGCTGCTGACATGGGGGAAGAGTGGGGGGCCGTGCAGCTGCTGGCCTGAGGCTGTTCCCTGAGCACGGCTGCTTGAGAGGCTGGCCCTGGGCCACCTCTGAGAACTTGGATGTTGTGGGAGTCCCCACCACCCCCTAATTGATGAGGGGCATCGTGTCCTAACCATTCATGCAGATGACGTTTATACCACACACCTGCTCTCCGCTGGCAGGGGTGTCTATGTGGGCAGACCCCAGCATAACCCTGGGCACCACGTCTCTCGTAAGCTTCCTGTTGGATGACACATGTGGTCACAGCCCGCTGCTGGAGTAACAAAGACCTCCTGGGACTCCATGGGAAGCAGCTCTGGAAGCCTCCGCCTGACTTCCCTGGACCCCCCTCCTCTGCCCTCTCCGTCTGCTGACCGTGCTCCACCATGCAACTCACAGCAGTCCTGTAACAACTCACATCTGTCCTGTCCTGCAGCTGCACCGAGCCCCATGAGTGCTCCCAGCAAATCACAGGGCTACAGGTCCTCCTGGGGACCCCAACACACAACTAACTACAAAGTTAGACTCAAACTTGAGCACCCAGCTCTTATAAACTAAGCACTGAATTTCCTCTTTTGCCTCTAAAGTATCTGTAACTATTTAATGTGTCACTGCAAAGCCCTTCGCCCCAAAGCAGCCAGTCTGACCCATCTGCAAAGATCGGGCTTCACACTGCACTAAGAACAGCCAATTTTACCAAAATCTCTTGCAGAAATAATGGAATCAGCCAGGGGATCTATAAAGGTAACTGAGGTCCTTTTGTGAAGCAACAGTAATTCTACATTAATGAAATTGTCGTTCAGAATGAAACTGTGCCATTGGGTTTCCCAAGGAAACACTCACCAGAGAACACAGCATTGCTGGGTTTTGTGGATATTTGACCCTTTACAGAAACGTTGCAGTAGCCAAGGTGTTAGCATGACATTTGGGAACATGATCAGAACTAATCCCGTCTGCTGGGAACATAACACTCTGTCCGCACTTTATACAAAAGCCCAAGATGCTGAGAGATGTTGATCTGCTCATTTACCACAATCACAGTCGATTAAGCTGGCAAGAAAAAAGAGGAAAATGACCCACAGAATCTTGAGTAAAATCAGGCTGACAAATCGTTACAATTTACAGCTGATGAGCATATGAAAGACAGACCAAAAGGATTGGTCATTAGTGGTCTGTCTTCATCTGGAAAACGGAAAACCATGTGTGAAAAGCCAGTGTCAGATTTCAGACAGGAGGCTGCCGTGGTTTTACAACAGCTCACTGGAGTCAGGAGGCAGAGCGCCAGGCCTGTGGCCTCCAAATCCAGTGCAGAGAGAGGGGACACGGAACACCGTGTCGTCCACCAAGACAGGGCAAGGCAATGTGTCCCTTCTCAGAATCTCCGCACACAGGAGAGGAAGTCGAAATTTACATCAAAGCCAATTCCCATGGCTGACGGGAGGCTGCAGGCCTGTGTCGTCCATAGGGCAGGCAGGAGCTTGGATTTAGGGGCTGAGTCCCAGGTCCACACCTGCTAGCTAAGCACCCTTACCAAGTCACCGCACATTCCAAGACCAGTGTCCTTGCCAGTAAGAGGAGTAATCACAAAGACAGCTCCAGCTATTAGTGAAGGTGAGAAGGAAACAGTGGGGCCACCCAGCAATCACGGAGCAGTCGCTGCTTCCCAGCTCTGAGTTCCTGGCATCTAGCAGGCTGTGGGGCATGTGAGCTTCATAAATCTTGTTAGATGAGGGCGGAAATCCATGTCTGCCATCCATAGCCACAAACAACACAAAACTGCATGCTTTCTGACAGTTTATCTGAGTAATTTGGCAGCTGGATAAATAAATGTGACAAGCTGTTCGAATACAGGCTGAACTGACCAGTCCACAAATCCCAGGAACTCATCTCAGAACTGTCTGTAAATTTACACAATAAAATACACACAAAACAATTATATTGTAATAATCAGTCTTCATCATAATCTAATAATACAGGTGCTTCCTATGAACATATTATTTTAAATTACCTAGTGGCAGAGAAATAGCAACATGAATTCCAAGGTAATGATGAGCATACACATCGTTCACAGGTAACACAACACTGATGTGATAAGAATATACAGTCGTGTGTCGCTTAACAGTGGGGCCACGGCCTTTGACGTGACTCATCAGGTGATTCTGTCAGGATGCAAACATCACAGAGTACTCACACACACACCTGGAAGGTGCAGTCTACATGTCCCTGCACTGTTTGGCACAGCCATGGCTCCGGGCTGCACACCTGCAGTGTGTGTCTGTACTCAACACTGAAGGCAGCTGTAACACAGGACACTTGTACATCTAGGTACAGAGAAGTAAGTCTTCTCTCAAAAGCAAACATCTGTTGCACAAAGAAACAAGAAAATCATATATTAAAAGCATGTTGTTTTGCTGTGCAGAACTCCATCTGGACAGTGCGTCTCCCATCTTTTGCTGTAACTCTCATTATTTACCACATAGCTCTATACATGGCCTCTACAAAATTGTTTAAGGGTGTGAATCTTGGTTTATTTCAAAAATGAAAACAGAGACAGTAAAAGACAGTATTACGTGAGAAAAACTTGTTACCAAACTTTACTAACTTATCTCTGAATTTTTTAAGTGAAAAAAAATTTTTCATATTATTTCAGGAAAGTTGAGAATATCATCGCCTATCACAACACTGTGGCATACTTGCAATATCAGCCCAATAGCAGCCACATAGTTGCACGGCATCTAAAATTTCATGCTATCATAAAATAATTATAAAATGCATAAAGGCCAGTAATGCATATATTGCTTGCTCTCTGGGGTCTAATTTTACTTCTCAGTTAAAATAAACATTTAGCTGGACTATTTAAGCAACAGCCTCATTTCGTACACACACAGACACACAAATACACATAAACGGATATATATTCTGTCAAATTGTGAGAATATAAGCTGCCCTATTCCAAAATATTCTTATTAAGAATTAATGTAAAGCTTCCTCTGGAACAATAAAAACACTTAAAAGCAAAATGTGATCTTTTTTCTTAAAATATATTGTACATTGGAAACAAAATTTCTGCACAAAGTGATTCTTTCAAAAGGCAGTGTAACTTCTAACTTCTAGCAACAAGTGGGAATTTCAAAAAACTGCTTTTAGACACAACTCCAAAAGCACAATGCATTTAAAAATGTGATAAACTGCACATTATTAAAAATTAAAATACTGTTGTTCAAAACCGTTTTGATATACTGTTAAGAAAATGAAAAGACAACACAAATGTGGGGGAGATGTATTTTTTGCAAGTGTCACATCTGACACTCAGACCCAGAATATAGGAGGAAGTCTCAAAACCAAATATAAAAATACAAACAACCTAGTTTTTTGTGTTGTTGTTGTTGTTGTTTTGAGATGGGGTTTTGCTCTTTTCACCCAGACTGCAGTGCAATGCCTCACCACAACCTCCGCCTCCTGGGTTCAGGCAATTCTCCTGCCTCACCCACTCGAGTAGCCGGGATTACAGGCACGCGCCACCGTGCCCAGCTAATTTTTTGTATCTTTAGTAGAGACGGGGTTTCACCATGTTGACCAGAATGGTCTCAATCTCTTGACCTCGTGATCCACCTGCCTCGGCCTCCCAAAGTGCTGGAATTATAGGCTTGAGCCACTGCACCGGGCCTTTTTTTCTTTTTTCTTTTTTTATGAGTCAGAGTCTCACTCTGTTGCAACCTCTGCCTCCTGGGTTCAAGCAATTCTCTTGCCCAGCCTCCCAAGTAGCTGGAATTATAGACCCACTACATCACACCTGGCTAATTTTTGTATTTTTAGTAGAGATGGGGTATCACCATGTTGGCCAGGTTGGTCTCAAACTCCTAACTTGAGGTGATCCACTCACATCAGCCTCCCAAAAAGTGCTGAAATTAATAGACATGAGCCACTGCGCCCGGTAACCTAGTTTTCTAAGTAAGCAAAATATTTGAAGAGACACTTTACTGAAGAGTAAAGATGGAATGCAGGCGGATGAAAAGGGGTCCTCTGTCATCAGTTATTAGGGGAAATGCAGTAAAACCTCAGAAGAGGTCTAAGTCTCCACTAAGAGGGCAGCTGGGAGACCATTAGCCCAGGCTACAGGGGTGCTGGAGGGACGTGGTGCAGCTGGAACTTCTGGTAAGGCTGCCAGGAACCCAAAAGGGAACAGTCAACTTGGAAAGCAGCTTGGTAGCTTCTCATAAAGTTAAACATACACTGCCATTTGCACAACCATTCCTATCCTAGGCAACACACGAAATGTTCAAGTGAAGTGAAAACCAATTTCCACAAAAAAAGCAGAAGGGAGTATTTGCGGCAGCTTCATTCATCATCAGAATCTGGAAACAGCTCCAATGCTTCCAGCAACGGAGTCCATGGCAACATCGGCACGTTCCTAGACTGGAACACACACTGCACATGCCTAGACTGGAACAGACACACCGCAGGTTCCTAGACTGGAACAGACACACCGCAGGTTCCTAGACTGGAATACACACCGCACATGCCTAGACTGGAATACACACCGCACATGCCCAGACTGGAACACACACACCGCAGGTTCCTAGACTGGAACAGACACACTGCAGGTTCCTAGACTGGAACAGACACACCGCAGGTTCCTAGACTGGAATACACACTGCACATGCCTAGACTGGAACACAAACAGCACATGCCCAGACTGGAACACACACACCGCAGGTTCCTAGACTGGAACAGATGCACAGTATACTCCTAGACTGGAACACACACTGCACATGCCTAGACTGGAACACACACCGCACATGCCTAGACTAGAACACACACCGCACATGCCTAGACTGGAATACACACCGCACATTCCCAGACTGAAATAGACACCACACACGTTCCTAGACTGGAACAGACACCGCACACGTTCCTAGACTGGAAAAGACACACTGCATCTTCCTATACTGGATCACACATTGCACACTCCTATACTGGAATGCTACTCAGCAATTTTTAAATATTGACTATTAATTCACATAGCAAGATAGATGAGTCTGCAATACATTATGCTAACTGGTAGAAACCAGTATCTCAAGGTTGCCTCTGGTAACTCCATCTATGTCACATTCTGGAAAAGAAAGCAGTTCAGACAGAGAACAGGTGGGCAGGTGCCTGTGGCTGGGAGCAAGGCAAAGGAAACAGAACTGAAGAGCCACAGGCCCACACTTGTAGGTGCTACTCAACAACATCCTAGCAGAAGTGTTTACAACTTTGTTATTCACATTAAGTCGAAATCAAAGTGTAAACAAGCAAGCAAGCAATCATCCAAGCTAAAAAGTCAAAATAAGAACCACCAAATAGAACAAAGTAAAGGAAAGTAAATAATAAAGATAGAAGCAGAAATTCATAGAAACTAAATTTTAAAAAGTCCACAATCGAAGGCCAAGCATAATGGCTCAAGCCTGTAATGCCAGTGCTTTGGGAGGCAGAGGTAGGTGAATCACTTGAGGCTGAGACTTTGAGACCAGCCTGGCCAACATGGTGTAATACCATCTCGACTAAAATTACAACAATTAGTAAGGCATGGTTGTGTGTGCCTGAGTCCCAGATACTCTGGAGGCTGAGGTAGAAAAATAGCTTGAACTCAGGAGGCAGAGGCTACAGTGAGCTGAGATCGCACCACTTGCACTCCAGCCTGGGTGACAGAGCCAGACTTTATCTCAAAAAAAAAAAAGGAAAAGAAAAGAATACACAATTGACATGTTCCAACCAAAATAAATTTTTAAATTCTAGTCAGAGATACGTGAAAAAGAAGGGAAGAAAAGTGTAAACTGTATCTCAATTAAGCTGATATTAAAATTGTTTTTAATTTTAGTTAAAAAATAAAATACTAATAACCAGTATCCATGAAAAGCAACATAAATAAGAACCAAGCAAAGATTAAATAGCTCAAAAGACACACTGTGAACTTTGGCCAATACATCTGAAAACTATGATAATATGGAAAAGTTCGGAAAAACAATATTTTCCTGAATTGTGTCAAGAAGGAGAAAACCTGAATATTCCTAAAACCCTAACATTATTCCATCAGTGGTTTTAACTCTTTCCACAAAGAAAACACCCTGGCCCATGGCCCATGTGGTTTCAATGGCAAGTTCCACCAAATATTTACAGTAAAAGAATTCCGACTGTACAAAAACCATTCCGTAGTAATAAGAAGTACCATTTAAAAACTCATTTCCTAAGGATATATCAGCTCAAAAGTAAAGCCTAACAAGAAAAACAGGAGAAGCAAAAATTACAGGCTAGCATCATGTGTGAAGACAGAATAACCCTAGACAAAATAAGAGCAAGCCAGGCATGGACATGTGCTCAGCATTGGTAATCACTGGGAAAATGCAAATCAGAACAACAATGAGATGTCACCTCATCCCAACTAGAATGGCTATTACCAAAGTGACAGACATGTCAGGAATGAGTAGAGAAAAGTAAATACTCATGCTGCTTGTGGGAATGGAAAACGGTACCAAGATTCCTTAAAAAAAATTTAAAATTCATATCCTTCACCCACTTTTGAATGGGGTTGTTTGTTTTTTTTCTTGTATATCTGCTTTAGTTCTTTGTAGATTCTGGCTACAATAGCAAAGACCTGAAACCAACCCAAATGCCCATCAATGATAGACTGGAAAAGAAAATGTGGCACATATACACCATGGAATACTACACAGCCATAAAAAATGATGAGTTCATGTCCTTTGTAGGGACTTGGATGACTCTGGAAACCATCATTCTCAGCAAACTGACAAAAGAACAGAAAACCAAACACCACATGTTCTCACTCATAGGTGGGTGTTTAACACTGAGAACATGTGGACTCAGGGAGAGGAGCATCACACACTGCGGGCAGTAGAGGGATGGGGAGGGAGGGGAAGATGGTGAGGGATAACATGGGGAGAAATGCCAGATACAGTAGGTACCTAAAGTGAAATAAATAAATAAATAAAAATTTATGGGTAAATGCCATGTTTTGATATTTACAAGTGAGCAAATACAAGCAGCAATTTGATTGTCACAGATATTAATCACTTGGCTACTAGGATATAAAACGTTGTTGAAAATCTTTAACAAGAGATTAATAACAGTAAAATAATAATAATAATGACAATACAACTACCATATGATCCAGCAATCCCACTACTGGGTGTTATCAGAGGGAAATAAAATCAGCGTCAAAGAGTCTCTGCACTGCCATGTTCGCTGCAGCACTAGTCACCATAAACAAGATACAGAACCAACCCAACTGTCCACCAAAAGATGGACGGATAAAGAAAATGTTGGACTTACATGCAGTGAAATACCATTCAGCCATAGAAAGTGGAGTCCTTTCACTTTGGACAACATGGATGGATATGAAAGACACTGTGTTAAATGAACTGAGCCAGACACAGAAAGGCAAACGCCACATGATCACACTCATACGTGGGTGTTGAACAACGAGAACACATGGACTCAGGGAGACGAGCATCACACACTGGGGGCAGTAGAGGGGTGGGGAGGGAGGGGAAGGTGGCTTTCTGTTCTTGTGTCAGTTTGCTGAGAATGATGGTTTTCAGATTCATCCAAGTCCCTACAAAGGCAGACACAGAAAGGCAAACACCACATGATCACACTCATACGTGGGTGTTGAACAACGAGAACACATGGACTCAGGGAGATGAGCATCACACACTGGGGGCAGTAGAGGAGTGGGGAGGGAGGGGAAGGTGGCTTTCTGTTCTTGTGTCATTTTGCTGAGATTGATGGTTTTCAGATTCATCCAAGTCCCCACAAAGGCAGACACAGAAAGGCAAACACCACATGATCACACTCGTGCAGAATCTTCGAAAGCTGATCTCATAGAGCAGAGAGTAGAATAGGGGTTACCAGAGGCTGGGGGAGGGTGTGGAAGGGGAGGATGGCAAAAGGAAGGTCAGTGATGCAAAGCTACAGTTAGACAGGAAGACTAAGTCCTGGTGGTCTGTTGCATAATTAGATGACTAGAGTTAACAATAATGTATTATGTATTTCAAAATAACTAAAATAGAGGTTTTTGCATATGCTCACCACAAATGATCAATATCTGAGATAACAGATATGCTAATAACCCTTATTTACCCATCATGCAATTTACACATATTGAAACATCACACTATACTCCATAAGGATATATAAGTACTGTTTTCAAACATAAATAACAAATTTTTACAAAGAAACTCACACATCTATGGCCAAATTGACTTTTGACAAGGGTGCCAAGACCATTCAATCATGAAAGAACAGTCTTTTCCACAGATGGTGCCAGGACAGCTGGACAGCCAAATGCTAGAGAATGAAGTTGATCCCTTCCTTACACCATATGCAAACATCAAAACAAAATGGATCAAAGACCTAAATGTAAGAGCAAACGGCATATAAAACTCTTAACAGAAAACAGCACAAATCTTCATGGCCTTGATTAGGCAATGGTATCTTAAATATGAAATCAAAAGCACAAAACAACAAAAGAAGAAATAAACTGGGCATCATCAAAATTTAAAATAGCTATGCTTCAGAGAACAGCATCAAGAAAAGAAAAGTGAAGGTGAACAGACAGCCCATAGAACGCGAATAAATATTTACAGGTCATACATCTGATAAGCACTTGTATCCCGAATACATAACGAAATCCTCACTATCCAATAATAGACAAATAAGCTAGTTCAAAAATGGGCAAAGGATCTCAATAGATATTTCCCCCACAGAAGATGTACAGATGGCCAACAAGCACATGGAAAGATGTTCAACACCAGTAGCCATCGGAGAAATGCAAGTCACAACCTCAATACCCTACCCTGCACACCAACTAGGATGGGTAGAATCAAAAAGCTAAATAACAAGTGCTGGTGAGGATGTGAAGAAATCAGAACCCTCCTACACAGCTGGCAGAAACGCATTTCTGGAAATAGAGTCTGGAATTTCCTAAAAATGTTAAACATAGAGTTATGTTCAAATGATTCCAGTCCTAGGTGTTATAACCAAGAGAAGTAAAGACATATATACATGTGAGAAGTTGTGCATGAATATGCACAGTAGAATTATTCACAGCAGCCAAACAGAGTACACAACCCAAAAGCTTTTAACTAATGACTAGATAAATAAAATGTGGTATATCTCTACAAATGAATGTTACCCAGCAATGAAAAGAAAATACCTGGTCTAATATGGATGAACCGTAACACATTGTGTTAAGTGAAAGAACTCAGTCACAAAAGTCCATATATGGTATGATTCTGTTTACAAGAAATGTCCAGAGCAGGGAAATCAACCGAGACAGAAGTGGAATCGTGGTGGCCAGGCCTGCCCTGGGTAGGGGGCAGGGGGAAGTGAGGACAGCTAAGGCAGGCACGGCTTCTTTTGGAGATGCTAAAGGCATTGAATTGTGTACTTTAAACAGGTCAAACTGCACCAGCATATGATTTACATGTAAGTAAATTTATTAATAAAGGATAATATTTACCGTACAATTTCATGTATATAAAGTTGAAATATAAGCAAACTAATCCATGTGGTTTGGAGTCCCCACAGTGGGGATTCTTGATGGGTGAGGAGAGAAGGCATGGCTGGGAAGCGGGTTGAGTGGGACTGTAGTCTGCCAATACGTCCTCACTGATCCTTGCGGGGCAAGGAAGGATGGCATAGCTGGAAAGGGGGTCAAGTGAGACTGGTCTGCCAACGCCTTCTCACTGATCCTTGTTGGGAAAGGAAGGGTAGGGGGTCGAGTGAGACTGGTCTACCAATGCTTCCTTATTGATCTTTGAGGGGCGAGAAGGGATGGCATGGGTGGAAAGGGAGTCGAGTGAGACTCTAGTCTACCAATATTTCGTAGTAGATACGCTGCTGAGCAGAAGGCTATGCTTCCTTCATGAAAATTCAGTGGCCGTAAACTTGACGACATTTTGCAGGTATGTCATAGTTCAATAAAAATGTCTTTTAAAAAAAGTAAATGGATGTATACATGAACGAACCCTACTATTTTGATTCAGCTTCACTTCCTAATGGAGAAATTACTAATTCCTCACTTTGGCAAACACACTTCCTAACTCATTCACTGATTCAGCTTCACTTCCTAATGAGAAATTACTAATTCCTCGCTTTGGCAAATACACTTCCTAACTCATTCACTGACTCAGCTTCACTTCCTAATGGAGAAATTACTAATTCCTCGCTTTGGCAAATACACTTCCTAACTCATTCACTGATTCAGCTTCACTTCCTAATGAGAAATTACTAATTCCTCGCTTTGGCAAATACACTTCCTAACTCATTCACTGACTCAGCTTCACTTCCTAAAGGAGAAATTACTAATTCCTCGCTTTGGCAAATACACTTCCTAACTCATTCACTGACTCAGCTTCACTTCCTAATGGAGAAATTACTAGTTCCTCACTTTGGCAAATACACTTCCTAACTCATTTACTGCAATGGCAGAGCTGAAGAAATGCTACTATTCACGGTGAACCACAAAGTAAAGAAAAATATGTTAAACAACTGAGAGGATTAGCATAGCACTCCATATCAAAAACATTTTTGGCAACAGGTACTATTAAACATCAAAAATCATTTACAAAATAATTTACATCTGACACATTGAAACATATTACCAATGTTTTAAAATATTTAATCCCCTAAATAATCCATTAAAATGTGTCTAAAACAAGCCAGATAAACAGCAATGACTTAAACATAACTTTTCCATACAGCTATACCTGCTGACAGCTTAAAAGAACACACATGAAGAAATGTAAACATATCACGTAGCAAGGACACCATGACAGAAAGTCTAATACTTTGCTTTCTAAATGCTTCTTTACAACTGCTATGTTTGAGGAATGTGGTGAATGCAGCGACACAGCTTTTAATCCTCCTAGATCAATCATATCATAAAGCAACAAGATAGCAAAACCCAGAAACTTGTGAACACCATTTGCAGAAAAAGCAGTCGACTAGACAGCTAGGGAGTGCAAAACATAGGGAAGTATGAGGACGTCAACCGTCCCAGGATCTGCGTGGCATCCGTGTGCAAGGAGAGAAGGGCAGTGCCTGGCATCCACACCTTGGCCACCACTCCAAACTGTCACATGTCAGCCTGGGCCAGGCAAGGGGCTTTGCCCACCGACAGTCAGTGAGCAGAGGGGAAAGACAACCCCCGGCAAAGACAATCCCCATGAACTCCTGACGCTGATCAGCCACAGGGTCGTCCCAGGAAAGGGTCTCGCCCTGAGATGATAACAGAACTGAGGGGTAAAACACCTTCATAAAACCAGGGGAGGGGAACGGAGCCAGGAGATCTCAGAGATCACACTGCCACATTCTTAGCTCCACATGAAAACGACAGAAGGGAGAGCTCTAGGAAGTCAGAAAAGCTCTCTTGGATTCTGCTTTCTTCCTGAAGTTCAGCTACATTAAGGTCGCATAAATACAAGCAACAGAAAGCTATCAGAGTCAAATCAATCCAATAAAAGTTACTACAGAAAACAAAGAAGCCAGACAACACCCCGGCCTGTACACAACGAAAGCCCGGCAGAGAGGCACATCCACAAAATAAGTCAAAACTACCACCTGCCACTGTAAAACAAGCTGGAAGACACTAAGAAGTTACATAAAGCAGAAAAGAAGAATGTAAAGCAGAATTACAAAAACTTAAAACCAAAGTGACAGAACTGAGGGGAAAACTTTTAGAACTGCATGATAGCTCATTTTGGAAATTAAGAATAAAACTGAGGAAACAAGAGAGAATAATACATGATGCATTGAGAGAAATATAAGGTTTAAAAAAGAGAACCTGGAAAGAAATGTAGTGGCACATATTAGACAGGCAAAGAAAACAGAATAGAAAATAGGAACCTCTAAATGTGAAACTCAAAGCAGTAGAAGGGAACAAATGTTACAAGCTGTAATTCACAAATGTTCCCTGAAAATCTGTTTTAAAAGTTTGACTACATGTTGAAAGAATGACTGTGTACCAGAGAAATTAACTCAGAACAATGAACACCAAGGCATGTAATGCTACAGTTATTGAGCACTAAAGAGAGTAAAAGTCTTTTGGTGTCAAAACAGAAAGACAAGTGGCTTTTAAGGGAAACAGAGTCAACTCGTTGTCAGCTGCCTTTTTGACAGCATCATGTTACATTAGAGGAAAACAGAATAACATATTTAAGATATGCCAGGAAAATAAATGTGAGCCGCTCATTGCATATGCAACAAACCCGGCCTTCAGGTAGAAAGGACACAGAAACACTGACTGCAACAAATAATTACTCAGGGAATAGTGTTCCCACGAGGATGTTTTGAAGAAACTTCTAGACAACAAACTCCAGGGCACCACAATGACTACAGCAATGGTGACCTGCGAACGAGTAGGTAGGAACAAACATGGGGCTACTCAGAGAACTAACCGAAAGTGCTGAGCGGAAGGGAAACAATGCAGAATCTGATGGATCTGCTCTGACAAAGCCAGGATAACCTGACACTAAAAACGCGGAGCATGGGGGACCATGTAAGAAAGGTACTTGGTGGTCTTCCGTAGTCACATTGGTGGAAGTGTCCATACCGTTACGTCAAGACTGCTAGATGCGGGCCGGGCGCAGTGGCTCACGCCTGTAATCCCAGCACTCTGGGAGGCCGAGGCGGGTGCATCATGAGGTCAAGAGATCGAGACCATCCTGGTCAACATGGGGAAACCCCGTCTCTACTAAAGATACAAAAAATTAGCTGGGCATGGTGGCACGTGCCTGTAATCCCAGCTACTCGGGAGGCTGAGGCAGGAGAATCGCCTGAACCCAGGAGGCGGAGGTTGCGGTGAGCCGAGATCGTGCCATTGCACTCCAGCCTGGGTAACAAGAGCAAAACTCCGTCTCAAAAAAAAAAAAAAGACTGCTTGATGCATGACCTGGGATAGAGGAAATGTCCAACTATTGGTTGCTGTAACTCTATTATACCTTGTGCTCTTGAGAATCAGTATACGCTGCATGGAAAACAAGAGACACAAATGTGATATGAAATAGCTGTAGTAAAAATTCCAAATTCCTAAGTTCAACTTGGAGGTATCAGCATTAATTCATATGACAGCCTTCAAAAACTCACATGTTGCCGGGTGTGGTGGCGGCACCTGAGGTCCCATGTACTCAGAGGCTGAGGCAGGAGGATGGCTTGAGCCCAGTAGTTCAAGGCTGCAGTGACCCAAGATCACAGCTGTGAATGGCCACTGCAGTCTAACCTGGGCAATACAGCGAGAACCCATATCCAAAAAAAAAAAATCACATGTATTTGTAGCTTTGCCTTACAAGGGACTAGAAACAATGACCTCCGTGTAGCAACGTACATGCCTAGCAACCAGGTCTTGTTCTTGAAATGCCAGTTTCTCTAAACAAAGCAGAGCTCCATAGATAACAGGTAATCCCAAGCCTGGGACAGAACATGGGCAACATGACATCTGTCAAAGGCTGCCAGGTTTGTTTCCCAAGGACTCAGAAGCCAAATGAAGAGGCCCCGACTGGCCAAAGCTGGACAAGTGTGAGCGTCAGTATGAACGAACATCACAACATGCTGACACGTGCCAAACATGTGCCATCCATGAGTTCATAATAATAGTTTTAATTAACCGGTTCTCTCTGGAGGGGGAAAGAAACCAATTCATTACTTGATAACTTTTAAATTCAGGGGAAGAACTGAGCATTTGTCTTCCCTTCCCCATATGAACTTCTCCATTTTATAACAAAATAGATGAAGGGCTGTTGTTTTATAGAAATAGGTTCAATTTCTATATGATAAATAAAAGGTAAAATTAAAATACTACCACTCCTCAACCCCCAGTGAATTAATGGGTCTATGCTCTGACCATCAATCAATACTTTCTGACATCACAGAGAGCGAGAGCTGGACATGACGTCCCTGGATGAAAGGGCACAGCCACTGCTGAGTCCTGACAAACAGAATACACGAGTCCCTAGATCCAGCCACCAAGGATGAAAACACACAGGAATGCATGACGTACACCATGCAGATGCGTTCAGCAGAATCCAGAGTGTGAGAAAACGTGCTGGCCGAGTGGCCCAGAGAAAAAGAAGCAGGAGAAGACACTGTGGATCAAAAGAGACCTAAAAGGCATCTCAGTGGAGACAGATCCTAAGGCTGGGCCGCAGAGGCTGGGAATGGTCATGTGGGTGATAAAACCGTGAATAAACATGAAGAAGTGATGACCGTGAGTATCAAGACAGGGGCTCTTAGGGCCAGAGCAAGGTGCACAGAGCGACAGGAGGCACCATCCTGGTTTTCACAGAGACAGTGATTGACCTCACAACCAAACTTCTGCACCCTTTGAGCAGACTTTTCACACCCGTCCTAAGCCCAGACTTGAGAACCACCATGCTACTCTTCGCTCCTGGGAGCTCAACATTTTAGATTCCATGTATGAGGACAGGCAGTATTTGTCTTTCTGTGCCTGGCTTATTTCACTCAACATAAAGCCCTCCATATTCATGCAAAAGACAGAATTTCCTCCTCACCAGCAAGGGAACAAAGCTGGACGGAGAATGAGAGTGATGAAATGACGGAATCAGACTTCAGAAGGTGGGTAATGAGAAACTTCTGTGAGCTAAAAGAACATGTTCTAAATCAGTGCAAAGAAACTAAGAACCTTG
>CM052661.1:522613-533538 GCA_028533165.1 Leontopithecus rosalia | reverse complement strand
ACCCACAGGAAAGCAGTTGTCACTGAGACGGTGACAGTGAGCCCGGACCCACAGAAAGCAGTTGTCGCTGAGATGGTGACAGTGAGCCCAGACCCACAGGTAGGCAGTTGTCACTGAGACGGTGACAGTGAGCCAAACCCACAGGAAAGCAGTTGTCACTGAGACGGTGACAGTTAGCGCCAGAGACCGGCTGGAAAAGGGAGAGAGCAGTAACTCCAGACACGGGAAAGCCTGAATTAATTGTAAAATAATAGCCATAAATGCTCTTTAATCTCTAAGTCTTTCAGGAATTTGGTGACACAGCCCAGCACGGAGAAAGGCATTTCATTCCACATTCACAGGTAGCAAACCTCAAGTTCAGGAAGAGAATCCATTCTAAGAGTGCCTCAGAACCTGCACTGCCAGCAGGGCCAGCCACAAATGAACCCCCAGACACAGGAGCATGGAGATTATGACTACAAAGCCACTACCCAGAGCTGCAACATCATGATAGAAGAGGGAGAGAGGGGGCCGGGCGCGGTGTAATCCTCAAGCCTGTAATCCCAGCACTTTGGGAGGCCGAGGCGGGTGGATCATGAGGTCAAGAGATCGACCATCCTGGTCAACATGGTGAAACCCCGTCTCTACTAAAAATACAAAAAATTAGCTGGGCACGGTGGCGCGCGCCTGTAATCCCAGCTACTCAGGAGGCTGAGGCAGGAGAATTGCCTGAACCCAGGAGGCGGAGGTTGCGGTGAGCCGAGATCACGCCATTGCACTCCAGCCTGGGCAACAAGAGCGAAACTCCGTCTCAAAAAAAAAAAAAAAAGAAGAAGAAGATGGAGAGAGGGGTAGGGCAGGGACCATTCAAGGGGCGGCCTGAAGCACCCGGTGGATTCTAAAATAAGGCAAGGCCTGGCCTGTCCTAGAAGCAACATCATAACCACGTTTTGATTTTTCACCTCATTTCTCCCAGTGTCTCAGAAGAAAGCCACTTCAAACCCCAAATGTTGGCTTACTAGATTTGGGAACTGGATAATATTTGAATAGAAGTGGGTAATATCTTAAGTATATAAAGAGAAACTAAAATGTTTAAAGGTAAATGCTTTAAATGGTAGGCAATATTGCAAATTTGATTCCTTACTACTCAGGTGTTCAGTGAATTCAATTCAGTGTATGGTGTCAGAGAAGGAGAATTAACTCCATCCAGTTGAGGGCAGCCCCTGCTTCACTAACACCCATACACACTAACACACACGCACCGCAACATACACGCACATGTGTGTACACATACATGCACACACATAGACACACATGTTACACAGCGTGACAGCCATGCTTGGGCAATGAAGTCTGATTCTAGAAAGTTTTGTTTTACTATTTCAACCTTTATTTTAGGTTCAGGGTACATGTGTACTTTTGTTACATGGATATACTGCATGAGGCTGAGGTTTGGGGTACCTGACATCCAGGTACTAAGCATATTACCGAATAGGATCCTGTCACCCAGGTACTGAGGGTAGTACCCAATAGGGCATAGCACCCACTCGACCCCCTCCTTCATAGGAACAAGAAGGTTTCCTTTTTTTTTGCACTGATTTGATAAGGAAGACAATATTTTAAAGGCAGAAAGATCTAACCAGTCTAAAAACAAAACACGAGTCAAAGTACAGGTAGGTGGAACACAGCAATGAGATTTGCACTTAACATTTAAGCTGAAAAGCATTCATTCTGTCCACCAAAAATGTCCTGAATGATGTCTTCATGGCGCTGAGGAAGGCAGGTGCTTATTTGGCCTGAATTTGCTCACAGCCTATTCCCAATCTCAGGGAACTATAATGGCTTAAACTTCTCATCCCGTCATTATGCCTGGCTCATATTTTGCATGTTAAAACCCACAAATTAAAATAGCCACACACTGGCACACAGGGCTGGCTCTACCCCAAGAGAGGGGCAGCTGCGTGTGGGGTCGTGAAAGCCAGTGCTGCTCTGCTGGGACTGGTCAGCATGCGATCGAGTCCTCCGCTTCTTCTACGAGTGGATTCATAAAATGACTGAATAGGATCGCATCCTGAGACAAGCCTGGTGTACTTGGCAACGCTGAGTTGCCTGGGAACGTGATTCAGCCCTGGTTTCCGTTTCCCCTAATGAATCCCACTCCTTGGTAACTGACTCTGAATTGGGCAACGTCTCCATGCCTCTGTGCGTCCCACACAAGGGTGAGCCCACTGCACCAATGAAAAGGCACGAATTATCATCCCACTGAGGAGCCACCAGCTCCATAAATAATATTTTTCTTTTTTACCACTTTGATAATGGCAAAGAGACTAATCCAACCTGTCAAGTTCTGAGATAAAAGATGAAAAACTTCCTTTGCAGCTATTTTTCCAGGAAATATAGAAATTTTGTCTAAATCCATGATAAAAAATAAAATCTCTAAAAGATGAAAAGTATGCATACATTTAAATAAAAAATAAGTCCTCTGGCAGAAGAATAATGACCCCAAAAGAGGTCTACACTGTGATCTCCAGAACCTGAGAACTGGTGACTTTACACAGCAGAGGAGAGAAGCTGAGGGTCCTGGAATGGGACAGGGTGGTCCTGGACTAGCCATGGCCCACTCTTATTACAAGAGTCCTTAAGCCACAGAACCTGGAGCCAGAGATGCAGCATCAAAGACACTCCCACCCCACCCACTGCTGCTAGCTTTGCAGACGAAGGTAGGGCCACAAGCCAAGGCAGGCAGGACCCTCCAAAGCTGGGATAGGCTGACAAACAGGTCACCCTGGAACTCAAGAGGAGCTGGCCTGGCTGACACCTGGATTTTAGCCCAGCAAGACCCCTATTGGACTTCCAACCTCCAGAACTCTAAGACGATAAATGTGTATGGTCTAAGTCAAGAAGTGTATGGTAATTTGTCAGAGCAGAAAGCCTGAATTATCTCAGAATATGGGTACTGTAGTATTGACTCCCCCACTGTACCTTCCCAGAGTCTTAGGAATAAATGGGTGATGTCATGGCTACACGGAAGGAACTCTCAGACACCAGCATTAATCACGTGTGCCATTTTTTTAGAAACACTGTGAATACAACATGAAGATAGGAAAGCCCTGTGGCAACCCCAGTGCTGCTCGCTGAGATGATGGGAGGACATGGCCCTTGTCAGAGACTTGTCAGAGATGCTTACTGGTATTGCACCTTCATCTACATAAACCTGAAATCCAAATCAGCATGCTGTGTGAGAAATCACAGTGAATGCGGGGCCCTGTAGCCATCATCCCATTACAAAGAACTGACTCCCCGGAGGAAGCGCCCACCCCACATCCACACAGCCCAGGCCATCTCTCTCCTCCTACTGATCTCCCAGTGTCTTCGCTGCTCAGCTCTCACCCAAAGCTGAGCACAGTCTTCTGTCATGAACCAGCAGATGCTCTGCATGTGCTGCCTACTACAGCTGACATTCTTACACAAACACAGTTGTCCTCACTTCCTCCACTCTGAAAAGGGGAATAAAGCTTTAACACAAGTGCATAAGTGTTTATCAAAAAAACAATGCAAAAGAAAAGTGACATGTGACTATCCCATGACCAGGATTAGCATTTTCCCAAAATACAAAGATTATCTGACATTAGAAAACTTTAATGGTATCATTTTTCACTAAACACAACAGTGGGTTCACCAATCAGAGACAGAGACAAACAGAGCCTTGACTTACAGATATACCTAAATAAATCCAGAAGAATGCAGGCAATGACTGTAAACAATAAAATTAAACTGTGACAGCTGGACCAGGTGCAGTGACTCATGCCTGGAATCCCAGCACTTTGAGAGGCCAAGGCAGGTGGATCACCTGAGTCACGAGTTCAAGACCAGCCTGGCCAACATGGTAAAACCCCATCTTTACTAAAAGTACACACACACACACACACACACACACACACACACACAATAGCCAAGTGTAGTGGTTTACACACGTAATCCTGGCTACTTGGGAGGCTGAGGCAGGAGAATCGCTTGAACCCAGGAGGCGGAAGTTGCAGTGAGCTGAGACTGCACTACAGCACTTCAGCCTGAGTGATGGAAGAAGATTTCATCTCAAAAAAAAATGTGACAGCTGAATGTGTAAACAGGTTTGTTGGCAAAGAGAGGCTTTTAAAGTAAGGCACCAAAGTCAGAAATTTTACTTCTTAACATGTAAAACAAAGTAACTCAAATGGCAATCTAAGAAAAAAAATACTTGAATTGTAAATATATGAAAAAGGTTTAATACCTTGTTTTGATTTCAAAAGAATAAACATCCTAATAATACTGAAATGAGAAAACAGACCATGCAATGCATGTACCCCCAAAAAATAAGGAAAACAGGGAAGAAACATACTCAACAGCATGAGTAACTTAATAACAGTGCAAATTATGTATCATCTGCCAAACCAGGAACTATACCAAAAATTTAAAAAGCAAATGTTCAAAATGAAAACAGTTGGACTCATGGAGACAGAGAGGAGAATGATGACTCCCGAGGCTGGGAAGGGTCCTGGGGGTTGGGGGAAAGTGGGGATAGTTTATGCGTCCAAAAAAGTCGAAAGAATGAATAAGGTCTAATATTTGATAACACAACAGGGGTGACTATAGTTTAATAATTTCATTGCACATTTTTAAAATATCCAAGAGTATAACTGGGTAGTTTGTAACACAAAGAATAAATACTTGAGGGGATGGAAACCCCAAGTGGCCCTGATGTGATGATTACACATTGCATGCCTGCATCAAAATATCTCATGTACCCCATAAACATATATACCTACTATGTACCCACAAAAATTACACCTTAAAAATTAAGTAAATAAAAAGCAAATTTTAAGTGTACAATATTGGTGAGAGGGCAAATAGGTACAATTGCCTGGAAACCATATTAACACATAGAATGAATCTCTTTTAAATATTTTAAGTCCAAAGAGCTATTATTCTAAGGAAATAATTAAGTACCCAAACAGAGGCAATTTACCCAAGCATTATTTATATCATTGCAGAATTGAACATTGTTGTCAATAATGAGACTGCCACATAATCTGAGGTGTGCCCATGTAATGGGGGACCTCAGAGCTATGAACACATTTTGAATATTTGATTGATAAGGAAAGTACCATAATATATTGCAGTTATTACGATAGGCACAATGTATCTATTTTTCTCAATATAAACTGTGAACTTACATGTGAATAAGAATATAGAAAATATGGAAAGTAAACTAAAATGTCAGCAACAACCATTTCTGAATCTTTCAACCTCTCTTCATTTTGTTTATGTTAATTTTTCCATGGCCAGACATGCTGCTTATATGGTTTGAAAAAAGAAATAGCTTAAAACAACTTATAATTAATTTTCACAATTTATACAAGTAAATCTGTGAACTAGATAGACAGAAGGTCCTTTTTACAATTAATATGTCTACTTATTTTTAAATAATAATTTATTTCCAACTGGTGAAACTAAAAGACTTAGAACTCTTTACTTATAAACAAACATGATGGGTATTCGTCATCCTATACCCAGAAGGCCTTATAATAAGACAAGTGTTCTCTTTCCTTGACAAACAAAGAGACTTTGTGGCATTTGGTCAAAGCTTGTCACCTGCATGGGTGATGAAATGGGACAGGTGGAACAAACTTCATCAGGGTCAAAAAAGAGACACCGATGAACCTGAACTAGAACCCAGTTTCCAACAGCCAGGCAAATATTGATTATTTTCACACACTCTGCCTCCACTTTGTTTTGTAATGTTAGAAACTGGATTCTTCACCAATATAACAGGCAATATCAGTGATCTCATGGTATTCTTGCCAGTTAAGAGAGAAATGGAAGAAAGTACTATGATGTCTCCTGATCTAGCCTCATAAACAATGAAATCAAGTTAGACGCAAGGGTTTAATTTTTCAAAAAGTAGGCTTGTCAAAGCTAAACACACTCAAAAAAATTAGAAGTCATTCCCAAACTCTAACTAAAAGCCAATGATTCCTTATCCAGTAGAAATGAAAAATATTATGTTTTAATACAGAATTGCTTCTTGGCACACAAATCTATTACATACAGAAACTTAGAAAATAAATGTGTCCCACTGAGTTCCTTTTTCCACATAGTTTTTGTCTCTGAGCATCACATATCTATTCAGTTACCTTGAGGAAAGAGAATTTTCTTTTGCAAAATAAATTAGATTTCTACATTCATAATTATTGTGGGTTGACCCAGAACTAATGCTAAGAATTCATGCTATGATTTATCTTATTTCAAATGAGACAAAGTATCAAAATGCAGTTGTTCTTATGCTTGTCTAAGCACAATAAAAATGTAAATACTGACTTCTGCCAAGATGGCCGAATAGAAACAGTTCCCAAGCACAGGTCCCAGCAAAGGCAATGCAGAAGGTGAGTGATCTCTGCATTTACAACTGAGGTACTAGGTTCATCTCAATGGGACTGGTTGGACAGTGGGTATAGCCCAAGAAGAGCAAATCAAGCCAGGGCAGGGCGCTGCCTCACCCAGGAAGTGCAACTGGCCAGAGGACTCCCTTCCTACCCAACAAAGTCCATAGGGAATGTTTCCCCTCCAGCACACCGGTTCAGATACTGTACTCCTCCCGTGGTCTTTACAACCCACAGACCAGGAGATCCCCGCTGGGCCCACAAGCACCATGAGTTACCAGCACAGATCTGAGCGGCCATTCTGGCCAGCACCCACGGGTTTGCAGTGCAAATCTAGGTGGCTGTTTTGGCTGGTTCCTGGAGTGCCTCCAAGACAGAGCTTTCCGCTCCCCAGAAAGAGGCAGAGCTGAAAGCAGGGAGCCAAGTGATACAGCCTGTTGGGTCCCACCCTCTACAAAGACCAGGAAACTGAAACACTCTGTCTTGAGAGTTTCATAGCCAGTACATCAGTTTGAGCTTAACCCGGGATGATCGAGCTTGGTTGGAGGAAGGGTGTCCACCATTGCTGAGGCAGTTCTAAGCTTACATGTGTTTAAAAAAAAAAAAAAAGCCAGAGGAAGATTACACAGCAGCTGGAATGAGCCCGTGGCAGCTCAGCAGTGCCCCTGCAGGCAGACTGTGACTAGACTCCCTCCTTGCTGGGCAGGGCATATCTGAAAAAAAGCAGCACATCAGGGCCTTATAAATGAAACCCTCCCATGCTTGGACAGAGCACCCAGGAAAAGGGGCAATGGTGAGTTCTGCTGCAGCGGATGTAAACGTACCTGCCCAGCAGCTCCAAAGGGAGCAACAGAGCTCCCAACACAGCACTTGAGCTCCAATAAGGGACAGACTGCCTCCTCAAGCAGCTCCCTGCCCCCTATATAACCAAAAAGATGCCTCATTCACAGGAGAGCTCTGGCTGGCATCTAGTGGGTACCCTTCTGAGACGAAGCTACCAGAGGAAAAAACATTTAAATCCAGGAGAGAACACCACAAAGATATTCCTCAAGAAGAGCAACCCCAAGGCACATAATAGTCAGATTCACCAGGATTTAAATGAAGGAAGAAATGCTAAGGGCAGCCAGAGAGAAGGGTCAGGTTACCCACAAAGAGAAACCCATCAGACTCAGAGTGGATTTCTCAGCAGAAACCCTACAAGTCAGAAGAGAGTGGGGGCCAACATTCGACATCCTTAAAGAAAAGAACTTTCAACCCAGAATTTCATTTCCAGCCAAACTAAGCTTCATAAGTAAAGGAGAAATAAAATCCTTTATGGACAAGCAACTGCTGAGAGATTTCATCACCATCAGGCTTGCCTTACAAGAGCTCCTGAAGGAAGCACTAAACGTGGAAAGGAACAACCAGTACCCGCCACTGCAAAAATGTACCAAATGGTAAAGACCATCCACACAATGAAAAAAACTGCATCAACTAACAGGCAAAAGCCAGCTACTATCAAAATAGCAGGATCAAATTCACACATAACAATATTAACCTTGAATGTAAACAGCCTGAATGTCCAATCAAAAAAAACAGACTGGCAAATTGGATAGAAAGTCAAGACCCATTGGTCTCCTGCTGTATTCAGGAGACCCAGCTCATGTGCAGAGACACACATAGACTCGATATAAAGGAATAGAAGAAGATTTATTAAGCAAATGGAGAGCAAAAAGAAGCAGTGGCTGCAATCCTAGTCTCTGATAAAATGAAATTTAAACAACAAAGATTAAAAGAGACGAAGAAGGGAATTTATTAAGCAAATGGAGAGCAAAAAGAAGCAGGAGTTGCAATCCTAGTCTCTGATAAAATGAAATTTAAACAACAAAGATTAAAAGAGACGAAGAAGGGAATTACATAATGGTAAAAGGATCAATGCAACGAAAAGAGATAACTATCCTATATATGCACCCAATACAGGAGCACCCAGATACATAAAGCAAGTTCTTAACAACCTACAGAGACTTATACTCCCACACAATAATAATGGAAGACCTTAACACTCTGCTGTCAATATTAAACAGATCAACAAGATAGAAAATTAACAAGGATATCCAGGACTTGAACACAGATCCAGACCAGGTGGACTGAATAGACATCTACAGAACTCTCCATCCCAAACCACAGAATACACATTCTTTTCAGCACCACATTGCACTTACTCTAAAATTGATCACATAATTGGAAGTAAATCACTCCTCAGCACATGCAAAAGAACAGAAATCATAACAACCAGTCTCTCAGACCACAGTGCAATCAAGTTGGAACTCAGGATTAAGAAAGTCACTCAAAACTGCACAACTACATGGAAACTTAACAACCTGCTCCTCAATGACAACTGGATAAACAATGAAATGAAGGCAGAAATAAAGATGTTCTTCAAAGCCAGTGATAAGATACAATGTACCAGAATCTTGGGGACACATTTAAAGCAGTGTCTAGAGAGAAATTTACAGCACTAAATGACCATATAAGAAGTGAGGAAACATCTCAAATTGACACCCTATCATCAAAATTGAAAGAGCTAGAGGAACAAGAGCAAACAAATTTAAATGTTACAGAAGACAAGAAATAACTAAGATCAGAGTAAAACTGAAGGAAATAGAAACACAAAACAAAAACCTTCAAAAAATCAATGAATCAAGGAACTGGTTTTTTGAAAAGGTCAACAAAATAAACCATTAGCCAGACTCATTAAAAAGAAAAGAGAGAAGAATTGAATAGATGTAATAAAAAATGATAACGGGGATATTACCACCAATTCTAAAGAAATACAAACTACCATCAGAGATTACTACAAACGATTCTATGCACATAGACCAGTAAGTCTAGAAGAAATGGATAAATTCTTGGACACTTCCACCCTCCCAAGACTAAACCCAGAAGAAGTTGAATCCCTGAATAGACCAATAACAAAGTCTGAAGTTGAGGCAGCAGTTAATAGCCTACCAACCAAAAAAAGTACAGGACCAAATGGGTTCACAACCAAATTCTACCAGATGCACAAAGAGGAGTTGATATCATTTCTAATGAAAGTATTCCAAACAATACAAAAAGAGAGAATCCTTCCTAACTCATTTTATGAGACCAACATCATCCTGATATCAAAACCTGGCAGAGACACAACTAAAAAAGAAAACTTCAGGCCAATATCCATGATGAACATTGACAAAAAATCTTCATGAAAATACTGGCAAACTGAATGCAATAGCACATCAAAAAGATTATCCATCATGATCATGTAGGCTTCATTCCGGGGATGCAAGGCTGGTTCAACATATGCAAATCTATAAACATAATCCACCACATAAACAGAACCAAAGACCAAAATCAGATAATCATCTCAATAGATGCAGAGAAGGCCTTTGACAAAATTCAACAGCACTTCATGCTAAAAACTCTCAATAAACTAGGTAATGATGGAACATATCATAAAATGATAAAAGCTATATATGACAAACGTACAGCCAATATACTGAATGGGCAAAAGCTGGAAGAATTCCCTTTGATATCAAGCACTAGACAAGGATGCCCTCTCTCACCACTCCTTTTCAACATATTATTGGAAGTTCTAGCCAGAGCAATCAGGCAAGAAAAAGAAATAAAGGGTATTCAAATAGGAAAGGAGGAAGCCAAACTGTCTCTATTTGCAGATGACATGACTGTATATTTAAAGACCCCATCATCTCAGCCCAAAAATCTCCTTAAGATGATAAGCAACTTCGGCAAAGTCTCAAGACACAAAAATCAATGTGCAAAAATCACAAGCATTCCTATACACCAATAACAGACAAGCAAAGAGCTAAATCATGAGTGAACTCCCATTCACAATTGCTACAAAGAGAATAAAATGCCTAGGAATACAACTAACAGAAGACATGAAGAACCCCTCCAAGGAGAACTACAAACCACTGCTCAAGGAAATAAGAGAGGACACAAATGGATGGAAAAACATTCCATGCTGATGGTTAGGAAGAATCAGTATCATGAAAATGGCCATATTGCCCAAAATAATTTATAGATTCAATGCTATCCCCATCAAGCTACCATTGACCTTCTTCGCAGACTGAAAAAAACCACCTTAAACTTCATATGGAACCCCCAAAAAAGCCCATATAGCCAAGGCAATCCTAAGCAAAAAGAACAAAGCTGGAGGCATCATGCTATCTGATCTCAAACTATAGTACAAGGCTACAGTAATCAAAACAGCATGGTATTGGTACCAAAACAGAGATATAGACCAATGGAACAGAACAGAGGCCTCAGAAGTAATGCCACATGTCTACAACCATCTGATCTTTGACAAACCTGACAAAAACAAGCAATGGAGAAAGGATTCCATTTAATAAATGGTATTGGGAAAACTGGCTAGCCATGTGCAGAAAGCTGAAACTGGACCCCTTCCTTGTACCTTACACTAAAATTAACTCCAGATGCGTTAAAGATTTAGCATAAGAAGACTTAATACCATCAAAACTCTGGAAGAAA
>CM052661.1:505132-522513 GCA_028533165.1 Leontopithecus rosalia | reverse complement strand
TTGGCAACAAAAGCCAAAATAGACAAATAGGATCTAATTAAACTTAAGAGCTTCTGCACCACAAAAGAAACTATCGTTAGAGTGACCTGGCACCAACAGAATGGAAAAAAAATTCTGCAACCTACCCATCTGACAAAGGGCTAATATCCAGAATCTACAAAGAACTAAAGTAGATTTACAAGAAAAAACAAACAGCCCCATCAAAAAGTGGGCAAAGTATATGAACAGACACTTTTCAAAAGAAGACATTTATGCGGCCAACAAACATATGAAAAAATGCTCATCCTCACTGGTCATTAGAGAAATGCAAATCAAAACCACACTGAGATACCATCTCATGCCAGTTAGAATGGTGATCATTAAAAAATCTGGAGACAACAGATGCTGGAGAGGATGTGGAGAAATAGGAACACTTTTACACTGTTGGTAGGAGTGTAAATTAGCTCAACCATTGTGAAAGACAGTATGGTGATCTCAAGGATCTAGAAATAGAAATTCCATTTGACCCAGCAATGCCATTACTGGGTATATACCCAAAGGACTATAAATCGGTCTACTATAAGGACACATGCACACGAATGTTCACTGCAGCACTGTTCACAATAGCAAAGACCTGTAACCAATCCAAATGCCCATCAAGGATAGACTGGATAAAGAAAATGTGACAAAAACACACAATGGAATACTGTGCAGCCATAAAAAAGGATGAGTTCATGTCCTTTGCAGGGACATGGATGAAACTGGAAACCATCATTCTCAGCAAACTGACACAAGAACAGAAAACCAAACACTGCATGTTCTCGCTCATAGGTGGGTGTTGAACAATAAGAACACATTAACAGAAGGAGGGGGATATCACACACTGGGGTCTGTTGGGAGGTGGGTGGCTAGGGGAGACAGAGCAGGGGTGGGGAGGTTGGGGAGGGATAACATTAGGAGAAATGCCTGATGTCGGTGACAGGCGGATGGAGGCAGCAAACCACCATGGCATGTGTGTACCTATGCAACAATCCTGCAAGTTTTGCACATGTACTCCAGAACTTAAAGTAGAATAAAATATATATATATATTAAAATAAAAGAAAGAAATGTAAATACTCTTCTAAGTTCTGCGTGAAGACTGCAATTTCAATAATTACCAAAGTAAGGGTTATATAAGCAATTACTTAGCCTGAACCATCACATCGTTGAAATAACCATTTGAATAAGTTCAGTAGGTTATTCCTGAAAGTGCAAATATGTATTTTAAAAATACTCCATCTAAATGAATTTTCAGGCAAATCTGCTACCAGTCAATGCCCTAAGAACACCCAGGAAAAATCCTGACATTGAAGACAAACAGTTCTATCCTAAGATTATATTATCTCCTTATCCTTCTTATTCACACTCCAGAAGACACCTAAGTTTTACAGGTTAGGTAATAAAAATGAAGTCCTTCTCAACATTTTGGTCTCGACTATGAGGTCACCCAAGCACTGTAGGCTGCTCAGTGGCATCCATGACCATGAGCCATCAGATACCAAAGTAAACACCCTCCAGCTGTGTGAACAAAAATGTCTCCCCACATTACCAAATGTCCCCGGGGGCAAAACTGCCCCCATTTGAGAACCACTGCCATAAGGGGAAACAGCGTCCACCCACTGTGAGTATAGGGAAAGCCCTCCCTGGTTCTGAAACACCTCCCCTAGTGAGAGAGAATGGAAAGACTGGATGTTTCTATGAAAACATTCATGAGAAAGACTGGAGTTAGGATGGGAAGTAAGGACACCCATAAGCTTCTCTCTCCTTCCTCAAATCCACATAAATGACAGAGGCCTAAGAAGAAATCCCAAACATAGCTTGGAAAGAGGAGCATGAAGGCCACTGATGAAACACAGCACTGAGGTCCCTTGAGCAGCAGAAGAGATTAGTCAGCATGACTGAAGCCTGGAAGGGTAGAGAGGGCTGTGAGAGGGGGCGCGAACCCCTCAAGCCACCAGACAGTGGGCACAGGCAGACGGCAGGGTTTCTGGCTAATTCTGCCCATCAAAACTTAACTACTTCCCAAGAATGTTAAAAAGCACAAAAATAAGCAGCACCCAAAAAAGAGAAAATTCACAGGGAAATTCCGTAACACTAAATGCCTGTAGGAGAAAAGTCTCACATCACTGACTTCAGCTTTAACCTTTAAAAACCTGAAAAAGAAGAGCAAATTAAAATCAAAGTGAATGAAAGAAAGGAAATCATAAAGACCAGGACAGACATGAGTAAAGCCGAGAACATAAACACAATGAAAATCAATAAAGCCAAAGGGAAGGAAACCAGGACACCGAAGAGGTGTCTGCACGCCCGTGTTTCCTGCAGCTCTGCCTCCAACAGCCAAGATCTGGAATCAACCTAAGTGTCCATCCACAGACGAATGGATCAAGAAAATGCGGTGCACATACACAGTGGAGTACTATGCAGCCATAAAAAAGAATGAGATCCTGTCATTTGAACAACACGGATGGAACTGGAATTCATTAGGTTAAGTGGAGTAAGCTGGGCACAGAAATGAACACAGCATGTTCTCAATTATTTGAGAGAGTAAAAATTAAAACACTGAACTCATGGAGACAGAGAATAGAAGGATGGTTACCAGGGTAGTGGGGGTTAAGAGGGGCAGGTGAACATGTACAAAACTAGAATGAATAAAACACAGTGTATGATGCGTAACAGGGCGACTACAGTCAACGATAATTTCTTGTGCATTTTAAAATAACTCAGAGGATAACTGGATTGTTTATAACACAAGGTAAGTGCTTGAGATGACGGATACCTTTTTTATCCTGATGTGATTATTATGAATTGCAAGCCAGTATCAAAATATCCCAAGTAGCCCACAACTACACACACCGACAAAAATTAAATGTACCCACAAAAACTAAATATTAAAAAGAAAAACAAGAAAACCAAAACCTGGTTCATTGATAAAATCAATAAATGGATAAACCTCAGACTGAAGAGGAAGAAAAGCAAATTAGCAACATCTGGAATGAGGGACATGATGTCATCATGGATAATAAGGGAAAATGATGAACTCTGTGCTGACGACGTGGAGACTTACCATTTCTCAGTGAGTGGGGGATGCTTTGCCACAGGACTTGGCAGTGCTGAAGCCTGCCTGGCACTCACTGCTTGAGGGAGGTGTGGCTGTCTCTGGGCAGAGGCCAGCTGCTGTGGAATGGCCTCCATGCCCAGGAAAACCCACAACAGAGAACTCTCTAATCCCAAATGCCAACTGTGGTGCCGGTTCCCCTAAAGTTACACAGTTTCCCATGGAAAACTCCACCCTCCCAAGGTAGACTCTAACAGAAAAACCTCATTCAGCCGCTGTGTGGCTGAACCCCAGGCACGTGGGTCTCAGGCGTCCAGGGCACGTGTCTGTCCTGATGGCCATGTAGCAGCAGAGGCCCTGCAGATGGTTCTGTGGGCTCATTTTGTGGACTGTGAGGGCAGAGGAGCCCTCCGCTGGCTGGGTTTGCAGTGGGTTTAGGGGGGTTTCCTCAAGCCGGCTCCTGCAGGATATAGTTGGTATCTGACCTGCACCTTGAGCCAACACAGGGTGCAGCTTGTCCTGCAGCCAGAAGACCTCGCTCCAGAGACCACCGTGGAGGTAGGGAGGTCCCTCTCAAAATATCTGTCTCCTGTCCCTGATGCCCTGTGGCTTCCATTGCCCTCTGGGAGTGAGGTGCCAGGGGACAGGCGGGGTGTTCCAGTGAGTTGCGGCTGGATGCTGAGCTGTCTGTGCCACTAGACCAGTGAGCAGAAAGGAAGCGGGTGTGACCACATCCCCAGGTGCAGGAGAGCCTCTGCTGCTGATGAGGCCGGCGTGTCTAGCCCCAGGGTCCCTGAACAGGTAGCACTACCACACCTACCAGACAAAGCCTGCAGCAGATGGCAGTGACCAGTGACCCCACACAGGCAGAACCACAGGAAGTCAACACTCATCTTCACCAGAGGGCAAGGCTCAGAGCCAGGAATGGGGCCAGGACAAAGGGAGCACACATGGGGGTGGGGACAGGAGTCGTGAACACTGGGTCCTCAACGCAGAAAAGCTTCCTGCAGCACTGCTGTGTCGTGTAGATATTTATATAGGAAAACTAAGCCAACGGCACCACCATTCCTGTGGGGAACCTTGGCAGCATCTCAATCAAGATGGGCTGTGCTGAACCAGAGAAAGAAGGAATGTGCCCAGGCGCGCCTGCGATCCCAGCACTGTGGGAGCCGAGGCGAAGAGATCGCCTGAACCCAGGAGTTCAAGACCAGCCTGGGCAACATGGCAAAACCCCATCTCCACAAAAACCAGAAATATTAGCAGGGCGTGGTGGAAAACACTTGCAGGCCCAGCTATTCAGGGGGCTGAAGTGGGAGGATCACCTGAGCCCAGAAGGTTGAGGCTGCAGTGAGCCACGACAGCACACTGCACTCCAGCCTGAGGGACACACGGACAAAAGAATGAGAAAGAAGGATGAAGAAACACGAAAGAGGAGGAGGAGGAAGAAAGAAGGAAGAAGGAACCTCGTCCCAGGACCCTTTAGGAATTACAGGACGTGACGAATGAGACCACAACTTCCCCTCTGGGATAAAGCCACGTGGGATTCTATCCTGTAAGGGACATCTGTGCCTCACGGGAGCTGCCGTTGTTATCACACAACAGAGTGAAAGGACAGCCAGGTGGATGGACCCAGGCCACAGACGCCGGCCTCACGAATGGCCTCCCTGCACTTCCGACAGCTCCCCGTGCTGCGAATGACCCCTTCCCAAAGTGCAAAACAAACCAAAAACAAACGTCCACAACAAAAAGGATTTGATCAACATCCCTGGCAGCTGGAGGCAGGCCCGGAGCTGCATCCTGACACCCAAACATCCCTGCCAGGGTGCGTGTCCCAGGAAGGGCTCTGTGTGGAGCTCTGGGAGGTGTCCTGTTGAGTCTCATGCTGCTGGAGCTGGTGGAGGCTGCAACCTCTTTACCCAGTGTGGCCAAGGGTCTGTGAGATGCCTGATACCCTTTTCGACAAGTTATTTTCTGTGTAAATACACCAGAGTGAGTCTTACTTTGCAATTCAGCACCCTAACTAATTTACAGGACAAATACCATTTGCCCATTGCTGGTTACAGGGAGTTTCAATGGAGAGCTGACGAGTGTACTGCGGACTGTCTTTCCAATCAGAGGGGAAGGCAGATATCAAAAAATAGTAACAAATGCAAGCTTGGCTTACAACTCTTCAGAAGCTGTACACAGAACTCCCGAAACCCCAGCACAAGAGCTGCCTGGTCCTGGGGTGAGGGGGAACTTGGTCTGGCAGCCTGAAGTCAACACCACCTTCTGAGGCTGCCAAGCAGGTACAGCAAGGGTTGGAACCCTGAGCCAGGGTGCATGAAGCTGCCACCAAGTGAGATGGAAAAGAAGGAAAGAAACACAAGGAGGTGACAGGGCAGTGGCAGCAGCTGGGCCCACCTGAAATTCAGACCTTTCCATCAGTGCAAAGCTCTTTTGGAATAAGAAATAAGATTGTATAATAGTTAATCCTCTCTTCCCTTTCACAAATCACACAAAATGCTGTCTCCACGACCGTGCTTCACCCACTGGCATTGGGGCAGGTAAACTGACAGAACCCTTCTCTCAAATCTGCTCTTTGTGGGTCTCGGGGCTGCAGAGGCAGGCACAGGTGCTGGACAGTCCCTGCAGCACCCCGGCAGTGGTCCCCGTGGCATCCACAGCCCTGGACACTGCTGTCCGAAGGCTGTGTCCTGTGTCACTATGCCCAGGCCTCTGGATGTGCACTCCTATTTCCCCCCACACACAAAGCCCCACACACCACCGGATTCCACAGGAAAGCTCTTAGAAAACCTCTGGAAAATAATTCAGATTGCCATTGGAAAAGTTCCATTCTGGTGGTATCTGGGGACAATTCGCAGTCACACGTACGCTGGGTGGATGCACGGATTCATTCGGAGCACATGCGGTGACGTGGCCCTGCTCCTACCCTATCAGGCCTCCCAAGCTTCTCAACGTCCCCTCACCACTGCCAGTGGTAACAGAGCAACAAACGCTGCGCACATGGGAAGTTTGTAAACACGGCTCTGTTTGAACGGGAAAACATCGGGCTGACTCTGTGGGCAGTGCAGCCTCTACGGCTTCTGCCCCAGGAACACTCACCCCCACCCCGGCCTTACCACACCTGCTGCCTGGCTCTTTCTGGGCGGCCGGCTCCCGGCCAGGCCCGTCATCCCTGCACCCCCTCCCCAGGCAGAGTGCCTATCACAGCAGGCAGTAAGCAAATCCTAGGAAAGGACCGCAGGACGGACACACACAGGAAGCCAGGGCAAGATCACACTGTACCTGAGCAGTCCCCATTGTGGCTGGGCTGGGCGCAGGCAGGAGGTTCGCAGCCGCCAGGGATGCCGCACAGGGCTAGGGCCAAGCCTCGGATGGCGAGAAAGCCTAGGTGAGGAATGGATAGAAATGGGGAAAATGTGATAAAAAGGGCAAATAAACTTCCCCGTGGGGAAAAGAAAACATGGAATGTATATTAAAAAGTGAGACTAAGCAATAATTAATCAGCTGAGAATAGCGACATGGCAAGAATAAGCAGGCACAGAAACTGTATATAAATCACCACCAGGCGTTGGTACATCAGATGACGGAATGACATGCTATGTAAGTGGAGCCAGGATGTACGACCGTGGAAACTTATTTCCATTCTAAAGCAGGCTTTAAAATGATGACAAAATAGGTTTAACCATTTTGAAATACTGAATCAAAGAGAAATAGTAAAATCATACTTTAAATTAGGAGTTATGATGATTCCTTAGATAATCTGATGATAAAAATGGTGTTTGTGAACTCAGTCCAGTTCTGTAAAGAACCAAGCAGCTTCCAAAAAACAGAAAAGCAGTACCAGAGAATATTAATAATTGATCATTTTCTTTCCAGGAGACAAAAATACTGTATAACCAGATGAAATTCAGCATAGCATGTTTTTTAAAAGAAGGTGCTAATACATACATTTTCATAAATTACAAAATTCCCTGCTTATTTTCTCCATTGCATACGCATGCATGAAATTATTACCCGCCAGAAATAATCGAACGAAGTGTGTTTTTTTTAGGAGATACTAGGTTTATAAAGTTATACTGGAAACTTACGCCACTCTTTTCCTCTCGCTGAGCTGGTGTGATCGCAAAACACTCTCCTACATACACTTTATATGCCTTAAAAACTATGATCACGTTATACGAATTTTCCTGAAGGTCAGGGCTGCTGAGTATTGCCTGCTATCCGCTGAAAATTGGTTATTACCAAAATCTCTGACCAAGCATCAATCTGATGATCAGTTACTTAATGCCATGTAATTACTTTCAAATGTAAAATTCTAATAAGGTAAGAAAATTAGCTGACTTTCATTGTAGAAAGCACATTTGGGAAATGTTCATTATAAAATAATATACAACCTGAAAATCAACCGTTGGTTTCTTGTAACCAGTTAATATACACTTTGTGTGATTGTCAGTCTAAATTGCATATTCATTTCCAGGCACTTACTGTCAAACTCTCTACCTTTCTAGAATTTACATTCTGCTCTTCAAGGAGCCTTATCCACTTGCCACTAATATATCAACATTTCTCCGTATCAGCAGAGACAGAACTAAATCTTTCCCTGCACTGAAGAATCACAATTAGCCCCACAAATCTTTATCTGTTGAACGTTTAGGTTATTTCCACTTTTCCCATTTCCTAAGAATTCTGCATACATTTTTTAATGCTTCTCATTATGTGAGTTTATGCAGAATAAGTTTCTAGACAGAATTAGTGAGTCAAAAGATATGCACATTATTAACCCAAAACCCTACCAAAACATTGGTTTCCATTTACACTGCCACATATTGACAATCTTGCTTTTACCACTGATGGAAAAAAATAGTTTATTGCTAGACTCTGGGGATCTTTTAATGTGGTTACTAAGCAAACAAATTTCTGTGTAAGCTGTTCCTTGGTATTTTTCTTTTTGGGGATACATTTTTCATTACTTTCAAGAAACTCTTTACATATGTCAGATGCTTATCTATTCTATCCATTCCAAATATTTTTTGTTTGTCATTCACCTGTTAGCTTCATTAATGATATCTTTCAACAGCTTAGAAGGGTTTCATATGCATATATCCAAATCTATCAGTTCCTTCTTTCATGGTTTCTGTGATTTAAAAGATCTTACCAATTCTACAAAAAAAATTTTTTTGAGACAGAGTCTGTCTGTTGCCCAGGCTGGAGTGCAATAGCACAATCTTCGCTCACTGCAAACTCCACCTCCCAGGTTCATGCAATTCTTCTGCCTCAGCCTCCCAAGTAGCTGGATTACAGGTGCCCATCACCACACCCGGTAATTTCTGTATTTTTAATAGAGATGGCATTTCACCAGATTGGCCAGGCTGGTCTCGAACTCCTGACCTCAGGTGATCCACCCGCCTGGGCCTCCCAAAATGCTGGGATTACAGGTGTGAGCCACCGTGCCTGACCCCAGTTCTACAATTTAAAAAAACATATTGTACTGGCCGGGCACGGTGGCTCACGCCTGTAATCCCAGCACTTTGGGAGGCCGAGGCGGGTGGATCATGAAGTCAAGAGATCGAGACCATCCTGGTCAACATGGCGAAACCCCGTCTCTACTAAAAATACAAAAATTAGCCAGGCGTGGTGGCGCGTGCCTGTAGTCCCAGCTACTCAGGAGCCTGAGGCAGGAGAATTGCTTGAACCCAGGAGGCAGAGGTTGCAGTGAGCCGAGATAGTGCCATTGCACTCTAGCCTGGGTAATGAGCGAAACTCTGTCTCAATATAGTACTAAATTTTCTGTTAGACTTTCCAAAACTATCTTTAATGATTACACATTTAACGTGTTTGAAACTTAATTTTGAGTTGTGAGGTGGAAATGAATTCTTCTCCAATGAATAACCAATTATCCCAACAAATTTACTGCCTAATCCATATTTTCCAGGCTAACTTGAAAATGTCACCTACATAAAAGAGATTGTTCTACAGACTGATTTACCTCCTGCAGCTCTGGTGTGTTTCTCTTAGTAGGTAAGAACTCTCACGGTTCAGATTTTTCTTTAACACCCTTTACTGAACAATTTTCTGAATTTGTTCTTATAGGTTAACGTCATTACCACTTAATCAACTCCCCTATTCCCGCGTTCATTACCAGTCCAAAGAGGAAAGGGTTCCCATGGAAATTACGTAAGTCACACCCCCACCCCCACTTACAGGAAGTGCCACGTTTCCATGCCAAGGCAGCCACACAAGTACCGCTCCATCCCAAGTACTTGGTGATGTTTTAGGTCCCTCTCAAGTGTTTTATTGTTTTTCCCTATAAATCATACACATTCCTGTTTCATTCCAAGATATTTTGTGAGATTTATTCGTTCTGAGAACGGGCCTGTTTTTTCCCTGGGAACCTTTACTGTTTGGATTGGTAACGAAGGCAAGAACAAGGGAGTTGATTAAGTGGTAGAGAAGTTAGCCTGTAAGAACAAATCCACAGGATTGTTCAATAAAGGATGTTAGAGGAAAATCTGAACTGGGACAGTTCCTGTCTACTAGGAGAAGCACACTGGCGCTCCTTTATCATACTCAGTAGGGCTAACGATTTGCATTTACGCCTCTAGCATTTGTTCTCCAAGCTCAGCATTACTAATTACCTTACAGGTTTTGTATAGTCTCTATCACTTTCCAATGAAAATAAGTCTCTTCATTCCTAGTGTCTTTTCTTATATGTTTTCCCAAGATAATAGAGGCTTCAAAAGAAATGAAATAATAGTAATAACTGTGGCATTGCCATTTTGCTTGGTATTTCAGCATTTCTCCACATACAACTGCGTTTGTTGTTAAATTTCTGATGATACCTTTACCCATTTGAAGAAAGTTTCCTGCCATTTCTATTTCACTTAGAATTTTATCATAGGTGGCTGCAATATTGCTTAAAAGTCTTCCAGTATCTATTAATATAATCACCAGGCTTTCTGGTTTTTAATATGTTTATCTTATGCATTACTACATAGAGATACTATTATTAAAATAATATTGCACTTATGAGGCAAAGCTTATGCTCATACTTAACCTCTAACTAGATTCAATTGGCTAATATTTGGGGTAGGAAATCTATGTATTCTTAAAAAGGTCAGCCGTTTCCTGCGATAGTTATCAAATTCTGGATTCAGTCATTAAATGAAAGTGATGCTTATTAGTCTGAGATAACATAAAATGGTCAGTTCCTAAAATGTTGTCAGAATTAACAACAAAATATGAGTCAATTCTTCTTATAAAGAGAGATCTATGAAAGTTTTTAATTTTTTTCATGGTTACTGCTCCATTAAATTTTTCTAACTTTTGTTGAATCAATTTATGTCATTTATAGTCCCCAAGAAAACCAATCATTTCATCTTGATTTTCAAATTTCTCAGCAAAGATTTCTACAGATGATCTTGTTTCTTCTAACTTTATGATTCTATCACATATTTCACTATTTTCTTGAATTACTCTTTATTTTCTTTATAAATCTTGCCATAAGTTTCCTATTATCAGTACAGTTTGCACATGTTTGTTTAGACAGCAGAGAGAATTAAGACAGCAAATAGGAGGCAGAACTACCTTGCAGCTCCCTCTCAGATGGACACAGCAGCATGTGGAGACTCACGTCCTAAACTTTTGCCCCAAGAACTACAGCAGGAATGTACTAGGAAAGCCGAAAGAATCCACCGACCCTTTGAAGGAGGTGGATTACCGCTGCAGGCTCCTTGAGATGCCAAAACACTGAGTCAGCACTTTCTCAATGGGGAGACTCGTGGTCCAGGGAAAGTTCTCAGGGGGTTACTGGTGCTATTGGTAGAGCATGGTGGGAGTGAGACCAACCTTTAGGATGGTGGGCTGTGTGCGAGTGAGGTGAAGTTTGTCACTGCCAGCTTTCCCCTACTTCCCTAGCGATGACTCAGCAGAAGCAGCCATAGTCCCCCTGAGAACATAACTCTATTGGCCTGGGAATCATCCCCCCATCCCTCACAGTAGCTGCAGTCAGCCCCACCAAAAAGAGACTGAGCTTAGACATATCTATCCCTGTCCCCCACCTGGTGGTCTTTCTCTACCCACGTTAGTAGCTGAAGACAAAGGTCATAATATCTTGGGAGCTCTATGGCCATGCCCACCACCTGAGAAACCTGTCCCCACTGTGAGACCACAGGTGATGGACTCTTAAAAGCACCACCCTCTGGATCACAAAACCATCACACTAAAAAACACAACCAAGGACATTCAAAGAGTCCACTTCATTCCCCTGCTCCCTCTGCCAGAGCAAGTGCTGGTAACCACATCTGCAAGACTTGAAGACAAATCACATCACAGGACTCTTTGCAGACACTCCCCAGTAGCAGCCTGGAGCCTCGTGGCTCCACTAAGTGGTTGGACGCAGGAGGGCAAAAACAATCACTACAGTTTAGTTCTCAGGAAGCCACATACCTAGGGGAAGGAGAACACCACATCAAGGGAGCACCCTGTGGGAGAAAAGAGTCTGAACAGCAGTCCTTGAATCCCAGATCTTCCCTCTGACATAGCCTACCCTAGTGAGAAGGAACCAGAAAAACAATTCTGGTAACAGGATAAAATAAGGTTCTTTAACATCCCCAAAAGATCTTTTAGCTCACCAGCAATGGATCCAAACCAAGACAAAATCTCTGAATTGCCAGAAAAAGAATTCAGGTTGATTATTAAGCTAATCAAGGAGGCACCAGATAAAGGTGAACTCCAACTTAAATAAATGAAACACATGATATAGGATATGAAAGAAAATTTATTCAGTGAAATAGCATAAATAAAAAACAATCATAACTTCTGGAAATCAAATATAAACTTAAAGAAATGCAAAATGCATTGGAAAGTCTCAGCAATAAAATCAAATAAGCTGAAGAAAGAACTTCAGAACTTAAAGACAAGGCTTTCAAATTAACTCAATCCATCCAAGACAAAAAAAAAGAGAATTTTAAATATGAACAAAGCCTTTAAGAAGTTTGGGACTATGTTAAATGTTCAAACCTAAGAATAATTGGGGTTTCCAAGGAAGAAGAGAAATCTAACAGTTTGGAAAACATATTTGAGGGAACAATCAAGGAAATCTTCCTGGCTTTGCTAGAGATGAGACATCCAAATACAAGAAGCTCAAAGAATACCTGGGAAATTCATCACAAAAAGATCATCGCCAAGGCATATAGTCATCATGTTATCCAAGGTCAAGACAAAGGAAACAATTTTAAGAGCTGTGAGGCAAAAGCATCAGGTAATCTATAAAGGAAAACCTATCAGGTTAACAGCAGATTTCTAATCAGAAACCCTGGAAGCTAGAAGGGACAGGGGTCTATTTTTAGCCTCCTTAAACAAAACAATTATCAGCCAAGAATTTTGAATCCAGTGAAACTAGCTTCATAAATGAAGGAAAGATACACTCTTTTCCAGATAAAAAAAATGCCAAGAGAATTCCCCACTACCAAGCCAGCACTATAAGAACCGCTGCAAGGAGCTCTAAATCTTGAAACAAATCATTGAAATACACCAAAATAGAATTCCTTAAAGCATAAATCTCACAGGACCTATTACATACAACAATAACACAATAAAAAAAATTCAGGCAACAAATACCATGATGAATGGAATAGTACCTCACATTGAAATACTAAAATTGAACGTAAATGGCCTAAATGTTCCCCTTAAAAGATACAGAATGGTAGAATGGATAAGAATTCACCAACCAAGTTTCTGCTGTCTTCAGGAGACTCACCTAACACATACAAAGGCATATATAAGGGCACATATAAAGTTAAAATAGGGGAAAAAATTTCCATGCAAATGGACATCAAAAGCTAGCTGGAGTAACAATTCTTGTATCAGACAAAACAAACTTTACAGCAACAGCAATTTAAAAAACAAAGAGGGGTATCGTATTCTCATAAAAGGACTAGTCCAACAGGAAAATATCAAAATTCCAAATATACATGTACTTAATGCTGAAGCTCCAAAATTTATAAAGTAATTACTACTATATCTAAGAAAAGAGAGAGATGAAAGCACAATAATGGCAGGGGACTTTAATACTTCACTGACAGCACTAGATAGTTCATCAAGACAGAAAGTCAACAAAGAAACAATGGACTGAAAGTATACCTTACAACAAATGGACTTAAAAGATATTTACAAAACATTCTACCCAACAACTGCAGAATATGCATTCAGTTCATTGGCATATGTAACATTCTCCAAGACAGACCATATGATAGGCCACAAAACAAGTCTCAGTAAATTGAAAAAACTCGAAATCATATCATGTACTCTCTCAGAACATAGTGCAATAAAATTGGAAACCTCAAAGCCATTCAAATACATGGAAATTAAATATCCTGCTCCTGAACAACTGTTGGGTTAAAAATGAAATCAAGATGGAAATTAACAAAATTCTGTGACTAACTGATAATAGTGCCATAACCTATCAAAACCTCTAGGATGCAGCAAAAGCAGTGCTAAGAGGAAAATGCATAGCATTAAATGGTAACATCAAAAGTCTGAAAGAGTACGAATAAACAATCTAAGATCATGCCTCATGGAACTAGGGAAACAAGAATAATCCAAACCCAAACCCAAAACCAAACCCAGCAGAAGTAAAGAAATAAGAACAGAGCAGAACTAAATAAAATTGAAACAAAAACCACAATACAAAAGATAAAACAAAAAGCTGGTTCTTTGAAAAGATAAAATTGATAGACCATAAGCAAGATTAACCAGGAAAGGATCCAAATAAGCTCAATTAGAAAGAAAACGGAAGATATCATAACAGATACCACAGAATTTCAAAAGATTATTCAAGGCTACTATGAACACCTTTATGCACATAAACTAGAAAACCTAGAGGAGACGGACAAATTGCTGGAAATAAACAACCCTCCTAGATTAAAGCAGGAAAATACAGAATCTCTGAACAGAGCAACAACAAGCAGCAAGATTGAAATGGTAGTAAAATAATTGCCAACAAAAAAAAGTCCAGGACCGGACAGATTTACAGCTGAATTCTATTAGACATTCAAAGAAGAATTGTACCAATAATTTTGACACTATTACAAAACACAGAGAAAGAGGGAATCCTTCCTAAATCATTCTATGAAGCGAGTATCACACTAATACCAAAACCATGGAAGGACATAACAACAACAACAACAACAAACACAGACCATTATCCCTTATGAACACAGACGCAAAAATCCTTAACAAAATACTAGCGAACCAAATCCCACAGCACATCAAAAAGATAATCCACCATGATCAAGTGGATTTCATACCAGGTAGGCAGGGATGATTTAATACATGTAAGTCAATAAATGTGATATATCACATAAACAGAATTAACAACAAAAATCCCATGATCATCTCAATAGATGCAGAAAAAGCATTTGACAAAATCTAGCGTTGCTTTATCATTAAAACCCTCATCGAAATCGACATAGAAGGGACATTCCTTAAGGTAACAAAAGCCATCTATGACAAACCCACAGCCAACATTATACTGAATGGGGAAAGTTGAAAGCATTACTCCTGAGAACAAGAATGCAACACGAATGCCCACAGTCACCATTTCTGTTCAACATAGTACTGAAAGTCCTAGGCAGAGCAATCTGACAGGAGATTAAATAAAGGGCATCCAAATCGGTAAAGAGGAAGTCAAACTGTCACTGTTTGTTGACGATATGATCATATACCTAGAAACCTCTAAAGACTCATCCCAAAAGCTCTTAGAACTGGTAAATGAATTCAGCAAAGTTTCGGGATACAGAATTAATGCACACGTTACCAGTAGTCCCGCTATACACCAACAGTGAGCAAGCTGAGAATCACATTAAGAACTAAACCCCTTTCACAATAGCTTCAAAAAAATAAAATAAAATAAAACACTTAGGAATATGCCTAACCAGAACGGTGAGAGACCTCTGCAAGGAAAACTACAAAACACTGCTGAAATAAATCATAGATGACAAAAACAAACAGAAACACGTGTCATGCTCATGGGTGGGTAGAAACAATATTGTGAAATTGACTACATTGCCATAAGCAGTCTACAAATTGAATGCAATTCCCATCAAAATACCACCATCATTCTTCCCAGAATTATAAAAAAAGAATTCTGAAATGCATATGGAACCAAAAAAGAGCCCACATAGCCATAGCATGACTAAGCAAAAATAACAAATCTGGAGGCATCACACTACCTGATTTCAAACTATACTATAAGGCCACAGTCACCAAAACAGCAAGGTACTTGTATAAAAATAGTCACATAGACCAATGAAACAGAATAGAGAACCCAGAAATAAACCCAAATACAGCCAGCTGATCATTGACAAAGCAAAGTAGGGAAAGTACAGCCTGTTCAACAAAAATTGGCAAGCGACATACAGAAGAATGAAACTGGATCCTCATCTCTCACCTTATACAAAAATCAACTCAAGATGGATCATTAAATATAAAACTAGAAACTATAAAAATTCTAGAACATTGGAAAACCCTTCTAGACATTGGCTTAGACAAAGACTTCATGTCCAAGAACCCAAAAGAAAATGCAGCAAAACAAAGATGAGACTTAATTAAACTATAAAGCTTCTACACAAGAGAAATAATCAGCAGAGTTAATAGCCAACCCACAGAGGGGGAGAAAATCTTGACAATCTATACATTCAACAAAGGAGTAATATCCAGAATCTACAAAGAATTCAAACAAATCAGAAAAAATCCCATCAGAAAGTGCGCTAAGGGTACAAATAGAAAATTCTCAAAAGAAGACACACAACTGGCCAACAAGCATATGAAAAAATCTGCGAATCTTGGTTTTTAATGTTTAAGTTTCATCCACTCACATTTATTGTGATCAATAATAAATTGGAACTTATTTTGATGTAATGTTTCATGTTTGTTAATTTATGTTTTTCTTTGTGCTGTTTTTCGGTTTTCCTGGCTTACACAGACAGGAATTTTACTTTCTACTTTTTCAGTGCCCATACATTTTACTTCTACCTTTAAAATGTTAGCATATGCAATTATATATGCAAATTTTCCTAATAAAGTCACGAATTAATCAGTATTTCTAGCAGCCTCTTAAACAAAAGAACTTCAGCACATGTTCCTTCCCTCCAGGCTCACACCTCCCTCACCCTCACCCTGCTCTGATATTGTTACATATAATATCAGGGACAGTTTTGTGTTAAACAAAGACATAGTGTATCACCAACTGTAAATTTAATATCTACATATTAATTAATACCTGAATTACTTATGTTTCTTTTATCTCTTTGCTAACATCCTTCTATGTTCATTTTCCTCGTGCTCAAAAGTATCCTTTTGTATTTTCCTGTCTTTCTTTCAGTATCGCCTCTGTGAATTTGCCAAGTCTGAAAATGTCTTTATTTGCCCTCAATATCAAATGATGGGTACGTCAGGAATAGAATTCAAGACATTCAATAGATATCTTCAAGAATCTATTACCATTATTAAGGTATTATTTACCAACCTGTAAGCAATTTCTGTTTTCTTTACCAAGTTGTTTAGCATTTTGTTCTTACCCTTGACACAGTGAAATTTTACAATGATGTATCAGGATATGGAATTTGTCTTTATTTCTGCCTAGTAGGTGACACAATGTATCTATCTGAAAAGATTTTTCCTCAATTTGGGGAGATTATCTGCCGTTTTTATCTCAAATGTTGATTGAGCACTGTGATGGTCTGAAAGTGTCTCCACGATGCACCTGCTAAAACTTAGCCAACATGGTGGCATTAGGAGGCGGGGCCTCTGGGAGGTACTAACTCCTGAGGGCCAAGCCCCCGCTGATGGGATTAAGGGCCTCATAATAGGGTTTGAGGGAGTAGGGTGTCCTGCTCCACCGCCAAGGGAGGACACAGCACTCCTCCCTTCAGAGGACGTAGCCGCAAGGCACCCACCTTGCAGCAGAGGTTCCCCAAGCCTGCTGTACCTTGATTATGGACTCCCAGCCTCCAGAAGTGTGAGAAATAAACTCCTACTGCTGATAAATAAACCAGTCTCAAGTATTTATTGCAGCAACACACAGGGACGAAGACACTCATCTTTCTATTATCTCCTGCTTTAGCTTCTAATGGATCTATTTTTTGCTCTTCAGATCTATCTACTCTGTTAACTGTGGTTCCTCATGTTCTCTCGCTCTTTTCATGCTTAACACTAGGAAATTTCTTTAGCATAATCTTATAGTTCATTAATTTTTCTTCAGTTATATCTGATCTCTAAATAGCTACTGAGTTTTCATTTCA
>CM052661.1:459451-499038 GCA_028533165.1 Leontopithecus rosalia | reverse complement strand
TCTTCCCTGGGTGCCGCTCACACATCCCCTAGTCCCAGCCTCACTGGGATGACCCTTTCAATCTCTGTGGTTCCCTTAGGACAAGGGAGGAATCCCACTGCTGGTCCTCCCTGTTCCCAGAATGCCCTTTTGAGGTGGAATGTCCTTCTGGGCCCATTCTCTCTCCTAGGACTGAATCCGATCTTCCTGGATCTCAGCAGGCCCAGGAACAGACTCCAATCATCAGAGGAAGTAAGTGCCCCATACCACAAACTTCGGGCATCTTTCTCAGTGAAATGCACCGTCACACACCTGGCATGGTGCACAGGCCCAGAGATGGATCTGAACCAAATGCCATTACACACCCCTAAGTGCACTGTCCACACACATCATTGGGCCAGAGGCCAAATATGCCAAGCCTGTGTGATGCTGAGTCAGCCCATGACACAGAAAGCACAGGACCCACGTGCCCAAGACCCTGTGAGGCACGTGCCACATCCACCACAAGACAGTCAAAGCCGACACAGGTGAGCATAAAATAATCCCATTTAATCAGAAGCAAAGCCCGGACTGCACCCTAGATCATCCGCCTTGGAACTGCACGTAGTAACTGCTCAGCAGCGTAAATTGCGTAGAAAGTGGCCTCATTGCTACCTCTTTTAATCACAAGGCCCAGTTCTTATCTCCCCACAACCTCCCCCGCTTTATCGTCCCCCCGGCCACTGGGATTTACTCCTCCTCATCCTCCCTTCCCTAGTCCTGCATGGCAGCACCCCCATCATCCTGAAAGTAGCTTTAAGTTCAGAAGGAAAATGGGCAGTAAAAAAGAGGCGGCTAAGCAGCTAAGAAGTTGCCTTTTGGTTGTGGGAAAACGTACAGAGACGTATATTGCATCTACAGCCTCATTCCTTGGGTTTCTGTCAAGAATAAAATGACAAAAAGAGGAGAGAGAACATGAGAACGAGTATCTTTCTTTGCATCAGACCAGAGAAGAACTCGGAATTTAGGAAGACAAGATGAACACTTGGTGCCACCAGCTCACAGGGAAAAATCCACAGAGCCAGTTAAAACGCTAAATACAGAAGTGCATTGCAGAATCCGACCTCTGCAGCAGCGGCTGAAAGTCTTTGAGTCAAGAATGATTTGAGGTTTGCGGTCCCAGGTAGGAGGTTCCAGACATTAGATGCCCCATTCCAGGGGGAAATTACAGTGTCCACAGCCCCAACCATACAGTGCAATTATCAAGGATCTCATCTTCCCTTCCAGTCTGGCTCGTAGGGTCCCAGTCACTTGTATCAATGATAATTTAATCCTTCTTTTATATATTGTTCTTCAATAAGAAGAGTTACATCATCTCTTACACTGTAATTGAGCAGGAGAGTCTGCTGTGTCACTCAACAATGGTTATGGGAAGCAAATGCTGTTTAATTAATCGTGACTCCTCTTAAATGCATTGAAAAGTTCCTAGGAGAAGGGAAATGGAGCTCTGGTCCCCAAGGCATCAGCATGGACCCCAGGAGCAGTGGAACTGAAAAGCGGGTTCCGAGAAAGCCCATTTGGTGGGGCGCCTGTTCCGGGGGCTCCTGTTCCAGGGAAGCCTGTTTCCAGTGCACCTGTCGACTTCCCCTGCAGAGCATCTGCCCCTCGTGTGTTGGTCTTGCTCCCTTTGGGGAGCCCTCCCTCTCCATATTTCCCAGGCTTTTGCCAATTCTCCAGGTGCACACTGGATGCCCTGGATGCAGTGACCATTCCAGAGATGTGCATGCCACTCACAGATCCAGGAATGGCTGGCGGCACGGCTGCCGCAGAGCAATGGACAAGGGCTGCCCTGCGGAGAGAGGAGCCGCAACACCTCAGACCCAGCCCCGTGACACCACTGAGGCCTCAGATCCTGCTTTCAATGACACGACCCTCAAAGTCTCTGCCTTCATAAACCAGAATGAGCTGAGTAACTGTCACTTGAGACCAAGTCAATCCGACTCATCAAGTCAGCTGCAATGCTGTGCAAGTCAACTGTCGCCCAGCATCTTCTTCAAGTCTAAAGCTGATGACTGACACCCAACTTTCCATGTGGTTTCCAGTCTTGGCACATGGCCTATGTAAAAGGAATTGGCAAAATGCATCATTCTATCTTTCTCTTCCTCAAAATAGAAGGGCTAGATGGGAACCCAGGGAGGAACTAACAGACCAAGCTGAAATTCAGAATGTGGTTTCCCCTAGAAATGTGCTTGTAGGTACTGACTATGCTCCCAGTCTGCATCGCTTCCAAACAAGATCAGCCCACAGCAGTGTACAGGACATGAGAAACTACCGTCTAAAATTAACCTAGTGCAGGCCAGGTGCAGCGGCTCACGCCTGTAATCCCAGCACTATGGGAGGCCAAGGCTGGCGGAGTGCTTGGGCTCAGGAGTAATCCCAGCTACTCCTCAGGGGGCTGAGAAGGGAGGATCACTTCTGCCTGGGAGGCGGAAGTTGCAGTGAGCCCAGAGCCCTCCAGTCTAGGTGACAGAGATCCTGTCTCAAAAAAGAAAAATCATAGTACAGATACTTTTAGAACATTAGAGACTGCAGGTGGTTTGGGAGTTCAGAACAGCTGACACCGTGGGCATTTGAAACACAAGCGGATCGTAAGCTGGGGGCCACGTGAATTTGGGTATGGGACTGATTTTCAGGGAAGATCTTTAGAGAAGCGAAGAGTCTAGAGAGACATCAAAACGTGGTGGCAGCCACTGAGGAAGCGCTGTAGGAGGAAAGCCCAGGCCCCAAAAACACTCTCAGCAGACTCTGAGCCACTGTGCTGGCGATCAGAAGGCCCTCCCTAGATGAAGAAACCACCCAGAAGAGGTGAAATAACTTAGGAAGGATTGTTGGTAATCAGAAGGGCTTCCCCAGACTATGAAACCACCCAGAAGAGGTGAAATAATTTAGGAAGGATATATGTTAGCAAGGTTGGAGACAGAATGAAATTGTCCTTATCCTAATCTCTACCACTGATAAGCTTTATGAAAACCCTTCATTAGTCTGAGCCTTATACATAAGAAAAGAAAAACTCTACCTTTGTACAATAACAGTTTGCTCGGGGAGCAAACTACTCCCATTACGAAATCATTCAGGTGAGTGAGTATCTGCAGCTTTTAGAAGAAGGAAGAGACAGGGATCAATGGCTCATGCCTGTAATCCCAACACTTTGGGAGGCCAAGGTAGGCAGATCACTTGAGCCTGGGAATCCAAGACCAGCTTGGACAACATAAGGAGACCCCATCCCTACAAAAAACAAAAAAATTAACCAGGTGTGGTGGCACACACCTGTAGTCCCAGCTACTCGCATAGTTGAGGCGGGAGGATCACTCAAGCCCAGGAGGCTGAGGCTGCAGTGAGCTGTGACTGCACCATTCCACTCCAGCCTGGATGACAGAGTGAGACTCCGTCTCAAAAAAAGAAAAAGAAAAGGAAAAGAAAAAGGAATTGATATTAATTTGTATAGGACAATCAGTGCCCTTTGTGGATGACTTAAGCTAAATCAAAATGAAAAGATTGTTTAAAAGTTTCAAATATCTTGGGAGAAAACAGAGAAAATCATGAGCTTTGATTCTTCAAATTTTCTTATGTTAGAATTTTCCTGGCAAAGTACAGGCAGCTTAGCCAGTGATCATTTCTTCAAATGAGCACACATTGTGAATTAGAGAACAGAGAGCAAGCTACAGCATGTCAGCCATGTGCCTCGTCACCTGATGGCACATGGAGACAGCAGCAATGCCAGAGGATCGGCCACCCCAATCTCCCTGAAACAGGAAGAGTTACCTGATGTAGCAGCAGCTTCCACCACTGCCACACAGGCAGGAGGGCCAGGGTGTGTGCGGACTCCAAACACAGAGACCGTCGCCGCCTGCCTCTCTTTGAACTTACGTAAGCGTCTAAGCACCAGATCCATAACATCTAAGAAGATACAGAGGAAAACAGTCTCCTTAAAAACCCAGAATCAGTGGACTAAAATAGACTTCAAGGAAAAATCTAGAATAGCTCTGACTCCAGGGAGCATAATAATCTATTATTAAACAAATATATAATTCTCCCTCTGGTTTTTAAGATGTCTACAGTAAGAATTCTATAAGGCCATGTATAAGATATCCCAGGGCTTGATCACCTACAACAGAGAGGCCTTTTCCTGTTTTGAACCAACGTCACTCTTGCACAATTTAAATCCAAAATCCACACTCCCCACCAACCCAGCAAGAAGACAGCAGCTTAAAATTCACATTGGAGCTATGGTTAAATGTATTTCAGGGATATATCTTCCTATCCATAATCTGACTCCAAATGTCTTTTGAAAGCCCTAAGTGCATGAATTATATTTCCTTCCTGGTGTTAGCAAAATGTTAATTTCTCATCAATAGTGCCGTGCAAACATAATGTGCTCATTCATTATGCTCAGAATGTTAGCATAAGTATCACAAAATGGGAATATAAAATTCAAAATACGGTATGTTTCTCTGGCTACAACAGAAAAATATCCCATTGACCCCACCATGCCTACTAACCATGGAAGGCCACTGGACCGAGCAGCACTGGTTCTAACTGTATCTTGTGATTCGAGTTTTATAAAAGAATGAACTCACAACTAACTGAAAGGCAGAGTTCTGGGCGTGTAGGTGTGTGATCCGTCTCTGGTGGGCACCTCACTGGCAATGTCAGGGGCAGCTCCTACTGGGACTCGTCTCCAAGCTCTCCTGGGCCCCCATTTTCCCATGGATAGGAGCAGCTGAGCGGAGGTGGCCTCAAGGAACTGCTTCCCTCTCGATCAATAAATGTTAAAAAAATGACGAAACATACAGCTGTCGAAATTTGTAAAGGGTTTACAGCCTATACAGGAAGCACTAAACCACAAGTAAAAGTAACTGTGATATAAGGAGCACACGGCAATTCTAGGAAGAAAGGCAGAGATAAAATCAGGTGTGAGCTCTAGGCTTGGAGAAGCAGTTCCACACTGGAGAAACACACAGAGGTTTGTGGGGAGGAAGCGGCACCCAAGCTGACCCTGATGGGGCCTGGGGATGAACCCAGGAGCATCATAAGAGCCACAGGCATGTGCAGAGGCAGGTGATTAGGTATCAGGTGTATCCAGAAGCAGGTGATTATATCTGCCTGCAGCACGTGGCCTGAAATGAGCCAGAAACAGCGGGAAGAGAGGCTGGATGTGGCCATAAGCACATAGATGCCTGGTGGCAGCCTCGGGCCTCACTTACAGGGCAGCCGGTCTGTGACGTCCTGAGCAGTGACAGGCAGATCCAAGCTGCACTCAGCAGTGAATGGAGGCGCTATGTAGCTCAGAACACATGGACTGCAGCAGAACAGCAAAGGCCTGATCTAGGGAGAATGGACAGCAAAGAAGAGGAGGTGCAGGTTTGAGAGGAGGTGAGGGCCAGGCCAGTGTCCAAAGGGACTCGAATGGGAGAGGAAATGCTCAGCGAGCTGCCAGATGGGCACAAGGGGCGGCATTGGTAAGATCAATCTCCAGCACTCACCACGCATCTGCTGGGCATCCAGGTGCTGGGGTGGGAAGCCCACGACCACCCCCAGCCAAGGGGTCCTGTGCTGCTGCCCACCCCAGTCACAGTCGCACAGCTCAGGGCCCACCCCCTGCACTGCCCCCAAGTCTAGATGCACAATTGCACCCCAGCCACAAAGCCAGGAGCCGTGGGAGCCATGGAGCCCAGAAGCCACCACCAGCATCCAAGCCCATCATGGGGGCTTTTTCCTGGGTCTCCCTGTGGCCTCTTCTCTCCTTACTCAAACCCTAGAAAGGATTTAAGGTCCCAACAAATGCCTGCCACTTCTGGAATCATTCTCTACCTCTTTTGACCCCACCTACCTTTCCTTTATTTGGACTGTGTGTAAAATCACACCCCCAACCCTGGACACAGCACCATCCACTTCGCTCAGAGTCCGCTCATTGCCACAAACAAGTTCGTCCCCATTCACTTTCTTAGAGGGGCCTCACCAGCCCCCAGGGGTGAAAATAGGTACTTGGGAACTGAAGAGGTCTGAGATGTTATCCTCGTGTGTGACCATCCAAGAGCCCAGCCTGTAAAAAGATGCAGCCCGTCCCTGCAAGTAAAATTCCACGGAGGGCAGTGATCGGCGGGGAAACCTGTCTAAAAGACCACATAGAGGGCTAGATGCAACCGCTCGGGGACTGTGGGTTCTGACAGTGGCTGGGTCCCACCCGCCATGCAGCCTCTGTGGGCCTGGCACAGAGCTGGATGCGTGGTCAGGACTGAAGGGGCCAATCTGGGACTTCAGCTCCCACCCCCCAGCAAGCGGAAAAGCAGCAGCAAGGACAACATGACCCCAGTGCGGGGCCCACCAAGGCCACCCCAGGCAGAGGTGCTGGCCAGGGGTCAGAGCACTGACTTCAACCAGGAGGACTGGGTTGAACAAGGGAAGCTGTGGGCTGAGAACGGGACCCAGGAGGAATGCAGACTGTTCCCCAGGCCGTGAGGGCGGAGGGCCCAGTGCTCACCTGTGGCCTCTTAGTACACTGTGATGGTGAGCTGGACTGAAGACAATGGGGCCCGCGTGTTTTCTGAGCAGGCAGCTCTGGTGTGAAAGGCATGGCCGCCTGGTGGTGAGCAAGGGCAGTGAGGAGTCCCCAGGCAGGGACCATCTGTGCAAACTCCCAGGACACAACTGGCCTATTGTGAACCTTATTTTTAATCAAAACTAGCTGAAAGTCACATTGCTGGAGAGTGAAAGGCAGGATGGGCTAAGGACAGCCACTCATCCAGAGAAAACTGCTGTGCAGGAGAAGCAGGTGTTTCCAACTCATCCCAGAGGCCCACCGTCCAGCAGCCCCGCAGTCTGCCAGCCACACAGCTGCTCAGGGAAGACCCAGGGCCCGGGTGGAACCAGGCAGCACAGCCTTTCAGCGTTCCATGATCTCACCACTCACTTTCCTTAACTTCATGAACACCCACTCTCTAAAAGTACGTGTGCTCCATCCTAGCGAAGGCAACACTACAGCCTGAACACTTGAGCATAAGAGTGGGACTCTCGGGGCCTTATGCAAACCCAACCTTCCTCCATCTCTCTTTACCAAGGAGGTTCACTGCACCTGAGACCAAGACCCTCAGGGCCACCACTGCACTCCTCAGACTATCTCCTCACGGAGACGCTCTCTTATGTTCTTAAACTGCTTCATTAATCCAACAAAGGTGTACGGATAATAATGACCGCTCTGCGGCTGCTTGTCACTGTGCGTATTAACAAGCGAGGGTGCGCCCAGCACTCCTGACATGACAGGATATGCTGAGGAGCGCTGGCTTCAGTCTAATCAGCCTGTCGTGCGGCGGGATCTGTGAACACGCGTGCAGTAAGTGAACACCATGGATCTGGAGAGAGGTTAGGATTCATGAGAGCCATAAATCCCACACCAGCCTTTTAAAACCTATCAGCCTGTGCCCAGGCGACAGGTGGATGGGGACTCGGGAAGGGCAGGAGCACAACGACCAGGTCAAGGAGAGAAGCAGCGTGAGGGGCGAGGATGCAGCACAGCCAGGGGGTTGGAGGGAAGGCACACACTCAACCTCAGAAAGTGGGCCAATGGCAGCCTCTTCTCAGCAAACGTCACAGCCTCACCTGCACAACCTCACTCTCAGAAAACAGATGTGCACACACACATGCACACACACATGCATATATGCACACACATGGACATATACGCACATGCACATGTACACATGCATACACACCTATGCACACACCCAAGCACACAGGCACACACACAGGCAGACACATGCACACACCCAAGCACACGGGCACACACACATGCACAGACACATGCACACACAGCCATGTACACAGACACACATGCACACACATTTACACACACGTGTATGCACACACATGCAGGTGCACACGGTTCTCCACTGTGATGACAATGAAGGCATCTCATCATGTCAATCTCAACTCTCAAGGCAGCAGGACACAGGTCCCGACCCAGCTGTGCATTAAGTCTCCATGCCCAGCAGACACAGGATGCTCCAGCGTGATAGCCAGGGCTGGGCCCCTGGTGTTGGTGACATGGTTGTGTACAATCCTTTAAACTCATTGTGCAAACAGCCCACATCTAGCTGATTCCTCTTCACAGGCAACACCAAACATCACAGAACTGCCTCACTTGGCCTCTGCGTTTGCTCGCTGATCTTTAAAGGAAACACAATCTCTGAACATCTTTAAAACCCTCTCGAACCACCCAGGCATGCTGACGATTCTGCCCCACAAGGTCCTCACACAGGCCTGGAGCCCAGCAGGGCCCGCAGCCCGGACACAGCATCGCTACTTCCTCAGGAGCTCCACTTGGCACGTGGCATAGACCAGAGGAGAGTCAGCAGACACCCAGACCGGCGGGCGTGGCGTTCTTCAGAATATGAGCCTGTGCTGAGAGTTTTACAAGGACATCCAGATACATGGTTTTCTCCCTGTGCTGCTTCTGCACGGCCATGACCACAGCTTTATTAAAGGGATAGAAATGCTGATCCAATCACTGCGATTACAGCATCAATTCATGAGGCGTCAGCCCTTTCGATAATTCAAAGTGAGGGGCCGGGTGCTGTGGCTCTAGCCTGTCATCCCAGCAATCTGAGCGGCCAAGGTGGGGAGATCACCTGCGTCCAGGAGCTCGCAACCAGCCTGGGCAACATAGCAAGACCCCAATTCCTCAAAGAAATTAAAAATTAGCTGACATGGGGGCATGCACCCATGGTGCCAGCTACTCAAGAGGCTGAGGTGGGAGGGTGACTTGGGCTCAGGAGCTTGATGCTGCAGTGAGCCATGTTTGTACCACTGCACTCCAGCCTGAGTGACAGAGATCCTGTCTTAAAAAACACAAAACAAAATCTAAAGTGAGCTGCAGTTGATATCAGCCGTTTGATGGGCATCATTTGCAAAATGCAGTTTTGCAGAATACGCCTTGTCATAATGTGGACTGTGTTAGGTACACAGAGCCAGGCTAAAACAAAATGTGAAGGAAGCTGAATTTGCCCACTTCCGTCCTCTTTTTCAACTCCCAGCAGAGCATACGTCAGATGCGTCTAATTCTCAGGTGCGGCCACCTCCCACCCAGACACCCAGGATCCTGCTGCTCCTAATTATTCAAGCTCCTCCCGCCACACTCCTCTGCCCACAAGACAAGCACCACTGTGAACAGAGCCTCTGCACACTGAAACTGTAAGTGCCTGTGCAGAAGCACTCAGAACACAGAGCTGTGGGGTGCTGACCAGGGAAGGGTCCAGGAAAGAAGCCCAGGCTGAGCTGAAACCCCGAGAGAAGGCCTGCGGGTCAGCCTCCCAAAGACAGTCGGATTCTTAGGGAGAAAACCAGCTTCATCCAAAAGAAGGCACAGCTAGTGTGAGCGCACAGAATGAGAGGCAGTGAGGGAGGGCACGAGACTGCCAGAGTCTCTTAATCCCAACATGTGTCACATTATCTCCAGCAACTTGAAATCCAAGTGCAGGACATGCACACACACACACAAAAACTCCAAGATTCTAAGGAAAACATCAAGTGGGAAGGCTCTCAACAAGCATTTACTTTCAGTGCCACTGGAAGCAGGCACCGGTCACCTGGCCATTGCTGGGGCACAGGGCTGCAGGTTCTGAGCACCACAGGGGATGGGAAGACCAGGACAGAGAACCAGCCCCTTGGGAGGGTCTTTCAGCTGACAGATGAGACACTGACACAAATGACCTGGTGAGGATGTGATGGAGGCCTCTGGAACAGTTAAAATACAAAACACTGGCTGGGCACAGGGGCTCACACCTGTAATCCCAGCACTTGGGGAGGCCGAGGCAGGCAGATCACCTGAGGTCAAGAGTTCGAGATCAGCCTGACCAACATGGTGGAACCCCATCTCTACCAAAAATATAAAAATTAGCCAGGTGTGGTGGTTGGCACTTGTGATCCCAGCTACTCTGGAGACTGAGGCGAGAGAATTGCTTGAACCTGGGAGGGGGATATTGCACTGAGCCACTGCACTCCAGCCTGGGCAACAAGAGGAAGACTTATCTCAAAAAAAATAAGTAAAATAAAATCTCAAGTAAATAAGTAAAATAAAATAAAATAAAATACAAAAGACTGACACCAGCAAGTGCTGATGAGGACCCAGAACACCAGGAGCTCTCAGCCCTTGCTGGTGGGTATATGAGGCAGTGCATCCATCACTGAGGACTGTGCCAAGTTCTCCAAAAGGTACAACATCTCACATTTACATCTATGGCCAGCAATTCCTCTCCTAGCATTTACCCAAGAGAAATGAAAACATATGTCTATGGAAACACTTGAACAGAAATATTCACAGCAGCCTCATCTACAACAGCCTCAAATTCACAACAGCCAGGAGTCCATCCAGAGAATGGAAAGGGAAATCGTGGTACATTCTTCACCAGAAGATTGATCAACAACAGGAAAGAAATTTCCGATAGGCAGCAACGTGGCTAAATCTCAAAAACATTACACTGAGCGAAATAAGCAAACAAAAAAATACATGCTGTATGAATCCATTTTTGAAGAATAGGAAAAATATTCTACGGTGATATAAGAGAAAGTGACAGCCCCTGGGGACTGTGGGTGGAAGATCTTCCAGGAACGGGCACAGAGGACTTCTAGAGGTGATGGGACATCTTCCTCTTGGGTGGTGCCTATGGGGTCATGTTCAATTGCCAAAACTCATGGACTCACTTAATAGCTTTCATTTTATTGCATAAAAATTATTCCTTAATAAAAGTTCAAAAAACAAGAAAGTCATATTGGATCTTCCAATGGAAACACATTTTAAGTACAATATACTATCTGCAAACAGGGTTAAAGTTTGGGAGTTGGAAAAGGCTTCCAGTTTCATCCTATGCAAAGTGACCCTTGACTTGTGTTTTGAAAGATAAGTAGCTAGGTGTTTGCTGAGAAAAAAGGGTTGGGTTAGGAGGGCAGCAGTAAAGGAAAGGACGGTGGTCCCAGGAGGCTGAAACGTGGGGGTGTAGCTGCAGGAAACAAAGCCGAGAAGCTGGTCACAGGTTAAATCCGCATGGCCACGGGAACTGCCAGGAAGATGATGTCCTTGGTTCTGTAAACAGAAATAACAGAGGTGTTGGAAATCAAAAATACATTCATCATGATGAAGCAGAAAACAGCCAGAGCACACAGGAGAACCCAGAAGAGGAAGTCTGGGAGCTGTGGACCCCATCAGGGAAATCCATGAGGAAATTGCACAAAATGCAAAGATTAGACAAATACAAAAGTCACGAGATGTGAATAACAAATCCAGGAAGTCTCAAGTCCCATCTGATAAGTTTCAGAAGAGACAGAGTAAAAGAAAGAAATAATAGAAGAAAAATTCCCAAAACTGAAGGAAGAGAAGCCACTAGATCTTGAAAGAGCCACGAAGACCCAGCAGTGTGGAGGGAAGAGAGCCAAGCAACCCAGCCCGGACAGTGGCAGTCCTAGGTGAGCACAGCTCTGTGAAATCCCCCAGTGAAATGGGTAAAATATTGGGGTGGGGAGAGGAGGAAAGAGATTTACCTACAAAGAAAGACAATGGATTAGAATTAGACTTCCATTAACCACAGTGACTGATAGGAGGCAGTGGTTTTAAAGGAAAATCATATTGAATTGAGATTCCAATGCTCAGTAAAATTAGATTTTATGTGGGAATAAACATATTTTTAGACATCCAAGGATTCTAAGAGCTTTCCCGCCCACAGATGTGAACAAAGAGACTCTCTAGAAGACAGACATCAGCCAAATGAAAAGTGAATAAAAATTAACAAGAAAGACATGGAGAAGAGCCAGCAGAAAGAGAAAGGAGGGAGGATAGTAAAATACAGCTAAGGGAAACCACTGCTGATGCATAACAAAGTTAACTAATAATCATCTGAAAGTAAAGCTCACATCCTCTCAGACAGGAACAGCGGGGGAAGACAGCATGATAAACTCCTTGTTGTTAAACAGATAGAAAAGCGCAAACTGTGTAGGATGTAAAAACACACCCCACCCCATAAACAGAAACCAAAATCTTCAATAAATATAAGCAAGTAGATTCCAACACTATTAAAATAAAACAAAACTACACAATGAAAAGATGGTTCCATATTAAACCAGTTATTATTTCATTCAAAACTTACAAAATGGGGGGAATTCCTATCAGACAGATACCGAATAAGCATGTGATAAAATCCAAGACCATTCCTAATTTTATAAATAACTCTCTAACTAAGATGAATCCATTTTTATCCTGACACAGATATACAAGCAATGTTGGTATTCTGTTGCATTTTCTAAGTCAATGAACCATCTACTCCACATTCCTGTCAACTACGATTAAGGGGAAACTTGGTTCATTTGATCAAAGGTAATTCACCTTAACTCTGTCAAATATTCACACTATGATGAAACATTAGAATAGTTTTCATTACAGTGAAACATAAAAAGACACCCAGGATTTTAGTATTGAGCACTGTGCTAGAAGTCCTAAAATGTGAAATAAGGCAAAAAAATAGAAATATAAAGTTAGGAAGGGAAAGATAAGATTAACACTTACTCATAATTTATCCACTTAGGAAATCCTGAGGTGTCAGTTCACAACCAATTAGAAATCCTTCAATAAGAAAACTAATACAATGCCACAATTTAAAAAATAGGCAAAGAATATGAAAAGGTGATTTATGAAATAGCTGGTGATTACATAAATATTAATATCTAATAAAATTATGTAAGCTTATTCAGCCTCTCTAGAAATCTTAGAATTTAATTAAAGCCATATTATAATCATTCTTCATCAAAATAGAAAGCACAAAAGCCTGACAAAATTCACATTGGTAAATGCAGGGTCTATCAACATCGTACATGTACATCTAGTGACTCAGCAAATCCAACTACTTGCTTAACGAAGTGACAGATACACTGTGATTGTGTAACAAACATTCCCATTCTTAGGAAACACGCACGTAGGTAAACTCCAACGGGGCCTGCAACTTACTCCCATATGGCTCAGCAAACAGTGAGCGTGTGTGTGAAGAGGGGACAGGAGAGTGAGCACAGTGAGCGTGTGTGTGAAGAGGGGACAGGAGAGTGAGCACATGTGCGCTCCAGCCATGAGAGAACAGGCCAAACCCCAGCAACAAGTAAGTAAGGCAGAGGCCTAACAGGTTCTCTCTGCTATGCTTTTCTTGAAGTCTTTCTGAAGTTTGAAATTACTCCCAAATAAAAAAGGTTTCATAAAGGAATTTTACAAATAACTTAATTAATTTTATATACATACATCAAAACAAAGATTTAACATATTAAACTGGAAAACTCAGTACACTGCACATCATGATTATTTATGTTAGAAATTTAAATGTGGCCATTTAATTATTACATTATACACTAATTTTTTATACAAATCTATTTAGATGACAGAGTCTTATATCCAGTTACAGATGGGGAGGATAGGAACTTAAAGGGTGAAAAGAAATTCAACACTCAACCCTGAATATCCGTAATATTTTTTAAATCTTTTAAAAACATATCCTTGTTGAAATTTTTCTCCTGATAACACTGGAGCAGGGAGGAGGGAAGATTAGAACCCAGAACAACCTGGGCTTCTCTGTAGAGGAAGCCACTAGCAGTCACACAATTCCCAGAAATGGGAGGTGAGGTTCATCCACTCAGAAAACATGGCAGAACCCCACAGTAATCAAATCTCTGTGGCAGGATTAGGACCGATTATTAATTTCTTTCTTTTTTTCTAAAACCTTCCAAGATTCCTGCAGTATGCTTGCATTGTTTTTTATATTGGGTGAAAAATTAAGCAAATAAGAAAACAACTACAAATCCAATTTTCACAATGACAAAAAATGATTCAAAAATGCATGTCAATGGTGCCAAGGCTCATGCCTGTAATTCCTGCAATTTGAGAGGCCAAGGCAGGCAGATCATTTGAGGTCAAAAGTTCCAGACCACCCTGGGCAACATGGTGAAACCTCATCTCTACAAAAAGTATATATAAAAATTAGTCAGGTATGATGGTGTGCACCTGTACTCCCAGCTACTCAGGAGACTGAGGCAGGAGGATCACTTGAACCCAGGAGTTTGAGGCTGCAGTGAGCTGTGATGACACCACTGTACTCCACCCTGGGCACCAGAGAGAAACCCTGTCTCAAGAACATCTAAAAAAAAAAAACTTTTCAAATGAGGGCTAAAAATGAGAAATAGCCGATGGGTTTTTCTCCCCAAAAATGAAAGAGAGAAACCAGAAATGAAATACAAAGTTCCTGTCAGCATAGAACAAATATTATTAAATATTATTTTACTGAAATACAAAGTCCATTCAGATATCACCCCGAGTCCAGAAAATATCTACCAGCTAAGTTGACGACTCACAGCTAACTTCCAGTTCCACTCCCCATGCTGGTCATGCTACATTCTGATCTCCATGCTAAGCATTTATAAAGTATTTTCCATAGATGAAAACCACATCAATGTACAAAAAATACATCTCCTGACACTCGTGGGCCAGAAAAGAGAAACAAACTCGAGATACGTAGTTACTCGTATCTCAACAAGTAACTTTTCATTTTGTTCATGTCATCTCCAAGTGTCACTTACAGCTTCATCTGTCTCTGCACCCTGCACAGTCCAAGCAAACCCTTCTATTATTTCCCTTGAAATACATGGTGCTTTCCTGGCCTCTACAACAACCCCTGCCTCGAGCCTCCTTTTCCCCTTCTCTGTCCCTGCCAAAATCCTCCTCGTTCTCCAAGGCTCTGATTTGATCCAAACTCCTTCTTCCCTGTGAGCTTCTAAGGTGACCTTCTTCAAATTCCTACTTTCTCCACTTGCTCTGGCTCTGGGGAGTGTAGAACAGGAGCCAGGACGTATTTCACACACACTGCACTGACACCATCTGTCCCGTGACTGGATTATCACTGCAGTCCTGGGTGGCGACATCATCTCTCCACTTTCCACAGGACAAGACAGAGCTCAGGGACCTTAAGCACAGTGGGTCAGGGATGCAGCTAAGATTCCGACTTCACAGATTCGTGTCTCCAGCCACTGTGATCATGACACAGGGCAGTACCGCTCGTCCAGGTCCACACTCACCTGAGAGAGAGAAACAATCCTCTTGCCCAAACCAGCTCTCCAAACTGCACTGCCAGCTTTGCCAAGCTGGACCTATGTTTGATTCAACTTCGGGTACAGCAGACACCTTCCAAAGGACTGGAACGCATTGCACCTATAGCGCCTGCTGACAGTGTGATACCTTCCGCTTTGGGGGCTATCTAGAATATATACTAGTATGCTACCCAAAAAAGAATAAGAATGATCTAACTGAAAATTGAAGTGTCCACCATCTAGAGTCAGTTTTCTGCAAAGACAAGGGATATGGTCTGGCTCTGCATCCCCACCCAAATCTCACTCTAATTGTGATCCCCAGTGTGGAGGAGGGGCCTGGTGGGAGGTGACCGGATCATGCGGGCAGATTCCCCCCTTGCTGTTCTTTTGACAGTGAGTGAGTTCTCACAAGACCTGATTGTTTAAAAGTGTGTAGCACCTCCCCCACACACCCTCTTCCTCCTCCTCCAGCCACACAGGAGGTGCCTGCTTCCCCTTCACCTTCCGCAGTCCCTACAAGTTTCCTGAGGCCTTCCAGCCATGCTTCCTGTACCACCTGCGAAACTGAGTCAATTAAACCTATTTTCTTCATAAATTACCCAGTTTCACATATTTCTTCATAGCAGCAGTGTGAGAATACAGTAATATAACGTAGTAAAGAGAACGAAAAGACGAGCTTCAGAAAGGCAGAAAATATTCGCAAATCATACATCTGACTATGTTTTGTGTCCGAAATAGATAGAGAACCCTCAAAACTCAATAGGAAGAAAAACGTTTTTTAAAATGGGCAAAAGGTTGAACAGTCACTTCCCCACAGAAGAGTGGTGGGTGGCAAATAGGGGTCCTGCTGGGTTGGTGTCAATGCTTGTGAGGACACAGGGACCATGTGTGCTTCCCACCTGAGGCCAAAGGCATCTCATCAGGAAAATGATGCATCACCCGCAGTGAAAGCATAACAAAAACCAACAGGAAAAAGTCACAAAGAGAAATTAACCTTTCCATAAAGTGGAACACAACCCATCACAACCCAGGGAAAACAAGCGACTTCGGCTGTATTTCTTTACTGTCAGTATCACTCCACTTCTTAAAAGAAGTCTGATTAAAATACTCCTCCCCGGAAGGAGGGCTGAACAGCACTGACTTCTCCCCACCTAGGCTTCTTCTCGAAAAATCAAACTTCACTTTTTTCCAAGCTGAGATATTTTTTCCTAAGAAAGTTTATTTTATCAAAGGTGTGGGTTATTTGTAAACGGCTACTATCTCATCTAAGGAGAAAATATAATCACAAGCTCCATGGATACTACTTGGAGTGGTGGGAAACTTGCAAGGGAAGTCTCTGAAGGCTTAGGCTGCTGCTGACCAGACCACACGGACACAGTTGCCAAGGCCCCAACCAGTCCACGTGGACTCTGAACGCCAAGGCCTCTAACAGACCAGGTAGACTCTGAACTCTGAGCCCTCGACCAGACCATGTGGACACAGACACCAAGGCCTCAACCAGACTACATGGACACAGACGCCAAGGCTACGATCACACCATGTGGACACAGACCCCGAGGTCTTGACCAGACCACATGGACTCTGAACACTGAGCCTTCAACCAGACCATGTGAACACATGCTGAGGACTCAACCAGACCTCATGGACACAGACACCAAGGCCTCACCAGAACATGTGGACACAGATGCCAAAGCCTCACCAGACCACGTGGACACAGATGCTGAGGCCTCACCAGACCATGTGGACACAGATGCTGAGGCCTCACCAGAACACGTGGACACAGATGCCAAAGCCTCACCAGACCACGTGGACACAGATGCTGAGGCCTCACCAGACCACGTGGACACAGATGCCAAAGCCTCACCAGACCATGTGGACACAGATGCTGAGGCCTCACCAGACCACATGGACGCAGATGCCAAAACCTCACCAGACCACATGGACACAGATGCCAAAGCCTCACCAGACCACGTGGACACAGATCCTGAGGCCTCACCAGATCACGTGGACACAGATGCCAAAGCCTCACCAGACCATGTGGACACAGATGCCAATGCCTCAACCAGACCACATGGACATGGATGCTGAGGCCTCACCAGGCCATGTGGACATGGATGCCAAGGCCTTAACCAGACCACATGGACACAGATGCTGAGGCCTCACCAGGCCATGTGGACATGGATGCCAAGGCCTCAACCAGACCACGTGAACACAGATGCCAAAGCCTCAGCCAATTCACTACGTGAATTCTGAATGCTGAGGCCTCAACCAGACCATGTGGACACAGATGCTGAGGTCTTGACCAGACCACGTGGACACAGAAGCTGAGGTCTTGACAAGACCAGGTGGACACAGAATGCTGACATCTTGACCAGACCACATGGGCATGGATGCCAATGCCCGGGAACAGCTATTTGGCTACAGACTAACCACAAGAAGCTATGTGAGAAAATACAGGATCAGATTCACAAGTCGGGGGAGATGTACCAGCTTCATCCTTCACCCATCTACCTTACTTCATCACCAAACAGCATGCTTGTCATGACACAGGATCTCATAGAGGACAGGGAGACCCGGCAGAGATGCCGTGGGAGGCAGCCGGTGTTAATCGCTGTGCCTCTGCAGGGGTGGGCACCTGTGTACACCGTGCTGCTATCCCATGAATCCTGAGCCATGGAGCATGCTGGCTTGGAGGTGGACAGGGATGCCAGAGCTGGAATGCCACCATATGAAAGCAAGGCGGTTTTAATTAATTTGGTGAAAAGTAGACAGAGTCCCAGCCTCCCGTCACCCCATCCCTCACCTCGCAGCAGCCCCAGATGCTGAGCGAGCCCAAACCCAGGCCTCAAGACCCACCAGCACCACCAGCGTCAGGGCACCGAGCAAATACACTCCAGGAAGATTAACTTTTGTGTGTGATCATTCTGACGTAGGCTGAGACAGTCCCCAGGGTGATCTGGGATGCTGAGAATGCCATGTGGCAAGGGGCCCTGGAGCGAGGCGAGGTGAGGGGATGGAAGTCACAGGCTGGTGGGACATAGGTCAGAGGAGGGATGACAGTGGTCAGAGGTGGGGGGACAGATGTCGCAGACTGGTGGGACCTGACTCTGGGCACTCCCAGCTTCCACCCAACCCCGCTGACCTCACCAAGTGGGGCAGCCGGTGAAGAGACAGAGCAGCATGGGCCAACGCCCCCTGCACATCATGAGTGGTCCATGAATGACCGCGTCGTGGGACCATTCTTCCTTCAAAACAAGCACAGATGTGGAGAGGGTGCTCTCTTTGGAGAAGGGGAGAGAAATAAGTTAGAAGACATTTTTTAGAGGCCACCCTTCCTCAGTTTGCAACAAGCATGGCCAACCAGGGGTGTAGGATTGCTACACGGGAAGGAGAGTCCTCAGCATCACAGAATGTTAGGATCACCTGCGACAGGAAACCTGAGAATGGACCCCTCCGGCTCTGCAGTTACTAATATTGGGACACAGGCAATGTACAAAGAAAAGACACACGGGACTCTTCAAAGGAAGGAGCAGCTGAGGCTGGAGAAGATTCATCAGGTGGGATGAACAGAGAAGGGTAGGGAGGTTTGCTAAGTGAAGGAAAATCAATTAAAGGGTCATCAGTTTACCTAGAATAATATTCCAAGTTCTGTGGCTTCTTTAATAACCAAAAAAAAAAGATCAAGAAGAAAGAAAAACCAAAAGAAAAGGAAAGAGAAAGCTCTTGTCCCTGGTTAGAATCTCACGGAGACCAAACTGCCTTCTGCCCTCACCCAGAAGAGGTCAAAGGGCAGACGTGTTTTGAAGCACCTCATCTTCAAGGTTTTAGGTGAGCTCAAGGCTCTTTCAAATCAGCAGGTAACCCCTCCAAGAAGCCTCCTTCACAGGCCTCAATGAGACGCTGTTAAAAAAGAGAAAGACACAGTTCGAGATGCTTCAAGCTCATGCCATTTGTAAGAGTTTAAATGGTGCAGTCATCACTTGCAGGAAACTGCTAACAGGGAAACTCTCCCTTCTCAGCCACCCAACCCCTCCCAGGCAGCAGGGAGGCTCCTCCCTGGAGGTCTCTGCAGGCACCACTGAGGCAGTGCCCATGTCTCCCAAGGGGCTGCTGGTTCCTGGGTCTCTGAGGGAGGCGTGCATGGTGCGCTCATTAGGGGAAGGGCTGCTCACCTCTCTGTGGCCACTCAGTGATTTTGTGTACAGCAAGGCTGCCTAACGCTCTTTACACATATGTGGGGGTGGAAAGGAAATGCTTTCAGAACTTGCTGCCATTTCTATGTCCTCTGCTGGCCCTTCCCTCTAGGGCATTCTTTTTTTTTTCTTTTCATAGAAAGTTTATTTAGGGAGATAAACAGGAGAAGGAGAGAGAAACAGCTAACTCTTACACTGCGTGAGAGAATCCACAAAGATGGAATCCAGAAGAGGAAAGCAGCTTCCACACTGAGTGGAAGGGACTAGAGAGAGATGGAGTTTAGGAGGGGAAGACAGGCTTCCACGAGAGTGTGTGAAAGGAGACTCCAGAGGGGAATCCAGAACAGAGAAAACAGCTTCCACAAAGGGAGCGTTCATGGAAGGGACCCAAACATGGAGTTCACCCTCTAGGGCATTCTTTAGAGAACTGATTAAAACAGTGGCTGTCCCTGGAAGATGTAGGCATGAGAAGCACCACACCAGTGACTCAGCCCTGAGAAGTGGGAGCCCAGACTGTGGCTCCTGGTGACCCCGGGAGCCAGCTCCATGGACCAACTGCACCCCTCTCTAGAGGCTTTCAGAGACACTCCACACCCCACTGGGCCCCGTGAGCCACTGAGGAAACTGATGAGCAGGGGCAGAGACTGAAGAGGGGCAAGGACGCCTGCCAGGATGGCTCTTCTTGCCCCTGCACCGGCCCGGCTGCGCAAGCTAAGGCATGGGTGCGTTTCACAAAGTGGCTTTGGTCCCGGGGAAGGAGTGGGGCAGTGAGCTCTGGTCTGGGCCATTCCTGATGACGCTTTCTGCAGAGAAGGCCCACAGCCCTGGTGATCGTAATGTGTCACATCTCCACAGAGAACACGCTATCACCCGTGCTCTGGTTCCTTCCTTCATTCTGTCTCTGAAGCACCAGGAGGGGCCCAGCAGGAGCCTGTGCTGCAGGCGAGGGAGGAGAGACCTGGTCTCAGAGGGGCATGAGGTGCAGAGGCCCCAGAGCTCCGCTTTCAGCCTGAGCAACCTGGGAATTGCCCAGAGCTTTGGCACAAACACAGCAAGGTCCAGCTGCATCTAAAGGGTCAGGGCGTGCCCAGTTTTTAGTGGCTACAAGATAAGAAACTTCTCACACCTTCTGAGGTCAAGTTTTCTAACTAGAAAAAGAAGACTATAAAAATGCAGTTTATCGGACCCTGCCCACGTTCATTATCGCACTGTAGTATCTTTATCAAAAGGTGTAGAATGGCACTGGTCCCCACAGGCATCACCCCGTGTGGTCTTTGCAGGATTCAGAAACACTGTATAGAGTCCACCGTCACACGGTCAGGTCCACATCTTAAATTCCTCCCCGTGGAAAAGATCTTGATAGGATACATTGGACATTTTGAGAGAAAATGGTTAAATCGCCCTTATAAGCATATCAGCTGGAATCTCAATGCCACATCCACCATGTCAATTTCATACCAGCCATCATCCATTCAAAACACATACGAACATGACAGCATTAAACAGTGTTCATTTTTGTCCTTAAATTCTTATTTCCATTCCGTGTCCTCCTACAGAACGATGTCCTGCTGTAACATATATTTAAGCCTAAAAGATTTTTTTCTTTATCTCTCTGTACCCACGTGAACACACACTTCACGTGTATGCATATAAAAGTAAAAATCCATGTTAAAATTCTGCTGATAAAAATGTCTTGACTAAGCTATTGTTAGTTTTAGAGATGACCCTAAAACATAATTATAAATGTTGATGAACATTAAATATTGCCATTAAAACTAAATTGGAAATGCATCTCATAATGACATTTTTCCCAATTCATTAATATATTCGTGGATAAAGGTTAATTTTTAGTGAAAGAGAGCTGGGTTCAGTGTAAATGACTTTTGTAATAGCTGTAAGATGTGAACCTTAGATTGCATGAATACGTGGATGGAGCATAAGTGTTTTCTTCTGGTGATGGCCCTCAAGCCTTGGAACTCCTTCAGAAATCACTGAGTACCTATCATTAACAATTACTCTGAATAATTAGCTGATAACCCTATGATATCTTTTACTTACATTGAAAGCAAGAAATGGGAAACCAAAAATAAGTTTCACCCGTCGATTAGAGTCCTTAATTTCACCAGCAGTGAGAGAGATACCCCAGACTGTCCACGGTTCTGACACCTGAGGGCAACGCTCCATACAAGATTCCGGATGGGATGGGAAGGTACCTGCTTTCCCTCCTTTGTAAGAGGGGGAAGGGTGAGTCCAGAACACAGCAGGCAAAGATGCAGAAGCATCACTCAGACACTTTCTCAGATTAGCAGACTGTGGGGAAAGAAACCCAGGAACCCTAAGGTAAGAAATCAACTTCCTTAAAACCTGATCTCATAATCTCTGTAAGAAATCCGACATGCCACTGAACGCCGAGCACCTTACTCTAAAGACTGCTGTGCTAAGGTGAAGTCACAGAACAGCATCCGCTTCAAACCCAAACAGCCAGAAAACGGTCGCTGCCTTTTGCACCCAGTTTAGAAAACAGTCACAAGCGATGCTTTCCCGTATATGTGATATCAAGAGATTACTTTAAAAACAGAAGACCACACCAAGGCACGTGTGTTCCTGTGTAACAATCCTGAAAGGTCCGCACATGTACCCCAGAACTTAAAGTCAAATTAAAAAGAAAAAAGACCAAACCAAGACAGAAGACAGACATGTTAGATGCAGGTTCATTTCCTCAGCCTCCTTCTCTCCGTTGAACAAGTCTCCAAGGGAGAGAGTGCCGGCAAACCATCCCCTGTAGTATTTCTGAGCAACGAAGTGTGTTTGAATCTTACATTCCTCCTCAGCAGCACACAGAGACACAGGTATTAATCTCTGGGATATTTCTTGAGGTAAGAAAGTTTTGCAGTAGGAGACGTTACAGGCCTCGTGTTGGTCACATTGTCCTTCACTGGGAGACGATGTCCTAGAAAAGGCCGGATCTTTGTGGTCACCTTAGTGGCCTGCACCAGGTTTACATCATCACGCGGTCACTGGTTCATCTTACCAAGTGCTACAGACACCGTGTTGTCCATCCTAATCCTGCTTTTCCGGGTCAGGCAGCGCAGCCACGCAGTTTCTGAGCCCTAATGGAGCACTGTGATTTGGGGGTAGGTTCCTTCTCTGTCATCTGACAGCTGAGGAAACAGGGGATGCAGAAGAGGGCCAAAAGGGAGATAAGGTCTCAGTGGTATTTCTGCATATATTTTGTATTTGAAATATATTCTGTATTGAAATATATTCTGTATTTCTCAGAGTGTTCTGAGGTAAGAATGGGATTGGCAGACGACAAATTCTCATGAATTAACTCATGGCAAAGAGCATAAAGAGTACAAAAGCAATGCATAGAGGAAACGGTTATAAAATCAGAGCTCGGGCGGGAGCCCTCAGCTGCCTTGACACATCAACTTGCCTTCAGGTCTCTTCACATTGATTTGAATCTGCCATAGCAATCATTTAACCCACATTTGTTTTTCAGTTCTTACTATTTTGTCAATAATTAACATTTCATCAAATATTGGCATGTAGACACTGACAAATAATTGAGGATAAATTTAAAATACTGATCCATGTGAAATGACATGGAGCATCTAACATGTTAATATTTAGGTATTCATAATTGATAGTCTAGTGAGAGAGTGTTTACTAATATAATATGTCATCAATTCCAGAGACACTCTGAAGTCTTACATGATTTTTTTAAAATTTCAAGCTAGAATTCTATCAAGATACCACCAGTTATTAGAGACTACGTTTGGAATTCCCCTCTCTCTGGGTTTTTAAAAATTTGTTTTAAGATTTAACTTTTACACATTTTGTATTGAAACATAATAAACGTACATACTTGGGGGTGCATGCAATAATCTGATACATTCATATAATAAGATCAGGATAATTGGGATATCTGTCACCTTATTCATCTTTTCTTTATTCTAGGAACATTCTAGTTGTTCTCTTCTGGGTATTTTGAAATGTACAATCAATTAATGTTAACTGTAGTCTCCCTGCTGATCTATCAAACACCAGGTCTTCTCTCTCCTTCTAACTGTACATTTCTACCCATTAATCAGCCTCTCTCCGTCCCCTCAGCCCCCACTTTTGAATAGCAGTGGTATTATCCTAGCTCTTAAATGCACTCAACTGCTCCTTTTTAAACAAATACAAAAATCGTAGCACAAACATTGGGTTAAATAATTGCTGTTGCAAAAAAATTCTAACAAACCTATGTCAGGAAATGAAGTTGTGGTTCCCATAGCAACAAGGACATGTTTTCATGTGACAAATTTTCCTTAGACAAATTTTTCATGTGCTTTGTGTGACTCTAAGAGGCAAGTTTCTTCCTTAACAAGTTGTTTAAAAATTCAGCCAAAACACCGAGTCACAGTGAACTTCTGTGTCCTCCCGTCTGAATGGGCTCAGCGCTCCCCACCGCCACCAGAACCTGCATTCATTCATAGGGTTAGTGCGGTTCCTCACTTTTGAGAGGACGGTAACCCTAAAAATTAATCACGGCAGTCAAGCACCTTCGTAGCAGGTCTCAGAATGCTTTCGTCTTTGCATTCAGGTTTGCATTTTTAAGCGATTAAAATACAAAAACAAATTCCCTGAGGTTATTTCAATTACTTTCTGTGACGTTCCCAACCCTTCTGTGAGAAGCTTCAGGAATCAAACCTCATTATTGAGAAGCTCAAGAAATAATAAGAAAAATGGTCATGTCACTTAAATAACAGGGAATATAAGCAAAAATTTTCAACACAAAGTTTTAACATCTGATGATAGTTATAAATTTGGTACTATCTGTAAACAATACCAAGCAATATAGTCCTTACTAATAATAGATATGAAGTGTTCATACAAAAAACTAGAAATTCTTAACAAATACACAACTTGAAGGGAATAAAGATTATTCAATAATGGAGACCAAAAAAATGGGTTATCTATATATATTTCCATGCCTGGGCTGAAAAAAAGCTACAAAATGCTTTGAAAATCATAGGGTACTATACAGCCTCATGGAGAGAAATGTGATTCATTTTCAGACGCTAGTTTCCTTGCACAAAATCCTAGCACAAGCAAATACGTCTTGGTATACTTTTGGATATCCTCAATAATTTCTATTCTGATATGGGGGGATTTCTTTGGATCATTGGAAGTGGAATCAAAAGGGATGTGGGGAAGAGGGAAGGACCCAACCTGGCCCCAGGGCACCAGGTTTTGGTGAGGCAGCAGGAACAGGTTTGGAGATGTGCCGGGCGTGGCAATTCTGGTTAATGACAACGTGCTATGACTTTCCAAACTGCCACAAGGGCCCCCTGCTCTGCAGACTAAGCTAACCAGCATGTGACTAGAGTGGACATTTTCAAAAAGAGCAATAGTAAGTGTGGCTGAGAATGTGGGGAGAGGGGGCCTCGCGTGCACCACTGACGGGAAGGTCAATTAGTGAAACGCTGTGGAAAACCACATGGAGACTCCTCGAAAAACCAAAAGTAGAGCCACCACACCACCAGCAATCCCCCTTCTGGGTATTTCCTCAAAGTATCTGAGATCAGAACGTTGCAACATCTGTACCACCTTGGTCACTGCACAGTCACTCTTCACAGTGGCCAAGATACAGAATCAACCTGCGTGTCTGTCAAAGGATGAGTAAGGAAAACGTGGTGTGTGCACAACAAAATGCCAGTCAGCCTTTAAAAAAGTGGAAATCCTGTTATTAATGACAACATGAATGAGCCTGGAAGACACACTGAGTGAAAACAGCCAAGGGCAGAAAGACACAGACCTCATGATCTCGCTATATATGGAATCTGAAAAAGTTAAGCCCATAGACCCAGAGAGTAGAATAGTGAGGACCAGAGGCCGGCAGGTGGGCTGGTAGGGAAGAGGAAAGGGCAGATGTTGGTCAAAGAATACAGAGTGTAGACCTAGGCTTAGTAATCACCGCACTACATGGTGAGCAGTTAATAACAATTCAAACAGCTAAGGCTTCATAATCACTGCACTGTGTGGTGAACACAGTTAATAACAACTCAAACATCTAAGGCTTAGTAATCACTGCACTGCATGAACACAGTTAATAACAATCCAAACATCTAAGGCTTAGTAATCACTGCACTGCATGAACACAGTTAATAACAATTCAAACATCTAAGGCTTAGTAATCACCGCACTGCATGGCGAGCAGTTAATAACAATCCAAACATCTAAGGCTTCGTAATCACTGCACTGTGTGGTGAACACAGTTAATAACAACTCAAACATCTAACGCTTAGTAATCACCACACTACATGGTGAGTAGTTAATAACAATTCAAACATGTAAGGCTTAGTAATCACTACACTGCATGGTGAACACAGTTAATAACAATTCAAACATGTAAGGCTTAGTAATCACTGTACTGCATGGTGAACACAGTTAATGACAATTCAAACATCTAAGGCTTACTAATGACTGCACTGCATGGTGAACACAGTTAATAACAATTCAAACATGTAAGGCTTCGTAATCACTGCACTGTATGGTGAACACAGTTAATAACAACTCAAACATCTAAGGCGTAGTAATCACCGCACTGCATGGTGAGCAGTTAATAACAATTCAAACATCTAAGGCTTAGTAATCACTGCACTGCATGGTGAACACAGTTAATAACAACTCAAACATGTAAGGCTTTGTAATCACTGCACTGTATGGTGAACACAGTTAATAACAACTCAAACATCTAAGGCTTAGTAATCACCGCACTGCATGGTGAGCAGTTAATAACAATTCAAACATCTAAGACTTAGTAATCACTGCACTGCATGGTGAACACAGTTAATAACAATTCAAACATCTAAGGCTTCATAATCACTGCACTGTATGGTGAACACAGTTAATAACAACTCAAACATCTAAGGCTTAGTAATCACTTCATTGCATGGTGAACACAGTTAATAACAAATCAAACATCTAAGGCTTAGTAATCACTGCACTGCATGGTGAACACAGTTAATAACAATTCAAATATGTAAGGCTTAGTAATCACTGCACTGCATGAACACAGTTAATAACAATCCAAACATCTAAGGCTTAGTAATCACTGCACTGCATGGTGAGCAGTTAATAACAATTCAAACATCTAAGGCTTAGTAATCACTGCACTGCATGATGAGCAGTTAATAACAATTCAAACATCTAAGGCTTAGTAATCACTGCACTGTATGGTGAACACAGTTAATAACAACTCAAACATTTAAGGTTTAGTAATCACAGCACTGCATGGTGAGCAGTTAATAACAATTCAAACATCTAAGGCTTAGTAATCACTGCATTGCATGGTGAGCAGTCAATAACAATTCAAACATGTAAGGCTTAGTAATCACTGTACTGCATGGTGAACACAGTTAATAACAACTCAAACATCTAAGACTTAGTAATCACTGCACTGCATGAACACAGTTAATAACAATCCAAACATCTAAGGCTTAGTAATCACTGCACTGCATGAACACAGTTAATAACAATTCAAACATCTAAGGCTTAGTAATCACTGCACTGCATGAACACAGTTAATAACAATTCAAACATCTAAGGCTTAGTAATCACCGCACTGCATGGTGAACAGTTAAGAATAATTCAAACATTTCAGAATTTCTAGAACAGATTTTTAATGCTCTCTCCACAAAAAAAAAAAGGAGAGTTGGTGAGGTGACTGGTATGTCACTTAGCTTGCTTGACTCTTTCCGCAGTGTATACACAGATCAAAACATCACATTGTACTCCCTAAATACACAGTGTTAGTTGTCAATTTAAAATTAAATGTAAATATATTATTAAATTTTAAAAATAAGATAGAAAGAAGGAATGCAGGCAGGACTGGAGGACTGTGCAATGAACTCTGCAAAAGACACAGACAGAGAAATGTGGCTCAGATGCAAATACTTTCTGTTAGTGTCTGCCTGAAACAAGGCAAAGGTTTGGGTGGCTAACAGCAGTGGAAGAAAGTTTCTGGAAACCAGAAAACGATGTCACTACCACCTTCTCAGAAAGCGATGCTGTTAGGCTGGGCACAGTGGCACACGCCTGCAATCCCACACTTTGGGAGAGTGAGGTGGGAGGATGCCTTGAGCCCAGGAGGCAGAGGCTTCAGTAAGGCATGATGGCAGCATTGCACTCCAGCCTGGGCAACAGAGCAACACCCTGCTGGAAACAAAAACAAAGGAAAGAACCCTCTGTACTGATCTGTGCCTCCCACATTCACATGCCGAGCTCCCAGTGCAAATGTGTTTGGGATAAAAAAGTGATTCCGGTAAAATGAGGTTATGAGGGCGACGCCCTGATCCAACAGGATTAGTGCCCTTGTAAAGACACCAGATACCATGTGAGAACAGTGAGAAAGCAGCTGTCTGTCTGCCAAAGACAGAGGCCTTTATGGAAAACAGCTCTGCTGACACCTTGACTGTGGGTTCACAGCCTCTGGAGCGGTGAGAAAATGGGTTCCTGCTGTTCAGGCCTCCCAGGCTCTGGGACTTGGTTCCCGCAGCCTAGAAGCTCAGCAGCAGATCTGTCAGCGAAGGCTGAGCACTTCCTGACCCAGCATAAACAAGCACGGCCGGCAGGCGGGGTGTGGTGGCTCACGCCTGTAATCCCAGCACCTTGAGAGGCATAGGCGGGCCGATCACTTGATGTCAGGAGTTTGAGGCCAGCCTGACCCACATGGAGAAAGCTCCTCTCTACTAAAAATACAAAATTAGCCGGGCGTGATGGTGCGCGCCTGTAATGCCAGCTACTCAGGAGGCTGAGGCAGGAGAATTGCTTGAACCTGGGAGGTGGAGGTTGCAGTGAGCCGAGATCGCCCCTTGCACTCCAGCCTGGGTGACACAAGAGTGAAACTCCGTCTCAAAAAAAAAAAAAAAACATGTCCACACCATCCTGCTGTCCCAGGGAACGATCCGGAAGGCCCTTCATGGACTGTGTGTGCTGATGGCTCAATGCATCTGGGGTGCATTCCAAGTACTCTAGCACCAGCACAGCCAACCAGAACGATTAGGAAGCTCTGCCTACACATACACACAAAACCATCTGATGTCACCGTTCAGTGAAACAAGTGATTTGCAAAGCACGTGATTCCACGCATGCTATAAGAAGCCATGATGTGGTACTGTGCTGGAGCAAGGAGGCACTGACCCCACCTCCCTCCAGAACACCTGGAATGTGGCCTGTCCAGATGAGATGGGCTGCAGGTGTGTCCCTCTTCAGAGTTTGAAGGCTTAATACCAAATAAAAAACAAAGTAAAATGCTCTATAAAGGCGGGGCACAGTGGCTCATGCCTGTAATCCCAGCTATTTGGGAGGCTGAGGTGGGTGGATTACCTGAGGTCAGGTGTTTGAGACCAGCGTGGCCAACATGGTGAAGCCCCTCTCTACTAAAAACACAAAAATTAGCTGCACACAGTGGTGCATGCCTGTAGTCCCAGCTACTCAGGAGGAGAAGGCTGGAGAATCACTTGCATGCAGGAGGTGGAGCTTGCAGTGAGCTGAGATAGTGCCATTGCACTCCAGCCTGGGTGACAGAGCAAGACTCCAGCTCAAAAAAAAAAAAAAACTTTATTAATGTTAATATAATGATTATGAGATGACATTTTAAACATAATAGTTTAAATAAACTATATTATTAAACATGATTTTACCTATTTTTACTTTTTTTAATGTGACTACAAGAAAATTTTAAATTACAGATGAGGCTGGGCCAGTGTCTGATGCCTGTAATCCCTGCACTTAGGGAGGCTGAGGCAGGAGGATCGCTTCAACCCAGGAGTTCAAGACCAACCTGGGCAATAGAGCAAGACCTTGTCTCTACAAAAGCAGGAAATTAGCCAGGCATGGTGGAGCATGCCTGTAGCCCCAGCTACGGGAGAGGCTAAGGCAGGAAGATCACTTGAGCCCAGGAGTTGCAGGCTTCAGTGAGCTACGATGGTGCCACTGCACTCCAGCCTGGGTGACAGAAAGAGAACTTTTCTCTAAAAAAATTAAATGAATGAAATTTCAGGTGAGCCTAGAATTCTGTCCCCACCCGACACAATCGGTTTGGAAGGACATGCTCCACACTGCTGGTTGCATTGTTCATTCTTTATGAGCTGCTTCAATTTTTATGGTTAGTGTAAATTACTTCCATCATTTTTTTTAAAGTCATTTAAAAAAAAAAGGAGCTTCTTAGGAGAAACATTTTCGCCTAACACTGGGGCAGAGCCACAGAGAGGCCACGTGGTGTTAACGTGTCTCTGGGTAGCAGGGCAGGTGTTGCCACCCTCAAGACTGTCACTCTTATCCAAACCACTGGGTTGGACTAGTCTTGAGAGCCTTTTCGTTTGGAATTGAAAGTTGCTCCAGAAATCCACAAGTTCTGGGTTTATGCAATTAAGTGGCAAGTGCTTAGTGACAGAGCTAGCAGGCCTGCCTTACACCCAGCTAGTGCAGGCCCAGGATTTTGGATAAAGAGGATAAAACCCTTTTAGCAAAATCTAAATGTGTTTCCAAAGGTGTTTTTCTCTACTTAATAAGGGATTCCTACCTAATAACTCTGTGAAATGTATTTAAATCCAAGCGTTCACAGAGGCCCCTCAATTCTTTTGCAAAATGGATCTGTACAGCACATTTCCATTAAAACTCATACCTCTTCATTTTGAGAATTTGCATAAAATTCTTAAGGACATTTACAAGTAGATGTGGCCAGAAAAGTAGAACTGTGCATGATTAAAAGTTTAGAGTTTATGTAAACGTCAGCAATCACTGACAATACATTAGGTAATTTTGCAATCACTACTCGACCCCAGCACAGGAGGATGAAGGGACCAATCACAACTCCGCAAAATGGAGAAACGGAGCTGGAAGGCGCCCGTCTAGAGAACAGGATACTCACACTTCCAAAGTCATGATAAAAACATCGAGTGGTAATATTGTTTAAAGACCCCTGCTGACACCAAGACCACATCAACATGCCCCACAGGAAACTGAAAATGTTTTCCATCTGCCAGAGCCCTTGTACTTAAAAAAAAAAACCATAATTTCTGAAGGAAAATTAGGTTTATAAGTTAAACATCATTCAGGTCTTATTATGGACAAGAGCAATCAATACAGGTCATTACATAACTGTGTGATGCCCGAACCCAGGATTTTACAGCTCAGAGGTTCACAGCGCAAACATGACCCACCAAAACTGCTCCACAGCTGGCACAGCCCTCACACCCCACAGCCAGAAGCAGGAGGTCAGCACAAAGGAGGGACGCCACAGAGTCTTCCTCGGCCAAATGGGACAGAGGTGCACGCACAGAGATAGTTTGGAGCCCCCAGAAACTGCCAGGGGGACACCAAGTGAAGTACAGACATCAGCTGAGGGGAGGTGGGGCGTGGCAACCCTGCAGAGCTGAGGAACATTTGGCTTTCTGCGTGAACAAAACACATCTTCAGTCTCAAAATTCCATTTTTGTAAGAGAAAAAGCCTTGGGTCATCAGTCAGAAGGTCTTCAGTCACAGAAAAATTGACAAAGTGGAGGCCTGTGATTAAACAACCCGGAAGTGTGCCATGCTCCCCAAGGTGGGAGGCGGAGGACGCGGAGGAGGAGCAAGGCCTCCCTCACATCCCAGTCTTCCCTCTAAGCCAGGAATGCGCTCACCCTCACCCGTCAAGGGACGAATGCTCCATAGCCCCTCCACAACTCTAGGCAAGCTGCAGCAACACTGCGCTGTGCACATGAATCTGAATACAGAGGAACAATGTGTCTTCTGTTTGAAAACGTGCAAAACCTGTGATAAGATCATCTAGAAAAGGTCTTGAAGGCATGGTAGAAAAACGATGCCTGCATATAAGACCCCGTTATTCGTACTTAAAACTATCTCTCCCTCAAGGTTTCATGATTCTGAACAGGAAGAAAACCCTCCCACGTGGAGCTGGCCAGTGGCTCCGGGTTGGCATGACACCCGCAGCTGCTGATGCTGGTCAGCTCGGCCGGGGTCCATTTTCGTGGCTTCTGACTCCATCTTTCATGTTTTCTGCAACGCCTTCATGGAGGCTGCTCTGGGGACCTGTGGATGCGTTCAGCGTGGCTTCTGGGCCCACTGAGTTGTCCTTTTTAATGGGAAGAATCCCAGGGAACGCAAGAGGCTCGTGCCCCTGGGAGGAAGTGGGGTGGAAATGAGTGTCTCTGTTGCCCCCAACCCAAGCCCCTTCTAGTGTGTGCAGACATGAGCTTCACCTCAGCCTCTGAAATCCCAGCCCTTCCCCCAAGTTGTCTGTAATTCAGCAAAACTTTGACTCAGTATTAGCCCAATGCACTTCTCCATTCCTTCCCAAACTTCCGGAAAGAGTTCTCATGTTTTAAAAAGGAGCAATACTAAAAGGCAGAATGATACAGGGATTATCTACTGTTTCCTTTTTCTAAACAGCTTGTCCCTTTTCCTTGCACTGGGGGTCAACAGCTGTGCTTCACACCAGCTGCGGTTCTGCTTGTTACAGGGCATCCCACTTCACGGCTGACCACACCGACAATTCTCTTTAAAGTTCTTGCTCGGTTTCTCTGCTGCATGTCCGACTGGAAATCCAAGAAAACAACCCTTCTTAGGAAACCCAACACCACAAGCACCCAAGCGCCTTTGCTTCTTGTCTCTTAACTTTCAAGTTGCCCCTCGGGGTGAAATGTTTCTATTTATCATTGTTTATAAACCTTAAAAGGTTTCTGAGCTGATTTTCTTTCTCTGGAGATCCAAGCTGCTCACACGCACTGTTGCGAGGACTACAGCCTGCGTGTGCCGGGCGCCATCCCTGACCGGGCACGCACCGTCTCACCTGCTTCTCAAATAACCCCTCGGCGTCGCCCTTCTCTGGGAAGCTGTAGCCGCGAGGAGTAAGGGCTGGGGACGCCTGAGGTTCAGATCCGAGCTGGCCCCCATGAGGCCAGCGTCCTCAGCTCCATGCAGACCGGTTTCTCCCGACCCCAGACACACGAGCTGACATAATCATCAGTACAAGACAGCTAACGAATTTCATATTTTTAAAGCATGCCAATTTTAAATATTGGGTTTCCAGATGGAAACGCACCATTGTTAAGTGTTTCATGATGCTGGAGTGTGCGAGGAGGTGTGGGTTCAATCAGAGTGATGACCCCAATGCCTTCCCTCCTGTTCACTCCGAAATCCTTACAAGCCCACGGAGAAAAGCTTCACCGAAATAACACTTATTGAGTAATTCGTCTGAGTGACTGTATAGAAAATAACAACAGTGCTACTCTTAGAAGAGATGGTTCAGGAGTAGGGAGGAGACGCTAGATAAACGGCCGGGCTCAGCTGCCACAAGCCTGCCAGACAAGGACCTGGCAGTGTCTCCCCACCTCCCTCAGACCTGCGGTGAACGGGCTCAAGCTTGCTTGCTCTTTATCTCAAACCAAACTGGCCAGTCAGGGAGGGGACCCGTAGCTTCCTGTCCTCTGATTACACCCCAAAAGCCCAGGGAAGTGGAAAAGCACGGGAGAGCAGAGAGAGAACACGTGTTCCTTCAGACCATCATGTCCCTTTAAATTATAAATCAGAGAAGTTGTTTTTCTGGGGCAATGTCTTTGATTATTTCTTATGTTGTAAAAAAACAGCTTAAATATCCATCTAAACAGATGAATGTGTCATCACTGACACAAATGAAGCCTTCTACTGCAAGAAACTTCTCCCTGAGGGCCGAGCCTACTGAATTGGTATAAACCTTGCTATCGGCTGCTGATTCTAAACCACTTATCAAGAGTGCTCAGTCCACAGTTCTGCTGCAGCTGCGACAGCAGCCTGTGTCTCAAAAATTCTCAGTACCTCTGTAGAAATACCTCATAACGTCTCTCTTAACCCTGAGGATTGATGCACAAACTCCTTGCACCTTAAACAATTAAACCGTCAACACCTCTGCTTCTGGGCATCTTTGAGCTGCCTGGACTTCCTCCAGGACTGCGCCTCATGGGGCTGGTGTTCCTGTGCCTTCATTCCTTGCCAGCAACAGTGGAAGGTCCACCACACAGGGCCACAAGGAGCCAGGAAGGAGCGGGGCCATGGATGTGGCCCCAGCAGAAACACATGGCTCATAACCCGAACACCAAGCTAAAAAGAGGAGATGCGGCCCGACCAGGCACCCTGGATCTAACTCCCCTTCCTAGAAGTTACAGTGCCTAAGGATCTTTGTCACCCAGAATCTCACAGCCCAGCTTTCCCATCCCCTTGGCACCTGATGCCAATGCAGCCCCAGGAGGAGGCAGCTGTGCCCCCGCTGAGTCACAACCTTGGATGTCCCTTCATCACTGCCCACCCAGGTCTTCGCATTTCACAGTTCTAGGATATCCATTCACCCAAGGAACTGAAAGACACAGCCCGGGAATCAGCAGCTCTCAGAGCACTCTCGGCCGAGCACCAAGATGGATGCGGTGTCCGTCCAGACTGCATCTGCTAAGCTGTCTGCCACTGGCAGTGTTTACAGGACCACTGAGCTCTTTGGTATTTGACTCTGACAGGATAAAACCTGCTTTTTCAAAGAATGAAATCCATCCTCTGTGAGGCTGCAGGGTCCCCAACAGTCAGTGGACCTAACTGCTCCAAGTAGCATGCCTGTGTGTGCTCGCCCAGAGAGAAACGCCAGTGAAAAGGTGCCCACCAGTCAGCGGACATGACCACTCATGACTGCTCCAAGTATCATGCCTGTGTGTGCTCGCCCAGAGAGAAACGCCAGTGAAAAGGTGCCCACCAGACAACAGACATGACTGCTCCAAGTGTCATGCATGTGCGTGCTCGCCCAGAGAGAAACGCCAGTGAAAAGGTGCCCACCAGACAACAGACATGACGGCTCCAAGTATCACGCATGTGTGTGATAAACGCTGAGGCGCCGGGCATAATTCATCTATTATCACAATATATTTGCTGCGCTAATTTAGGTCACCCAGAGTTCAATTCTGGAGAACATTAGAAAGATGTATGCGATTGACTTCAAAGAATGCTACAGCTCACATAGAGGAAGGATGGCCTCCAACATAAGTGTGACTTGAACGCCCATGGGGTTGACCAACAAGGGGGGTGCACCCACGCCACAGGGTGACGAGCTGACTGGAAAAGGGTCTGGGATAGATGCTATGTTCCCCATATCCAGGTTGCATGTGCATATGTGCACATGTGTGTGCACCTGTGCACATATGTGCATGCATGTGCATCTGTGGGCATATGTGTGTGCAACTGCATGTGGTTGTATGTGTGTTTGCATGTGTACCTGTGTGACTGCATGTATGTAGGTGTGTTTGTGTGCACCTACATGTGACTGCATGTATGTGGGTATTTGTATGTGACTGCATGTGTGGGTGTGTTTGTGTGCGGCTGTGTGTGATTGCATGTATGTGGGTGTTTGTGCACCTGTGTGTGATTGCATGTCTGTGGGTGTGTTTGTGTGCGACTATGTGTGGTTGCATGTATATGAGTGTGTATGCACCTGTGTGTGGTTGTATGTGGGTGTTTGTGTGTGCACCTGTGTGTGGTTGTATGTGGGTGTTTGTGTGTGCACCTGTGTGTGGTTGCATGTATGTCAGTGTGTTTACGTGCATCTGTGTGTAGTCACATGTGTGGAGGTGTGTTTGTGGGGGCACCTGCATGTGGTTGCATGTATGTGGGTATGTTTGTGTGCACCTATGTGTGGTTGCATGTGTGTGCACCTCTATGTGGTTGCATGTGTGTGGGTGTGTTTGTGCACCTGTGTGTGACTGCATGTATGTGGGTGTGTTTGTGTGCACTTATGTGTGGTTGCAGGTATGTGGGTGTGTTTGTGCACCTGTGTGTGACTGCATGTATGTGGGTGTTTGTGTGCACCTATGTGTGGTTGCATGTATGTGGGTGTTTTTGTGCACCTGTGATTCCATATATGTGGGTGTTTGTAGGTGTATTTGTGTGTGCATGATCATGTGTCACTGTGTACGTGCCTGTGGAAAGAATGGTGGGGGAAACGCCTGACCTGTGTTTTCTTCCCTGTGCATCTCCCATCTCAGTTCCTCAGCCTCCTCCACTCTAACAAATACAGGCCAATACATTGCATTTTTGAATCCCTTCATCCAAAAATTCAAAATTCAGGAAGTTCTGAGTATCATGAGTGTGCTGGCAGCAAAGCCTGGCTACTTCACCCTCCAAGAGGCAGCCTAGGACCTGAGCTGATACAAAACCTTCTGTCTTCACCCTCCCTCATATGAATACTCACATCTTCAGCCACAGAAGTACTGACTGATGACAACACACCACCGCAGACCCCAATCAACACGGGGCATGCACATTAAGCAAGTTAAGAGGCAAGTCGCCTTTGAGAGGACAATCGAAGGCTCTCCTGAACATTCTCACAGGAGCAGCCGTGCACTCTGTCACCCTCCCTTTCTGCCGCACCTGTGACTCCCTGATAGTGCAGCCCATCTCCCCACGGAAGACAAATCAGGAACAGGAGCTATGCCAGGTTCCAGGTCATGTTCCCCGGACTCAGTGCCCACAGAGCAGCACTTAATATATATTATTGCTAAATTTTATTTAATCCAGATATTCAGCATTACATTATTTTTAAATTGGATGCCAGTATATGCTGTAAAATAGAAAATTCCCACAAATGTGCTTTTAAACCAGGAAAACATTCAGTGCATTCTGGTGCCAGCAGTTCACCATGAGTCCTGGAAACATCGTGTGATCAGCGTGCTCCTCAGCCTCCCTGTGAAGTGGAGACAGCAGTTCTGACCACACGGCTTTGAGGAGCAAGTGAGGCCCTGGGGTGCAGGAGTGCCGCTCTGGCAGTCATGTGGCACGGCTGGGTAGCAGCAGTTGCTTTCTGCAGCCTCCAGTGCTCAGTTTTCAAAGGGCACGGAGCAGTCTCCTCTGGCCCTTTCTAACTGTAGTCCTTCATAACAGTGCCAACCACTGTTGCCAAATTAAATGTAACCAAACAAACAGAGAAGATGTGAGAAGAACAAAATCCTGAATGTCAGAGGCAAACCTGGGCCAGCCCCAAAGGGAACAAAGGAAGGAGAGGAGGAAGCGAGGGGGAAAGGCCAATCTGTCACCCACAGGTGCCCCAAATGGAGCCTGGTAAACAGTACAGTCCCAAGCTCTGGCACCTGAACTTCTTCACACGCACCAGGAAATTAGCTTCCAGCATTTGACAAAAGTCAGGGAGAAACAGCAGCTGGTTTAGAGGACTTGCTTCAAGTCTTCTCTGATACATGCAGCATATGTCAGCAGGGCACAGGGCATCATACATGTAAGCCCGGGATGCAGGCAGTTCTCTTGAGCCCAGTAGTTCAAGACCAGCCTGGGCAACATGGCAAGACCCGCCTCTACATAAAAACATGAAAAATTAGTTAAGTGTGGTGGCAGATGCCCGAATTTCCATCTACTTAGGAGGCCAAGGTGGGAGAACTGCTTGAATCTGAGAGGCAGAGGTTGCAGTGAACCGAGATCACGCCACTTCACTCCAGCCTGGGTGACAGAGCGAGACCCTGTCTTGGGGGAAAAAAATACACACACACACACACACACACACACATTTCATTAAAGAAAAGGTAACACCCAATACTTGCACCTTCCCAGGAAAACTGAAAATAAACCACCATGGCAGGAATGTGGGGTTTTCTGCTTGGAAATAAGTCTGATTTAAAGTTTGTATAAACCACCACTTAAAATGATTTCACTACCCTCTACCAAACTGTGTAAAATCCAAGTGAGCAAGAAGGAACACTCAGAATCTCAGGTACCTAGAAGCAAACTGCACATCAAGCTGTGCCTCTACAATTGGAGCAGGACCAGTGCAGAACCAATTTGTTTGGGGACCTCATGGCTTCGTGATGCACCCTTTCACGTAGGGGCAAAAAACACAGGAGAATGAGAAGCCACAGCCCACACATCGAGTGGGCAGGAGAGGAGCACAGGCAGTGTCTGCAGACACCCAGCCTGGCAGGCATCGGGGAGCAGACACCACAGGGAGACACAGCAGGGCGCAGGAGCAGACACAGGGAGATGCAGCAGGGCACAGGAGCCCAGGATAGGTGCTGCTGAAGAGGCAGCCTGGACCTCAGACCTCACAGATGTGTGCTGGACAGCAGCTACACGCACTTGGGGTTTGGGGGCTTGCCAGGATTTGCTTCAGAAACTCCATGGTGCTCCTGAGCCGATGGCTGTGGAAACACCGGATTCAAGGAAGGCAGCTCCAAATATAGCATCAGGACTCACCCCTGGTGCTGGGACCCAACAGCCAGGCAGGGGGCAGAGGGCAGAGCTAAACAGTCCCCCTGGAGCTTGTTCAAACTGCAACAGCCCAGGCAGGGGTGCAGCAAGAGCCACAAGAAACACCACAGCATGAATTCTATTTAAAGGGCTGCGTCTGTCTTAAATATGCATGTGAATTTTGCCTTTCACTCCAAGTACTTGAATGTTCTCCCTGATTAAAATCTTTAGGTGGCTCATTCCTGTAATCCCAGCACTTTGGGAGGCCAAGGCGGGCAAATCATAAGGTCAGGAGTTTGAGAACATCCTGGCCAACATGATGAAACCCCTTCTCTACTAAAAATATAAATATTAGCTGGGTGTGGTGGTGTGCACCTGTAATCCCAGCCACTCGGGAGGCTGAGGCAGGAGAATCACTTGAACCCAGGAGGCAGAAGTTGCAGTGAGCTGAGATCATGCCATTGCATTCCAGCTCTGGGTGACAGAGCAAGACTCCATCTTGGGGAAAAAAACATCTTTATGTTGTGTACCTATTTCTTAATCTGAATTTTTAATGAACGATGATGCAAAGGACCGTATAACAAAACTGTGTAAACATCACCTGTATTTTCTTTTTTCCTTTTCTTTTTTACTTTCCTATGAGTATCTTCTACTGGTCTTGTCTATAACCTCTGCTCACTTTCTCTTTTCCTTTCAATGTTTTGATGTTTCTGCTAACTCACTTTAATGAGGTGTTTTTTCGTTTAATATACTAGCCCTTGTTCGGTCCAACACATGATAAATTTCTTACTTTTCGGATTCTTAATTTGTTTTCAAGAATGATGTGTTTTTATTTTTATTAAGTGAAATCTAGCCAGTTTTGACTCCGTATTTACCCTTCTGTTGTCTGGACCACTGATTAGGCTGCTGATTCTTACGTCAGAACCACACTTGTTATTATCTAGAATGAAATGTTCTACCTCGTGTTCCTCTTTTTCAGATTTTCATGGCTGTCTTCACTGGTTTGCCTTTCCCAGTGAAATCAAGAATCATTTAGACCGATTAGAAAACAATGAAATTTGAATTGTAATTAAAGTTGAGTTAAAATTAATTTTTAGATACACAGTTTTATAATATTCAGTCTTTCTAGCCAACAAAAGGGGAGGGTTCCTATCTGTTTTTATTTACATTCCTTTGGAAAGTTGTGGTCTTCATTTACAGCCTACGTTTCTTGTTAAAGTTATTCTTAGGTATTTTCATTGTTGCATCTATTGGGAAAATCTTTAATTTATCATTTTCTAGCTGATTATTTTTTCCTTTTTGAGACAGAGTCTCACTCTGTTGCCCAAGCTGGACTGCAGGGCATGTGTTTTGTTAAGCAATGAAAAGCATCACCTGTATTTTCTTAAGAAATGAAACATTCAGATGAAAGCTCATCATAAGCCTCCCAGCAATCCTCTTCCCCAGAGACCACGGTCAGAAGAATTTAGTGCTCATCCAGTCCCAGATGATGTATGTTTTCATCTTTACCCAGAAAGAAGTAAGTTGCCCAGGTGTTTAATCCACATCAATTACTGCCTATGATACAGTCCTCTCCCCCACATTCACATTTTTTACTCAAGAGTGTTTCCAAGCACTAGCTACAGATCACTGATGAGGCTGAAATACATGTCAGCAAGTCCTCAGGCACATGGGTAGGAATTTCTCTAGGGTGCATAAAGCAGGGGCTTTTGCAAGGTTCCAGGGTAACACATTTTTGACTTTATTAGACACTGCTAAGTTCCACTCACGATTTCCACTTGCAAGCATGTCACACACTGAACTCTGCACAAACGTACACTCCAACATGCAATACGAGTTCCTACTTCCCCATGTCCTTGCCAATACTGGGTATAATTTGCTTTTTAAATTTTGTGAATACAACAGGTGAAAAATCACAGCTGATATTTGAAATGAAACTTCCAGAGCACTGTGTTTCTCCACTGGCTAAGTTCCCTTAATGACTCTGTGAGTACATGAACGGCAGAACCATACACTTTA
>CM052661.1:441124-458951 GCA_028533165.1 Leontopithecus rosalia | reverse complement strand
GTGTGGGGAGGGATGTGAGGTGCAGTGAGGGGAGGGATGTGAGGTGCTGTGTGGGGAGGGATGTGAGGTGCAGTGAGGGGAGGGACGTGAGGTGCAGTGAGGGGAGGGATGTGAGGTGCAGTGAGGGGAGGGATGTGAGAGGGGCGCTGTGACGAGAGATGTAAGGGGACTACCCTGAGGGGAGAGATGTGAGGGGCCCTGTGAGTCAGTGGAGCTCCCTGTGATGTCAGTGGAGCTCCCTGTGATGTCAGTGGAGCTCCCTGTGATGTCAGTGGAGCTCCCTGTGAGTCAGTGGAGCTCCCTGTGATGTCAGTGGAGCTCCCTGTGATGTCAGTGGAGCTCCCTGTGATGTCAGTGGAGCTCCCTGTGAGTCAGTGGAGCTCCCTGTGATGTCAGTGGAGCGCTGCGAAGGAAGAACCTTCCTCTGGTTACCGTCAAAGTCGGCCAGTACCTCAGAAGCTGGTGTTCCTCTCTCTCTCTCATGCAAACGCATCTGCTGGCCTGGTGGTGGGAGCAGACTGGGGCCTGTGAGGTCAGGCAAGGGTCCCTGGTGAGAAGGGCCTGGTCACTGCTGCCACCTCCCACCAGTCACTGTGGTTCTCTCCTGGGTCATCGTGGAACTCTCTCTCGGTTCTTCCTCAGCCAAGTGTGACAGGGACAAGAACAAAAGGACCTCCTTCAAGGAGTTCCTGACGGCTTCCCCCATCCACCTGTCCATCTGGGGGGCTCAGACGCAAGCCACTCTTCTCTCCGCACCTGCTCATGAGCACTGTGGTGGGGGCCAGGTCATCACTCATGGATAAGGGTTCTTTTAACCAACAATACCTTTGCTCTAAAGCAAATTAGGGCTGAGGATGGAGGGACAGACACCTCCTATCTCTTTCCTTCCTCCATCAATCAAAAGGACAATCAAGTAATTGAAAAGGCACGAAAATAAAACTCAGAGAGAAGACAGGAGTCAGCCAGACGGGAGGGTGGGAGCACTCCCAGGCACGGCAGGCTACCAGCCAGGGGGTCACACCAGACTCAGGAAACCTCAGAAGCTGTCGGGTGTCAGGGAACCTGGGTGAGTGGGAGGCATCTCAGGCATGTAGGGGCAGCTGGGCAGTGAGGCCGGAGGACATCATGCTGAGAAGGGTGAGTGAGCCCCCCACTGTGGAGAGTGAGATACCTTGCCCATCTCCCAAGCTCCCAGAATGTCAAAGGCTAGGCTCATACCCCCAGGCAGGAGGGCAAAAAATTAAAGGACCCCTCTTTTGGCTGTGGAGGGAAAGTCAAAAAAGTCTCCACTGGAAGAACTGGGCCATCTCCACTGCTGTGAGGTGAGGGCCAACTGATAAACAAGCCCCAGATGCCACCTACAGCTGTTCGGGTCTTGGTCTAGCCAAGGGCACTTGCTGCAGAGCTATGTCAGCCAGGGTCCCAGCAGGAAATCTATGACATGCTCAAGCTGGGTAAATTGAGAAAAGTTTAATTAAGGAACTGCCAATGAAAAGCAATAATCAGAAAGGAACTAACAGCAAACGAGCAGGCAGTCCCGGGAACCCACGGCGGGGCAGCAGCACCCTGTGGCCAGCTCAAACCCCAGGCTTGAAGGACATGGCTGGGCAGTGAGTGGAACCCAGGAAGGCCGTGGGACAGCAGGGATGAGGGATGAGGAGAGGGATGCAAAGGACTGGGGAAACCTCACCAGGAACGAGCTGGCTGCTGCTCCTCCCCATGCACCATCCACTCCCACTGGAAGTGCACGTGGCTGGTGGCTGTCTCCTGCATGTGAGTGGGTCGGGGTGGATGTGGGGGTCTGTGTGGAGGGTGCAGGACAGAGACCCAGGGAGACCCTAATGTGACACAGACCCATAGAGAAATGTGGAAGAAGCAGGGTGGATGGCGGGAGTAGGACGCAGACAAAACTATGGTATTCTCGGAGAAACAGAGGCTGTGGAATAAGAACCAACACTGCAAAACTACATACAGAATCTTTCAACTAAAAGTACAACAGCCATAAAGAGTTCAACAGAAGTGTTGGATGTTAGACTCACTTACATCCCCCTGAAATAGAATAAAAAGATGATGCACAGATGTAGTGTTAGGGAGAGAAGACAAAAGAAGTACAGAGTCAACCCAGAAACTCAATACCCATTTCATGAGGAGAGAGACCAGAGAGGTCAGACAGGCGAGACCAGCAAAGAAATAACTCAAGCAAGTGCTCCAGAACTGCAGACGGGAGCCCAGACGGAGAGAGCAGCGTGTGCATGAAAGAACACAGTGAAAACACCCAGGCCATCCACATGCCAAGACACTGCAGGCAGAGCTCCCCAGCAGCCCAGGGGCCAGAGCCACAGGCCCCGGCACTCTTGTGGCAGAACTGAAATGGCTGAAATATCCCTACTGAACACTGGAGTCTGCAGGGCAGAAAGTGAGGCCTTCTCAGTTCCGAGAGAAGTTACTCACAGCTTCAAGTCCCGGTCCCGTAAAGAAAAGATTGAGGAGAGAATGACGAAGTCTCTGGACATTGCAGGTCTCAAAGTGTTCCTCCCACACAGGGTCTCCTCACCTGAAGGTGAGGAGTAGGGGGAGACAGGGAGACATGGCCAGAGCCTTGGGAGCTGGGGCAGTGGGGGCCTCAGGGAAGCCATGGTTGGACCAGCGGTACGCCTGATCGTCCAAGGGTCTTTCTTATTTCTGTAGGAAGTGTGTGGCTAGGACAGTGGTCCCTTCCTAGGAGTCTAAAGAAATCACAACAAAAATGCAACAGCTCCTAACCCTAGAGGGAACAAGGAGTGCATGAAGGGAAATATTATCATTTTCCAATTACACGGTCAGCCGAGAATAAGCTCTGAGTGACCATGGATGGCCACCTGGAATACAGAGGTCACCGCAGAGTGCAGCTGTCACACTGGAAGAGAGGGAGGCGCAGTGTGGGCACACTCACGTGGGTGCTTAGCAGAAGGGTTAGGTCCTCCTTCATCATCGAAGGAAGTCAGTAGAGGAGCCCCAAATAAACAGCATGAAGCACGAGTATGTTATTCACGCGCAGGAGGCAAACACCGAGAGAGACGGTAACATCCTCAGGGACCAAGAGTGGAATAAGGAAGCCGCTTTCATCACAGACCAGCCAGATGCTGAGCTCTTAAAGGCTTTGCATGGCGTGATTCCTGAGCTTTCAGCTAAGATCAAGTATATAGTACTTGTTCTTATCCGTTTAAGAATTTTATATGTATGCGTGTAATAAAATTTACAAGCAAAACCTTAAAAATGCGTAGAAAGTCACATTTTAAATAGCAACAGATAATGTGGGCGTCGATGTGTAAAAGAGAGCAGGGCTACCTGGAATTTGAGGCAGATGCAGCTTGCAAGGTTTCAATCATTCGTTTCTGAAATTCTATTTTAAAAAATAATTATGGTTGAGGCCACATTGCTTTTTATTTTGCTGGTAGTTTTCAGTACACATGGGCTGCAATTTGGGAATCGCTGAAAAAGACTCAGCTGACAACTTAGAGCTGTGTCAGGAAGAGTCTCCCTTAGTCCCCAGAGGCTAGAGGCTGCGGAGGGCCCACTGCAAGGGCTAGCTGGTTGGACACGGGCCCAAACCTGATATTTGCCCACAGATTCTGCTGCATAACAAACCCCCTGTTTCCAGCACCCTCCGTTTCCACCAGTAATGCCATGAGCCTTGAGTAGAACAAGAGCCAAGTGCGCGGACACGGGTGCCGTCTCGATGAGGAGGGAGACCCAGGCATTTGGGATTCCCTCCCCCCCTGTCATCCACTGTGCATCTCAATAAAAGACAGCAGGCTACCGGGTGCGGTGGCTCACGCCTGTAATCCCAGCACTTTGGGAGGCTGAGGTGGGTGGATCACAAGGTCAAGAGATCGAGACCATCCTGGTCAACATGGTGAAACCCCGTCTCTACTAAAAATACAAAAATTAGCTGGGCATGGTGGCACGTGCCTGTAATCCCAGCTACTCAGGAGGCTGAGGCAGGAGAATTGCCTGAACCCAGGAGGTGGAGGTTGCGGTGAGCCGAGATCGGGCCATTGCACTCCAGCCTGGGTAACAAGAGCGAAACTCTGTCTCAAAAAAATAAAAATAAAAATAAATAAATAAAAGCGAGCAGGCTAGCTGGCGCCTCCTGAATCTCCTTCCTGAAAACAACAGGCTAGGCCTTGAGGAAACTCTCCAGAAGGCACTATTTTTACTTAAAACAAGATCAAACCAGAAACCTTTTCACATATGAGTCCTAAAACTGTAAACCGGAACCTTTCATATGTGATTCTTGAAACTAAACAGAGACCTTTTCACATGTGAGTCCTAAAACCATGAACCTAAGACTCTTCCACGTGTAACATCAAAGGGGAAGTCTATATAAAGGCTGAACCCCCCTTTGTTAGACGAGCTTGTCTGTGAGGCACCGATGCCACCTTGCTCCCGGCTGAAATAAATTCCTTCCTCCTGCATTCAGTGTCTGAGATCCTTCCCGCGGCTGCTCCTGCTACATCATGACCTCCACCTCCTGAACCATGTGAGGGCACTGATCGCAGAGTGGAAAGAGATGTCATCCTTTCATGGACCCCATGGCCAGGACTACCTTGGGACCTCTGAGGGTTGTGTTGCCAGCTCATTCCTGCACCTGCCCAGGCCCCAGATCTGCCTGCATCTGCAAAACCCTAAAGTCTGGAGTCCTTAGACCTAAGTGGCTCCTGCCCCGCACTGGGCCAGGCCGGCTAGGAGAGAGGGTCAAAGTCATAGGTCACAGAGTGACGCAAAGGATGATGAAATCAGGCAGTGGGGCTTCAGTTCTGAAGCAGTGGGGGCTTCCATAGTGATCCCAGCCCGTGGCCAATGCACCACCAGCCTCCACGCCTTCCCTAAAGACAGAGGAGGTGGAGGTGGGGGTACTTTGAGGGGTCTTCTGGTCAACTTGCCTTTCTGTGGCCTTTTCCCTTCTTCCAAGTGGAGAAAATCATTTTCCTGTAGAAGAAAAACTGGGCATCCGTAAGCCACGGCAGATGAACAAGAGAAAAGCAAAAGCAGAATTATGAGTGCACACACCTCATGCATGGGAGGGAGACGCCAGGGGGATATGTGCAAATCTGCAGGAGGGGGCCCTGTTTATCTTCGACTAAAACAGAAAGAAGGTGGGGGCAGCTGGCAGCAGGGAAGTGAGCAGAAAGGCAGGTGACGGAAGGCACAACTTGCTGTGGGCATGTGATAGAGCTTTCTGCTCAACCAGTGTCGCTTATGACTGAGTTTCCCTCCTCTTCCCGGACCCCAGAGGGATGCCTGGCAGGTAGAGATTCCTTCAGAGAGGCAAGTTCCCCTTTCAAAAGGACAACTTCTCAGAGCTGCTGCTGCAGCTGCCCTTCCTTGAAGTCCTTGTTCAATGATGTGTACTCTGGGATGGGAGCTTCTCTCTCCTGCAGGCCCCCGGAAAGGTCTGGGCTGGGTACCAGCCTCTCTTCTACGCAAAACAACCTCTCACCTGGAAACGCACCCACTTTTAACCACATGTGATAAATGCTTCATTCTCTATTTAGATATTTCTTAAGCGCCTCTATACAATGTCTCTCACTGAGCCAGTTCCACTGATCAGAGCGCTGCAGGGCACATCAGGGCAGGGGCCCCCAACCCCCATGCCATGGACTGGTCCTGGCCTGTGGCCTGTAAGGAACTGAGGCACATAGCAGGTGAATGACAGGTGAGCGAGCAAAGCTTCATCTGTATTTCCAGCTGCTCCCCAGGGCTCATGTTCCCGCCTGAGCTCTGCCTCCTGCCAGAGCAGTGGCGACTTTAGTTTCTCACGGGAGCACTAACGCTATTGTGAACCGTGCACATAAGGGGTTTAGGTTGTGGCTCCTTATGAGAATCTAATGTCTGATGATCTGTCACTGTTTCCCAGCACCCCCAGATGGGCCCCTCTAGTTGCAGAAAAAAAGGCTCAGGGTTCCCACCGATTCTACATGAGATGAGTTGTATAATTATTTCATTATATATTACAACATAATAATAATAGAAATAAAGTACACGATAAAGCTAATGCACTCGAATCATCCTGAAACCACCCCACAGCACCAGGTCCATGGAAAAATTGTCTTCCAAAAAGCTTGAGGACCGCTGCTTTAGGACGGAGAGCACAGTGCGATTCCTGTGTACCATGGGCCTCCCCATCCACCCCATGAGACGCTGCTGTTAGGGTCCAACAGACATCTGCAGAGCATCTGCCATGCACCGGGTGCCAGGCCTGGTACAGGGGATGCAGAAATGAGCAGAACACTCGCCTACCGAGAGGCAGAAGGGAGCTGAGGGCAATGGGTTCATAATAAAGCCAGTGAACTAGAGCCATAGGTCTCCAGCAGGGCAGGTGCTCCAGACTCTGTGGCACCAAGGAGGTTGCCAATGCCTCTTCAGTGGGACTTATCTAGGAGGAGCCGACAGAGTTTCTGGCGGTGGCCACGGCTCATTCCTTACCCAACCAGTGTCACAGGTTCTCCGTCTGAGGGTGAGTGAGACAGCCTTGCCGGATTCCCCGAAAGACATGCACTCAGCAGCTCTAGTTTAGAGCACCCAGTGTTTGCTGAGATGCTGAGTCCCTGAACAGGAAAGCCTCTTACTTGTCTTTGCAAACCAGACATGCACTGTAGACCTTAGGAATGTTTGCTGAATGGATAAAATTAAGATAAAAAGAACCACGGGCCGTAAGCTACAAGAGGCAGGGAACAAGGTGGTTCCTGCAGCACAGAGTTGTGTAAATCCGCATGGCCCAAGCTTCCTGACACAGACCGGGAATGAGAAGAAGGGAAGAGAAAGCAGGAGGAATTGAGAAAAGGCTTGGAGGTGATGGAGGAGGTGAGGGGAGGCGAGAAGGAGCAGTCACACCACTTGTGTCTGTTTCCAGCCCTCAATTTCCAATGAACAAAATGTGAATATTCTCCACATTTAGGGTCACAGAGAGGCATTGCAAGCAGTGGCAAGTTCAGGCCTCACGCAGAACTGTAATGAGATGCATGCCCGCTTCTCTTCACTGGCTCATTCTGTCCTGCTTAGGGCTCCACAGAGCATGTCACAGGGGAGATGCAAATTTTAAGCTGTAACAAGCTCATCTTTTTCCATCTCAGGGTTGCCAATTTGATTCAGTCTGCATCTGTGAGAAACTCAGTGCCCAGTGCTGGCAAATCCCGTGAACCTGGGCAAACACATCACGAAGCTCCATCGCTCTTGGCTTCTAAGGCCTCTCTCCCGACCCATGATTTGCTGCTGCAGTATTACTGTGCTGATGATGCAGGAAGACGCTGAAATATAGACTTGGCACAAAGATGCTCAGATACACAAGCTGCCTTAAAAACGCGTGAAGACCCTCAGAGACCACTAGGGGTAGATGGAAAGATTTTAAGTATTCATGTTTTTAAAAGCTTGTACTTTCACACTTTGTAAAGTGCTTTCATGAATATTGTCTTCACATAATGACATGAGTGGCACTTTTCCCACTGTGGGTTATGCAGGGAATTATCTGAGGTCACCTGACAAACAGGGCCTCAAGCCAAGCTTCCTTCTGCCAAATCTGGGCTCTTCTGGAACATGGAGTCACTGTACTGTGGGTGTTAGGTGGTGGCTGCTGTGGCTCAGCCCTGGAACTGCAAAGCTAGAGGAGACAGCTGGGCAGGAACACGTCTGGTGACTCCTCTTGGTACAGAGAGGAGAGAGAGGAGCAGTGGAAGGCACTGGGTGGTGGGTGGAGTGGGACAGGGCCACTGTCTGACATGCTGCTGGGGTTCTAGTCCCCTTGTTCAGTTGCCCCTGCCATGGAGTCACTGCTTAGAGGTGCTGCCATGTTTCTTCTGGCTGGAGCCTCACAGGGTTTTCTAGGTCCTGAAACTTCTCAGTGTCCTCTGGATGCCAGGGATTTTCCACAGAGACTGATGGCCAGGCTCCCAGAACTCTCTCCAGGGGATTCTGGACAGCACAGGCCACCCCTCCCACCTCCCCTGAGCACTGATGGGACTGTGATCATCAGAATCTGGGTGGCAGGGGCTGGGAGCTGCGAAAGCCAGGAGCCACCACATGGCCAGGATCAGGGGGCCGGGAGCAGCAAGAAGCTGGGAGCCACTACCTGGCCAGGAGCAGGGGGCTGCCGGGGCGAGAGCTTTCCAGGGCCACTCACGCTGCACCAGGAACCTTGTGACTCTGGAGGGCAGCCCTGCACGACCTTACACATCCCAGTGCTCAAAGCACCAACTGCAAATACTTACTAAGGTGAATTTCCACACCCAGAGACAAACCCATGGTGAGAAGTACATGTGCTTACCCCTCCAATGACGAGGGAGTAAAAAAAGGAGGAGACAGAGGCACACACAGAGACAGAGACACAGGCAGAGAGCACCTTGAAGGAGGGGTCAGAAGGCACAGGTGCTAGAGCCCTGGAGGGAAGGGAGGTGCTGGGCAGTGGCGAAGTGAAAGGGAGAAAGCAGGAGGAGCTCTGATGGGAGTGGGGACGGTCAGTGCAGGCTGTGTGAGCGGCCACCATGCCGAGACCAGCAGGGAAGAAGCCAGGCTGTGCTGAGAACCCAGGCAGCCCTCCGCACGCACCACACGCACCCACAGGGTCCGTCTCTGTCTCATTCTCTCTCTCCCTCTCTGCATGCCTCTCCAGGGCTGTACCACGTGCCACACACCGGTGGATTCGAGCTCGAAGCATCTGCAGCACTCACCAGCTCTTTCATAGACCCTGGATGGGAGCGAGGGCTGAGCCACGCAGACCACTAGGACTGGGATCTCTGGAGATCACGCCCAGCCAGGAGGGTTTTGAAAACACACTGGTTAAGAAACTGACTCTGACCTCCAAGGGGGAGGGGAGCCCCAAGCCCAAGGAGGGTTCCTGGGACCTGCTGGGGTCTGGTGGGCCAGTTGGCACACATGGGCACATGCAGGCTCCTCCCTGAGGCTGGAGGAGCACATGCAGGTCCCATTTTAAATATCCTCTAAGAAAATACAGACCCTAAAGCAATGGCTTTAAATTCTTTTGACCACAAAGCACACCAAGAAAACTGCTTTATGTCAGCACCCAGCAGGGACTAAAATGAGCCATCCACGAATAAGGCCAGGAGCTCAGCCTCCCGCCATCCACTCGCTCCGCACTGGTCCTCACAGGGGAGGAGAATCTGGGAAGTGAGTGGGCTCTTCTGAGTTTCTCACATGGTGCTTGTGGATGCAGAAGTGGGGTTCCACCTGGGGAAGCCAATTCCTCGTCCTGAAGCAGCATGGAGCTGTGAGGGGGCAGAGGGCAGACATGGCCGGCCTTCAGGATGCTGCTGGCTGCCTCAGATACTTTCAGAGTTTCTCACAGAGGAGGGCCCAGGTTGAGGAGTGAGGGAAAGTCAGGCTGCAAAGGGAACCGTCAGCTTCCACAGCCAACCCCCTTCAGCACCCGGACCCTCACACCAATCCCACCTCAGCGCCCAGAACCTCCTACATCACCCTGCCTCAGCACTGGACCCCACCCCACACCCCTGCCTCAGTGCCCAGACCCCCCCATTCCCCATCCTGCCTCAGCACCCAGGACCCCCAGGCTGGACTCCATCTCAGTGCCCAGATGCCCCAGGCCCTCCTACTGCCCCTCAACACAAACTGACCTCTGCCACTGTTTTCTCATCTTGAGGAAAAGCAGCTGCCCCAGCAGCTCCCCCCGATGCTTGGCCCTCTGCAGCTGCCCGCAGCCTCACCCCCACGCTTTGCCCTCTGCGGCTCCTGCAGCCTCACCCCTCTCGTATGTGATAGCCCTACCAGATCGGGCGACAGCTGTGTCCTCCTGAGATGGATTTGCATCCCGCCAGTTCTAGGCCAGGAAGCCCAGGGTGTCTTAACTTTGGTGCAGTCCATTACGATTCACCTTGTGTTTATTCGACTGCAACTACGAAGCCATGGAAAAGATAAACAGTAGTTTCTTCTGCAGAAAAGGGAATAAGATTTATTTCCATGAATTCTAAGGCACTAGGAACCTTGAAGGTTTTTTGTTTTTTAAATTGGTCCGAGACAGCTGATGTCCCAGTGGCGACTTCTGAAGTTACTTTGGGAGCTTCAGATTAAAGAACCAGATGTCAGTGCTTTTAGAAGTGTATGTGATCGTTTTTATTAGATCAAGGTCTTTAAAAATTAGATGACAGGTTACATAACTAGGGGTTTAGTGAGTCATCTTTTAAATGAAAGCCTTTAAGTTAGCTGTAAATTCACACGCAGGTGTAAGAAGTTATGCAGAGCTCCCTATGACCTTCACCTCCTCCTCCCCCAGCCCCCAGTCTGACGTCCTGCAAAACCATGTCACCTCAGCACAGCCCAATGTCGACACCCACCCGGCCGAGGTGCCACCAGCCATGCCTTTCACGGCTGCGCTCAGCTCTGTCTCGCTGCTGCCCTGGCGGCCACTCCTCTGCTCTCCCTCTCCTCTAAGTTTGTTGCAAGAATGTTGTGTAAGTGGAGTCGTGCAGTCTTCTAGCCTTTTCTGATGAACTCATTTCCCCACTCAGCATAATTCTCTGGAGATTCATCCGTGTCGTGGTACCATATTCGCTCCCTCCTTGCATGGGGGTGGAATTTCACGGTCGGACATAACACGGTTTGTTTGACCTTTTAGCCACTGAAGGACAAGCTGCCATGATCTCTTGAGCACAGCTTCTGTGTGGATGTAAGTCTTCCTGTCCCTGGGATGAGTGCCTGGGGTGTGTGTGCTGGGCCGCAGGGTGGTTGCAGGTTTAGTTGTTAAAGCCACCGCCTGCTGCCCTCCAGGGTGTCTGTGTCTCAGGTTTCCAGCAGCAAAGCAGCAGCCGGAGGCCCCTCCTCTACCCAGGGCTTCGCTTTGTCACTGTCTGTTAGGTTAGCCTTCGGGATAGGGGCACAGTGGTTTCAAGTTGCAGTTTTCTGATGACTAACGCCGTGGAGCACTCTCACGTCCCTCTTCGCCATCTGTACGTCCTCTTTGGGAGATGCCTTTTCAGATCTCTTGCTCATTTTCGAATTGTCCTGTTGGCTTTCCTTTCCTGTTGGAGTCTGAGGTTCTCTGAGTGCTCTAGGTGCTGGTCTGGTGTTAGATTCGTGTGGATTGCTTCCGCCTGGAGCTTGTCTTTCATCTTCTTGGCAGGGTCTTTCACAGAGCAAGTTTTACATTTTTGCAAAAGTCCAATTTGCAATTATTTTCCTTTGTGTGTTTGGTGTCAAGAGTAAGACCTCCTTGCCCTGGTAAACCCTGATGATGTTCTCCTCTATTTTTCCTGACGTGCAGTCCAGGGTCCACTTTAAGCTAATTTTATAAAAGGTGTGAGACTCGGGTTAGGGCTTGTTTTGGCTCAGAGTTCCCGTGCCTCTCTCTGCTTGTGGACAGAGACCTCCTCTCCTGAGCTGCACGTGTCCCTTCATCAAGCAGCAGTGCAGCGAGGTTGTGTGGTTTATTTCTGGGTCTCTACTCTTCTTGATCCAGTGTCTGCCCCTCCACAGGTGTCACCCTGTCTTTACTGCCTCTGTAAAATAAATCTTGAATCTGGATAGAGCGTTCCCTCCCACTGTATTCTTTCCAAAATTGCTTTAGCTAATTTAGTTCCTTTGCCTTTCCATCAAATTTTAGAATAATTTTGTCTATATTTTAAAAATAGTTGGGTTTTGAGATGGAGTTTTGCTCTGTTGCCGAGGCTGGAGTGCAGTGGCGCGATCTTGGCTCACTGCAATCTCTGTCTCCAGGGTTCAAGCAATTCTCATGCCTCAGTCTTCCAAGTAGTTATGATTATAGATGTGTGCCACCATGCCCAGCTAATGTTTGTATTTTTAATAGAGATGGGGTTTTGCCATGTTGGCCAGGCTGGTCTTGACTCCTCAGGTGATCTGCCCACCTCAGCCTCCCAGAGTGCTGGGATAACAGGTGTAAGCCACCATGCCCAGCTAATTATTGGGGTTTTAATAAGAATCCTGTTAAACTTGTACATCAATTTACTATATTGTGTCTTCCACTCCATTGACAAGCTGCCTCTATTTATTTAGATTTTGGTTTCTTTCATTGGTGTTGTCTAGTTTTTAGTACATGAGTCCTGGAGAGGATGTGTTCACACACAGGTCTGTTTAGTAATTATAAATGGTATTGCATCTTTAATTTCAGCATCAATTTGTGCCACCCTCGTATACAGAAATGCAATGGATGTTTGTGTGTTCATCTTGGAAAGAACCTTACTCGGTCATGGGAGGATAATTATATCTGACATTGCTGACTTCTATTTTCTAATATTATGTTAATAATTTCTTTTTTTTTTTTGAGACGGAGTTTTGCTCTTGTTACCCAGGCTGGAGTGCAATGGCGCGATCTCGGCTCACCGCAGCCTCCGCCTCCTGGGTTCAGGCAATTCTCCTGCCTCAGCCTCCTGAGTTGCTGGGATTACGGCACGCGCTACCATGCCCAGCTAATTTTTTTATCTTTAGTAGAGACGGGGTTTCACCATGTTGACCAGGATGGTCTCGATCTCTTGACCTCGTGATCCACCCGCCTCGGCCTCCCAACATGCTGGGATTACAGGTGTGAGCCACTGCGCCCGGCCCTATGTTAATAATTTCTGTGTCTCTATTTATAGGGGTTATTGGTTCATGGTTTTTTTGTGTGTACTGCCTTTTTGCCTGATTTTTGTGTCAGGGTAATACAAGCTTCATAAAACCAATCAGGAAGCATTCCTTCTTCTGTTTTCTGAAAGCAATTTTGTAGAATTGGTGTTAATTCTTACATAAATATTTGTTAGAATTCTCTAATAAAATCATCTGAGCCTGGAGCTATTTTTGGGGGACTTTTTTTTTTAAGAGACCCTCAAAGCTACTGCAAATCAATTGAGGACTTTTTAATTTACAAATCTAATGTCTTTAATAGATATAGGGATAGTTGAATTGTTTATTTCATATTGGGTGAGTTGTGGAAGTTTGTGTATTTTGAAGAATTGGTCCATTTCATCTAAGTTGTTGTCAAATTTAGTGTGTAAAGTTGTTCGTGGTTCTCTGAATGTCTTTGGATGTCTGTGGGGTCTGCAGTGATGCCCCGTCTCATTCCTGAGGCTGATCAGTGCCTTCTTTCTTGATTTTGTTGTCAGCCCGGGCAGAGCTTTGTTGGTTTTGCTGCCTCCTTGCAGATCTTTGAGGGGAGGAGTCTAGGCTCCCACATCCTTTGCTGATGCAAGTAAGATCCGTGCAAGTGAAGCTGTGGCCACAGCTCTCTCTGCCTGAACACTTTCTCTCTCTAGGCTCTCTGGCTTCTGGTCCTGTGGCTGGTGTGAGCAGGCTTCCCTCGGGCCTGGTGTCTGCACCTCTTGTGTTGCAGGTTCCTGGCTTCTTCAGCTCGAAGTCTGGGATACACCCGGAAAAACCCCCCTTTTGTTCATGGCTGTGACCTCCTGGTGATCGTGCTGAGCAGAAGGCTCTGGTCTTCAGGAAGTTCAAGTCCAGAATGGCTTCAGGCAGCCACAGACTGGCTCACTCTGCATCGCTTCTCAACTCTGGGCTCCCCAGTGAGTCTGCTTTCTTCTCATCTTTCAATCTTTTTAGTTTCCTTTCTATATGCTGTATGGGTTTTAATTGAACTTAATATAAGGAATAGAGAAAATTACATTCTCCCTCACCTTCCCATGAGTGGAAGTTCTAGTAATTCATTTCTGAGGAAAGAAAGTTGAGCTGAAAGGATCCATCACTTTGAAGGATCCGCTTGGAGGATGCTTCCCAAAAAGGATCACAAATGAGCAGTATCTTTCAGGATGTGTAAACATCTTATTTTTGGTTTTCTGTGTATTATAATCTCTGAGATTAAATCCTCCCCGGGTGGCAACTTTACAAATGTCCCTGAATTTTCTTCTACATTCTGTAAGATTTCAGTTTGAACTCAGGAGCTCAAGAATGTCTTCGCTGTATATTCTGGTTTGGAAGTGAAGACAGCAGTTTGCATCTGTACAGGGGTGATCACGGCAGTGCCATCAGACCCGAGGTCAGAGAGGGGTTACCTCTGAGCTCCCCTCTGTACCCCGCACATGACTTGATTCATAACAGTTGCCAGACAGAGGTTGATTGAATTAAATTTACAAATGCTGCTTCCTCACATCTGACGATTGCCTTGAACCTCTCCATACCTCTGCAAGGTTGGCAGTTTGCATGATTATTACTTCCTCTTTAAAGAAGAGGAGATGGAGAGTGAGGGGCTGAGGCTATGTGTCCAATGTCAGAATACAGGTTTAGTGGCTGGATTATGACTAACCTCATCTGTTTTGACTTAAAGGGGTCCAGAACTTGCCACTCCAAAATATGCAACATTTGCATATTGATTAGTTTGAGCTAAAAGAGAATGAAAGCCTGGCACAGTGGCTCATGCCAATAATCCCAGAACTTTGGGAGCCTGGGGCCAGAGGACTTCTTGAGTCCAGGAGTTTGAGACCAGCCTGGACAACACAGGGAATCCCCTGGTTTTAGAAAAAAGTGAAAAATAAAAAAACAGAGCTGGGTTTGGTGGCCTGTGCTTGTGGTCCCAGCTACTTAGGAGGCTGAGGTGGGAGGCTCACTTGATCCTGGGAAGTGGAGGCTTCAGTGAAAAAAATATAAAAATTGAGAGCCAATACAAGAATGCTCTTTGCCTCAGCTGCCTAAATTAATGTACAAGCTTTCTCTTTTGTAAAGGAACTGACAGTGATAAGGAAAAGGCTTGTTTGTAAAGATCTTGTACCAGGAGAGGAGTTACTCTAGACAGCCTCTATCCCAGAGCACTAGAGAAACTCCATTTTTTTTTTGAGACAGGGTCTTGCTCTGTCTCCCAGGCTAGAGTACAATGGCACCATCATGGGTCACTGCAGCCGTGACCTCCCAGGCTGAAGTCATCCTCCTGTCTCAGCCCCCTGAGCAGCTAGGACTACAGGTATAAACCACCATGCTCAGCTAATTTTTAAAACCTTTTGTAGAGATGGAGTCTCACTATGTTGCCCAGGCTGGTCTTGAACTCCTGGGCTCAAGCAATCCTTCTGTCTTGGCCTCCCAAAGTGTTGGGATTATAGGTATGAGCCACTGAGCCTGGCCCAGAGAGACTGTTACCTACACAACAGAGCCACTGAGCCTGGCCCAGAGAGACCGTTACCTACACAACTAGGCAACTTCATTCACCAGATAGATCCTTCTTGCACCCTCCCCAAATTTGCCTCCACCACCCCCAAGAAGCCCCAAGCCTCTCTTCCTTTTGTGGCTCAGGGTGCTGCATAGCCCCCAACAGCTGGCCCTCCCCAACCTCGATGGCCCCAGAATGTCCACCTGTGGATTGTGCCCTCTCCTGTCCCCACCATTGCCCACTACACCTAACACAGTTTCTGGCTGCCTGAAGCCATTCTGGACTTGAACTTCCTGAAGACCAGAGCCTTCTGCTCGGCATGATCACCAGGAGAGCACAGCCAAGAAAATTCCCATGTTTGGAGGCATAGAGTAGCATGTGCTCTCTGCCCTAAGTCACGCCTTCTGAAGGAGCTAAAACCAGAGGACATAATGAACCCCAAAGCAAAAGATGAAAGACAGTTCTGCCTAACACCCCTCACCACACAGCCAAAACAACGAAATGACACCAGCCAACCATTTAACCCTCCCCAAATTCTGGCTCCTTGACGGAAAGAAAATGTATGGAACACGGCTGTATGCTGAAGAGAGAATCAGCAAAATTACAGACAGACCAGCAGGTGGGGAGGATGCCGGCTCACTCTCCATCCCCGACACGCACACTCCTGTATGGAGTGGAAGTGAAGAGAGTCAAGTGCATCCTCATCTCTGATTTCCTGTTGGGTCTCATTCTGCCACAGTGGAGTTTCAACTATTGCAACGTGCTTTCTCAAACCCTCGTCTTAATGTACAGCAGCACTTTTATATAACTTCTGCTGCCTTCAACTAGCTAGAGACATACATGAAATTGTCCGACATTTGTTCTTATTTTAGTGTCGTTCCCTTCGGGACTGTGCCTTAGTCTGTGTAATAACAGAAAATATGGTCCCTAGATTTTCTGAAGCAATAACCATTTCAAAATTCTTTTCTATTTTCTCTGAAGTACAGTTATACTTGTGAGATTGTGTGTCTTATTTAAACAAAACAACATGAAATTTTTTTTAATGATTAAACAATCATATTTTCATTGCATAAAAATAAGAATATTCAGTAAAGTATAAAGAAGAAACCAAAGTATTCGTAATCCATTATTACAGGTAGCCATTAACATTTTGGTGTATTTTCCCAATATTTCTACATGTAATTGAGATCATGTTTTATGTGTACAATAATTTTGAATATGATATTTTAAAAAAGACTTGAGCTTCCCCCCCCGCCCCCAGAGCTGCTGGGCCTGCAGGTCTCTGTTGAGCTGCGGACACCAGTCTCTGTTCCACAGGATAGAGTTTGCTAAAGTTGTTAAGAATAAGACCTACTTTAGGAGATACCAAGTGAAATTTAGAAGACGACGAGAGGGTAAAACTGATTACTATGGTCGGAAACGCCTGGTGATACAGGATAAAAATAAATACAACACACCCACATACAGGATGAGAGTTCGTGTAACAAACAGAGATATCATTCGTCAGAGAGCTTACGCCCACATAGAGGGGGATATGACAGTCTGCGCAGCAGATGCACACGGACTGCCAAAATACGGTGTGAAGGTTGCCTGACAAATTACGCTGCAGCGTATTGTACTGACCCGCAGGCTTCTCAATAGGTTTGGCCTGGGCAAGATCTAGGAAGGCCTAGTGAGGTGACTGGTGATGAATACCATGTGGAAACTCAGCCAGGTGCCTTTACCTGCTATTTAGACGCAGGCCTTGCCAGAACTACCACTGGCAATAAAGTTTTTGGTGCCCTGAAGGGAGCTGTGGATGGAGGCTTGTCTATCCCTCACAGTACCAAGCGATTCCCTGGTTATGATTCTGAAAGCAAGGAATTTAATGCAGAAGTACACCGGAGCACATCATGGGCCAGAATGTTGCAGATTACAGGCGCTGCTTAATGAAGAAGATGAAGATGCTTACAAGAAACAGTTCTCTCAATACATAAAGAACAGCGTAACTCCAGACATGATGGAGGGGATGTATAAGAAAGCTCATGCTGCTATACGAGAGAATACAGTCTATGAAAAGAAGCCCAAGAAAGAAGTTAAGAGGAAGACGTGGAACTGCCCCAAAATGTCCCTTGCTCAGAAGCAAGATTGGGTAGCTCAAAAGAAGGCAAGCTTCCTTAGAGCTCAGGAGCAGGCTGCTGAGAGCTAAACCAATTTTCTATAAGGATTTTTCAGATAAAGACAATAAACTTATGGACAGCAAATAAATAAATAAAATAGATGAGAAGTTTAGGCTGCAGAAGAATTGAGCGGGAAGTACACTGTTCCCTCCTATCTCCTCTCTCCAGTTTTCCCCATTATTTATTGCTTGTATCAGAGCAATGCACTTGTTACAATTCATGAGCCAATATTGGTATATTGCTGTCAACTAAAGTCAGTCATTTAGCAGGATTAGAACTCACTGTTGGGGCTGTAAGTTTTGTGGGTTTAGATAAATGTATAATCACCTATACCTACCATCACAGTCTCACACAGAGTCTCACTGCCCTGAAAATCATCTGCATCGATGATAGACTGGACTGGGAAAATGTGGCACATATACACCATGGAATATTATGCAGCAATCAAAAATGATGAGTTCGTGTCCTTTGTAGGGACATGGATGAATCTGGAGAACATCATTCTCAGCAAATTGACACAAGAACAGAAAAGGAAACACCGTATATACTCACTCATAGGTGGGTGATGAACAATGAGAAC
>CM052661.1:424407-440624 GCA_028533165.1 Leontopithecus rosalia | reverse complement strand
ACACCCCATGATCACGGCAGCCCCATCGGGCCTGGAGGACACATCCACACACCCATGATCACAGCAGCCCCACAGGGTCTGCAGGACACATCCACACACCCATGATCACGGCAGCCCCATCGGGCCTGGAGGACACATCCACACACCCATGATCACAGCAGCCCCACAGGGTCTGGAGGACACATTCGTATGCCCCATGATCACGGCAGCCCCATCAGGCCTGGAGGACACATCCACACACCCATGATCACAGCAGCCCCACAGGGCCTGGAGGACACATCCACACACCCATGATCACGGCAGCCCTCCGAGGTCTCGAACAGACATCCAAACACACATGATCACGGCAGCCCCGCTGGGATGGCACCTTCAACAGCAGGTTTCTTTGTGGCTCACTCCAGCTCTAAGCATGGTGCCAGGCATGCAGTAGATGCCCACTGTGTGCGCAGAAGGAAGGATGGCTGGCAGAGCAGCCTGACCAGCCCCAAAGATGGGCAGGGGGAGGGGCTGTCCTTGGCGCCCACTCAGCTGGTCCCGTGTGTGAGGTGACGCTGTGATGCTGAGTCCTACATGGGATGACCCCATGTAGGGTGTCTCACGCCGCCGCACTTCCCAGCCCTGCTGAGCAGCCCAGGTCAAGAATAAGAAAATAAAGGAAAGGTTCTTTTTTGTCTCTTAAGTGTGTCGCAGCCCCACAGCCTCTCCTCTCTCAGGAATCAGATACCAGGGCAGCTTCCCACCAGGACCTTGGGAGCTGCACTGGGGCTGGGCTGGGGTTGGGGCTGGGGCTGCGCTACAGCTGCCTGCCCTCTTGGTGCCTCTGGGGAAGGAAGGAGGGCGAAGGGATCAGGACGGCCCTTGGAGTTCCCTCCTGCAGCCTGGCCACCCGTGGCTCCCAAGCGCACCTGGGGATGTCCCAGGCTTTGGACACTCAGGGACATAGACCCAAGGGGTTGCTGGAGCCACTCAGCTAAATAAAAGCGGCTCAGCAAGAGGGGCATGGCCGCTTCTGCCTCTCCCTGTGGACATTTCACAGAGACCTCTGTTCAGGAAACCCCAAGGACAGGCCCCTCAGCCTCAAGAAAGGGCCAGGAAAGGCTGCAAAGGTCCGAGCTTATGCGTTTTCCTTGAGTCTCGTCAGGCCCATACAGAAAACACACACGTCTCAGTCTGAGATGGCGTCCCTCACACGGGGATGACGTGCGCCAAGCCAGGGCCATGGGGACCAGCCTGAGCTTCCCTCCGAAGTCTGTGCCTGGCTCAGCGCCACTAACGACAGTGATGGTCAAGGCTGTCTGTGTGTGGGGCTGCCCAGGGGTTCACCTGCACTGGTCCCCCACCAAGCCCCCCATCTGTCCTCCCTCACACATGGGTGGGACTGGGAGCCCAGATCACAGCCCACAGGTGGTACAGCTATGGCCGACGTGGATGCCGTGGCCAGCGGCTGGCCCTGCCCTGCCAGAGGGCCCTGAGGGACGTGTCCAGGGACTCCCAGCAGCCCGACCCTGCGCCCTCACACTCACCTGTCATGACTGGCTTCCGGGGCAGGGTCCTGGAGGCTCAAGCAGGGTCCTGGCTTCCGGGGCAGGGTCCTGGAGGCTCACAGGGTGTAAGCATGTGTCACCATCGGGCAGGGCCAATGCTCCCCAGCACGCGTGTGTGTGTCCACGCTGGTGTGTGCATGTGCGTGCTGCGCCCCACAGCAGGAACTGTCAGCTCCAAAGCTGGGGTTCAATCAACTCTGGATCCACAAAGCGGCAGCTCCAAAGCTGGGGTTCAATCAACTCTGGATCCACAGAGCGGCAGCTCCAAAGCTGGGGTTCAATCAACTCTGGATCCACAGAGCGGCAGCTCCAAAGCTGGGGTTCAATCAACTCTGGATCCACAGAGCGGCAGCTCCAAAGCTGGGGTTCAATCAACTCTGGATCCACAGAGCGGCAACTCCAAAGCTGGGGTTCAATCAACTCTGGATCCACAGAGCGGCAGGCCCCTCAGGGGTTCACCCCATTTAACTTGCACGCAACTCTTACAGGGCAGGTGCGGTGATTCCTCACCCTGCAAGCCGTTCAACCAGAGCGAGGAGGATTCCATCTCAGGAGGAACAGCCCAAAGCTGTGCCTTCCCAGGGCCACCCAGTGCAGTGAGGCTACGGCCCCTTCCTGCCATCCCTCAGAGACGCAAGGGCTGGGATCTGGTAATGACATTCTCCAGGGAAAACACTCAGCCAGAGCTGACATCTGGTATGCTCTAAGGAGGCTGAATCCCTGTGCTCCAGCCACCTCCATGGCCCTCTCTGGGCTGAGCTGGGCATGCACAGCCTGCCTGAAGCTCAGCCGTGTGGCCACACGGGACTGCATGTCAGCTGGGAAGTGGGTGAAGGGAGCCAAGCCTCCGATGTGTGGAAATCACGGACGGTTCTGCTGGAGACCATCCTTCTGGTCCCAGGAGGCCTTTCTGTCCTTCCTCCCTCATAGAAAATACGTTCAGCTCTTTCCAAAGGACACAGCCCAGAGTGACTTCCCCTCCCTGGCTTAGTTCACTATCAGGGCATTGGCACGGCTTCTGCCCATGTTGGGCCCAACAGAGTCTCCTCATGGAAAAAGCCTGCACACCGAACCCAAGCTGCCCGCTGACCCTCAGCCCTGTCCTGCCAAATGCAGAATGGCAGAGACAGGACCTGCAGCAAAAGCCCCATCCAGATGAAGGGGTTGCTGGCTGCCTGCAGTGGCCCCACAGCCTCTAACATGGCCTCGGACAGGAATGGGGCAGAGCCAGCCTCGGCCAGTGGGCAGCTCCCTAATGAGGCCCCAGATGTGCTCCCAGGATGGGCTCTGCCCTCCTGGCCAGAACCCTCCATGACGTCCAGGCCAAATGTTGGAAGTCGCCTTCTCAGCGTTTCCCAGCCCATGCAGCCCACTTTCCTCGGTGCCCGAGGGCTGGTTCAGGCCCTTCAGCCAGACTCCAAGCGTGTCCAAGGTGTCTGAACCACCTCATGACTCAGCACCTTGTGCAGTGACCACAGCAGGGCCACTTCCTGCTGCCTGCAGGCCGGCGACACATCTCTGCTTCTCTCTGCAGCCCCTGTAGCTTCTCGGGGCCTGCCGGGGCTACAGCTTTTGAGTCTGGACTTGTGTCTGCCCTTCTTGGAAACAGGCTGGATCCGGCCACACTTTGTTCTGTGAAACACCCGGTCAGGTCCCACCAGCAGCAGCCTCCTCCCCCGCATCCAGCCTCCCTAGCCACTTCCCAGAGCTGCAGCCCCAGGACCCCGGTGGCCTGCGTGGGTGGAAGCTGTGGCTGTGGCTGTGGCTGGTTCTGTGGCTCCTGGGTCGGGGGTTCCTCCAGCCCCGTGCGCCTCCTCTTGCGCTGCCTCGTGTTCCATCCTCGCTGCTTGCTCAGGGTTTGTTTTTGCTAGGGCAGCTCGACACTCCTGGGGCCAATTTCTGTGTCTCCACGGAGCCGGCTGGCCTAGGGGCAGAGCCACATGTGCCTGTTCTGGCTGTTTCTTCTGCGGAGTCATCCAGGACCCAGCTCCTGCTGTCTGGCTGTGCTCATGGCCGCTGCAGATGCTGAATTCACAAGAAGAGAGCAGGGAAGCTGTGTGGGGCGCTTTGCTGTGAGGACAACATCCCAGGCCCCAGAACCTCATTGGGTAGGGAAGCACAGTCCCACTGTGTGCCCAGGAGCAGGGGCGGAGCTGGGGAGTGTCCAGCAGCTGCTGTCACAGGAACCACGGCCCCTCAGTGGGTGAGTGGAGCCGCTGGGAGTCAAACTTGTGCTTGTCTGATGCCCACACCCACCTGTAGTCACTAGCCGAGAGGACAGAGCAGCCAGGGCCCTGCTCTCAAGGTATAGTCTCCTCAGCCACCGCAGGCAGGCAGCAAAACACAGGGCCGGGCTTGCTGTGGAGACTCTGATTTAACAGATGCGTCTTTAACAAGCCCCTACGTCCTGTGGACTGAGCTTTGGGGGCAGAATTTGGTGAGGAGGCAAAATAATGACTTTACACAGAAGCCTGTTCTCCAGGAGGTCCTGAGACCTTGCGTCAGTGACCCAGGGCAGCAGCTGGGCTCCTACCGAGGAGGGGCCAGCACCCTGCAGGGGCTCCCACCACGCCAGGGCGCCTGGCCCTGGCCTTGGCGTTCCTTGTCTTTTACTTACATCTGTGATTCCAGAGCGTCTCAGGGTCCTAAGACCTTGCTCACCAGGGCTTTGGGACAGTTCCAACATTCCGGGGCTCAGACGGGGAGCCCAGCACCAGACGGCCATACTGGGCCCATTCACAGCCTCAGCGGGCACGGCCATGTTCTTCGGGAGGAGGCCGGCTCGATATTCGGCTTTCCTCACAGTGCTGTGGGGAGGCAGCCCGTGCCTGGAAGAAGGGCAGCTGATGAATTGCACCTGGGAAGGCTCGTGGGTTCAGACTGTCTTGTCAGGAGGGAGCTGAGTGTGGGTCAGAAGCAGGCCACGGCAGTGGCGCCCGCTGAGCGGGATCTCGCTTACACATAGCGACTGTCTCGTGATGGAAACGCCCCACGACGCCCCTTCTCAAGCAGCTCACGATGTTGCTTGTGTGTAACTTCAGTTCCAGCTGCGACTCCTGCCTCACAACAGCTCGTCGCACTCCCCCACAGGAAGTGTGTGTAACTCACCCACCTGAACCTGCTTATCCCCGAAGTCACTCCCTCTCTCACTGCATCTGCCTCGGCCCAGAAGCCTCGTGTTGACAGTGGCATATCATTGTCAGAGAGCAAGCCACAGCGGCCACGCTGCCCTGTGCACAGCTGCCGCTTGGTGGACACCGCCCGCACACTCATTCTGACGCGTACTCAGCTCCTTCCTGACAAGACAATTTCCACAAACGCCTGTCTTTCCCGGGTGCATTTCACAAGTGCCCTCCTGCCAGGCACGACCGCCCCACCCACCCACAGCACTGTGACCAAGCCGTATCTCCAGCAGGCCTCCTCCAGGAAGAACACAGCCCACGTGGCTTAGGTCGTGGATATGCCCAGCGTGGCCACCTGGTATTGCCTTCCCCGTTTGGGGAAGCTGGAAATGCCCAAAGCCCTAGTCTTGGGTTCTGCTTTTTATTTTTCTTTCTTTTCTTTTTTTGAGATGGAGTTTCCCCCCTGTTCCCCAGGCTGGAGTGCAATGGCGAGATCTCAGCTCACTGCAACCTCTGCCTCCCAGCTTCAAGCGATTCTCCTGCCTCAGCCTCTTGAGCAGCTGAGATTACAGGCATGTGGCACCACACCCAGCTAATTTTGTATTTTTTTTTTCGTAGAGATGGAGTTTCTCCATGTTGGTCAGGCTGGTCTTGAACTCCTGACCTCAGGTGATCCGCCTGCCTTGGCCTCCCAAAGTTCTGAGATCACAGGTGTGAGCCACTGTGCTTGGCCTTTTTCTGCTCAGATGAAAACACTGAGATCTGCGTCTGAAGCGCAGGCCCTGTTCCCACTCACCCTGTCGCTGAGTGTCTTTGTGAACCCAGGGTCATACGGCTTATTCCTCCCAGGCTGCAAACTTCAGAATATAAGATCAGGATGAAAATCTTCCTAGAGTAAGTGAGAGAGAAATAAATGAGGCGATGATTTCAAAGCACGTTGAACTTTGAATTCCAACCTATCACTCTGGGCGCACCACACAGTATCAAAGAGCATGTCTGTCACCAGCCACCAGTCCAGTTAGCAGCTATCCAGCAAACATGACCGAGCACCCTGGATTTAGGGTCAGCCCGGTTTTTCAGTCCCAGCTCTGTTGTTCACTGGCCACCTGGCCTTAATTAATTTCCTTATTTCCTGAGCTTGTGTTTCCAGGTAAGATTTTCGAGAAACAAAGGAGAATAATGGTCCCTAAAAGCTGCTGCACACGTGCCCTGTGTGTGCCCATGACGTGTCCCAAGCCCTGATGGGGAGTGGCTCATTTATAGCACTCAGCTGTTATCCCCGTTTAGAGGAAGACACTGAGTTACTTGCCTTAGACCTGCAGGCAGCCGGTGGCAGAACTGGGAGGCAAACGAGAGAGCGTGTGTCACCCAACCTCAGGGCCTCTGTGGGGAAGGTCCTCATGACGAGGCAGCGAATCTTCTTTTTTATAGCACAAATATGGATTCTTTCTATTTCGACTGAACTTTTCACATCCCAGTGCCTCTCTGCAGCTGCTGACACACAAACTCCAGGTGGCAGAAGGAGCTCTCTCCACATGCCTAGGTTTTTTTTTTTTTTTTTGCTTGTGACCCTGAAAAATAGCCAAAGTCAAGGAACATTCTTTAATGAGATTTTACCATGAAAGAGGAGATTCACTCTCATGAGTGTCGAAGTTCTTCCAATTTGACTTTGACCAAGGCCAATAAAAGCTGGAAACACGTAACAATTGTCAGTATCAGAAATTGTTAATTTTCTTAAAAATCTCAGTTTTGTTTCAATCAAGACTTCAGAACCACTGCTTCCAGAGTCAGTGAGTTTTGAAGGAGATGTGGATTGCAGCAGAGCACTCCAGGATGGTTCAGCTCGCTCTTCAGCCTCCCATGGGATTTGCCTGGTGCTTTGCCCCATTTAAGAGGAAAAAAATCGAGTCAGCCCCTCCCACGGCCACCCCCACCTTCTCGATTCCGGCTGCGGCCTGACGTTTCCTTACTTCACTGGACAGGCAATGGCAGAGGACTTGGCATTTACTCCAGCCTATAATTTTACATCGAAACAGAGACACTGGTGGAAAATGATGGGTTATTTGCTCGATCGAGTCTGACCAAAAGCTGATTTTTCAAACTTCTTGACGTAGTTCTACTGAAGGAAAGTGGTACAAATCTGTGTGTAATAAATGCCACGGCGAACAATCTTCATACTTTAAATCAGCCATTTAGGAGGCCCCTTAGTGGCCAAGTACGAGCAAGGTTTACGGGACCTCATTTTAAAAATTAAAACAGATAAAAAGAAATCCCAAGTCCCGTTAAGTAGTCATCTCGAGGAAACTGATGCAAAGTCACAGTGACAGCATTAGCCTTGGCTGGCTGTAATTAGCTTGAGAAAGGTTAACACCTTGTACCGTAAGATCTTCCTCAAAGGTCTCTCTCATTTCCACATCTACAAGACCCTTTCCCACAGATTATTCAAATTATAGCTTAATCTTTCTTGATGACTTGTACTGGGAGGAGGCTGTGTCTGAGCGTGATCTAACCCACAGAGAACGCAGTGGCCATCGGGCCCCAAGCACCCTGGTGATGTCGCTCCTCCTGCAGGACCGCTCCCCTCGCCACGCAGACTGGTCTTCTGCTCTGCTTCTCCAGGCTTATCTCAGATGCCCCCTCCTAGATGAAGCTCTCTCTGGTCCCTGCCCAGACCTCAGCAGAGTCAACAACCCTCTGCCCCACCTGCTGTGCCGGCCAAACCCCGCGGCGTTTCTGAGCTGATCTCATCCTCCAGTCTCCGCTGGTCTCAGGTCAATAGCTTTTTGCAAGGAGGCATCTGTTAAATGTTTAAAGAACAGATTTGCAGCTGCCACCTGCTCAGAGCAATGGGAGACCGTGTGTGAAAACGGCCTGCCAGGCGGACTGTGCCCTTGCAGATTCCTGATTCAAGGAGAGCTTAGGAACAGCCCACAGACACGATTTCACTTTGGGTGAGCACACACAAGAAGGGGTATGTGTGCTCCTTTCCACAAGCCCTCCTCAGACACTGGCCCGCCATCAGGCTCTTAACGCGACTGGTGCAGGCAGTAGAGGCTCTGGTGTCCTTCGGGCCCTGGGTCGGGGACGCACACGGCTAACTGAATTTGCTTTAACTCTAATTCATCTTAGCAGGGGAACTGCTGCAAAGAACGTGCCTAAAAAGAATATCATGGTCTGGAGTTGTTTTTTTTTTAAGTCACAGAAACCACAGTCGAGTATTTCAGTCATCCTTCACGTCTGTCAGGAGGTCTTCGTTACCCCACAAATGCCTTGTTCTGCACTCATCTTTGTGAGGCGCTGGCTCTCATCTTGTGGAGTTCTCACCGGCTCAGAGGGTCCGTGTGAGGGAACTGCTGTGAGCTGCACAGCTAGGATGTCTACAGGACTGGGGGCTGGAAGACGGAGTGGCTTAGCTCTTGCCCTCGTGACTGTGGCAGGCAGTTCCAGGTCTCGAACAGGAATCCCTCAGGCTGTGGGGCTGGATGGGACTGCAGCCTCTGAACTGAGTGTGCAGGTGGGAGCACCAAGGAGCTCGCTGGAGCGTGGTCCAAAGCACACGGCACGGTTCTGCTGGGCCCTCCCTGTGGCCACGGGAAAAGTCCTGACACATGGATAAGCGCCCCTGCCCCTCATGGCCTCAGGGCACCAGGTGCTCTTCAAGGTCCAGGTGAAGGTGCCCTGCCTGGCACAGCCTGGACCATCTCCCATGTGAAGCAGGCACTGCTTCACACCCAGCACCCACATCCTGCCTCGATAAATACTGAATGTGATTTCTGTGAGTTCTCTTGCATGAGACAATGATGCAGTGATGAGGTCACAGCAGGGATGGGAAGCTGGCAGGATGCAGGCGACGGGTGCCAGGGACCAACTGGAGGAAGGCTGACCCCCTGGGGGCCTCAGGGTCTGGCACATTCCAGCCTCTCCAGGGCCTGGTTCTCATGGGGGCCCCATCCAGGGGGTGATGATGGGGGCGTTGATTGTCACCAACGCACTTCCCTGGGCTGAAGCCCCACACTCCTGCCCCGATGGCTCAGCCCTGGCAACTCCCCCACCCCCCACACCTTTGAAAACATTCCCACCAGGACCTCCTCAAAGGATGGCACTGGTGTCCATGTCTATGTCTTGGGACTTTGCCCGATGGGATGGCATCTGGATCGTCACTGAGAGCCTTCCACGATTTTGGGAGCTTCTGGGACGAGGTGTCAGGCACGGGGCGGCTCCCAGCACTGTCCAGGTGGCTGCAGGGTGCATCTTCCCTTTGTGTCTCCTTTTTACTGTAGTGAGGAAGCAGGATTCCGATTTGGAAATGATGTTTATAAAGTAGATGCTATACTCAAGATGGTAAGATGTGTGGCCAAAAATGGAGGCACAGACTCAACGCCCAGATTCAAGCTCCCAGCAGGACACAGAACCCCTGAGCACCAGCACGGCCAGCCTGACCGGCAGGGCGGTTCTCCGGGATCGGGCCTCCTGTGGGCTTGGGGGACACACTGGGTTTTCTCCAGCTGATCTTACATTTTAAGTAGGAACAGAAATCAGTCAAATTCTGCTGCACGGCGACTGCCCGTCTCTCCTCTGCCCCAGTGTTGGTCTCAGGAGGAAAACATCCAGCCTGACATGTCCCATGACAGACACATCGCCAACCTGTCCAAACCCTTCTCTGCCCGCAGCAGGTCTTGGGGCTCCTGAGTGGACCTGGGGAGAGTGGGGCAACGTTTACTGGCAACGCCTACTCGTGCGTTTCAGGCTCAGCCCTGCGCCCACTTCCCAGCAAGCCCGGCACACACCGAGCGTTCTCAGGAGGCTGGGCCCCGGGACCAGGACTGAGCTTCTCCTCCCACTGGCTGGTCACTCCTATAGTCTCTCCTCTTTGCTTTCTGAAAAATGAAATTTTTATCAAAGGCTGAGTCAGGGTGAGGGGATTTCAAAGGCAAATTCCGCACAGAGCAGTGAACGTGAGTTTCACTCACCAAGGGAAGGAGGCGGAAGCCGGACTTCGGAGGGGAAGGCCCGTTTCCCTTGGCTGGAGCTGGAGTCCACGTGGAGCTGTGACCAGCACAGACGCACAGTCCTTGCCTTGGGAAGTACCTGCAGGGAGGCTCGGCTCAGTCCCCACTGGAAACACAGAGCCTGGGCCTGGGCTTTGTGGACTTTGCCCCAAAATGATTCCTATTGTTGAAAAAACTCTCAGTCTAACTTTCCCCCTGAAATAACACAAGCAGGATTTATTCTGATTTTTTTTTTTTTTGAGACGGAGTTTCGCTCTTGTTGCCCAGGCTGAAGTGCAATGGCGTGATCTCGGCTCACCGCAACCTCCGCCTCTTGGGTTCAGGCAATTCTCCTGCCTCAGCCTCCTGAGTAGCTGGGTGGGATTACAGGCACGTGCTACCATGCCCAGCTAATTTTTTGATTTTTAGTAGAGACGGGGTTTCACCATGTTGACCAGGATGGTCTCGATCTCTTGACCTCATGATCCACCTGCCTCGGCCTCCCAAAGTGCTGGGATTACAGGCGTGAGCCACCGCGCCCAGCCTTATTATGATATTTTTTAATGTAAAAGATGCTTTAATTACTTGGAAAACACTGGATGCCTGATACTGTGCTTGAGAAGATAAATCTCCTGAACTTTATAGCAAATAGTTACGTTTTCCTTCCTGTCCCCTCAGCCCTCGCCTTTGTTCTGAAGGAATTCTATGAAAGACCCGCCATCATCCTGCCATTGCTCCCGCAGCCCTGCCCAGGTCCAGGGCGTGGCTGACTGTGGTGTCAGGGAAGCGAGGTGGAGGCTTGGGAGTTGGTGGGAATTTGAATTTCTGTAATTTTGCCTTGTTGCCCAGGCAGGCCTCAAACTCCTGGAAGCAATTCTCCCACCTCAGCCTCCCAAAGTGCTCGGATTATAGGTGTGAGCCACAGTGCCCAGTGCAGAAATCTGAATTTCCAGAACTTCCAGTTCCTGGTATCTTTCACTGCAGCTGCAGCCCTGTTATCCACTCCCAGCCTGGTCCCCACTGGCTCCTTTTGCTGTGAAATGGAACCCGGTGCTTACTGGACCATCGGGCATTTCTGCCCATTGAGCGCCACGTCTGTGCGTCCCTGAGATGCACTGAGACGCATGTTTTTGGCACTGGGCTGCTCTCGTTTTTAAATATCCCCGCTGTCTCCAACATGCAGTTGCCCCATGAAGAGGTGCAGTGAAGAAGCACTGATGGTTTAATTAAAGCAGGAGCTGTTATGTCCCTTTCTCTGAATGTTTGGCATTGGCCTTGCAAGACGGCGGCCATTATCGAAAGTTGTCAAAACTCACTCGCTCCTCAGCAGAAGCTTAATGAAGTCTCCATGAACTAAGTATTATGAGACTCAATTGGGAGAAGTTGTGCTCACTCAAATTGGCTTCACAATGTCTCAAACTAGAGCGGCTTTGAGAAAAACCGGTAGAGCGACTCAAAAACTCGAATTAAAGGAGAAAAAAGAACATTTTTCCCTGCCTGCAGGAGCCATATGCAGTCAGGGAGATTCTCCACAGATTAAAAAAATGACCCGATCAAGAGTAATGGTGTAAGTCCAGGAAAATTCTTTAGCTCTCAGAGACTAAAATTGGGAACTCTGCCTAAACTGCTGTTTAATTAAATGCAGAACAGAAATCCGTTTTGGAAACTGTGTTTTATTCCCAGGTAAGAAAACTGCATCCAGGGGAACTGATGGAAGGAGCCAGGCGGGTAATTCATGTCCTGATGGCATCAGCCTGTCCTCGGGGCCTGTAACTGAGCCCCTGCCGGCCGCGAGGGGGGACATCGGCTGAGGGAGCTGTACAGGTCGCAGCCACACTCTGAGGGCATCAGAGCCCCGGCTTCGCCTGCACCGGCACCTGCTTATCATGAAGAAGAGGAGGGCCTGGTGGTGCCTGCTGTGAACAAGAATACAGGCAATGTGTGACCTCTGCACACGCCCTGCTGTGCCTCCCGTGAGCGTCCAGGGAACCAGGTGCCCCAGGACTGCAGACCTGCACCGCCCACTCTACTCCTGGTCCTGCTGGGAAACAGGCTCACTGCAGAAGCAATGTGGCAAAGCAATTCAGCGTCAGTTAATCTAGGCCAAGCACCTCCGAAGCACTCCGTGTTCATATAGGGACCTCATTTACTCCTCAAAATCCCGTGGGGCGAGCGTCATCCTAGTGTTCAGGGGTGGACGCCACGCGGGTGGTGGCAGTCACGCTCAGGTCCCCAGAGCACCCCTAGCAGCGGTCACATGCCCTGCTTTCCGAGACAGGTGGGGTCATCAGAACAGCTTCCGGATCACCAGGGGAAGGGAAGGGACCCGACCTCTCAGGAACGAATCCTCTCCTACCACTGGTTGTCCCACGACCGTGATTGCCACTGACGATGGTGGCACTGGCAACAAGGCGTGAACTTGACCAAGGGAATGCTGAGTCTGTGGTCTTCATAAATCCGGAATTAGGCAAAGAGGAGGCTCTGGCAGGACTTGGAGCGAATTTGACCTTGGCACTGGACCTACACAAGGAGAGACGTTTGTAGGATAATTGAAAAAGGACTTGAAATTTGAAAAGAAAACAGTGAGTGACACCTACCCCCACTAGAAAGGCAGCAGACAGCACAGTGGGTCTGTCGGGTGCGGAAAATTCAAACAAATGGGCCGTTCACAAATGGGTCACGGGTGACCCGGGAACTGCCTGGCAGCCCCGATGCAGTCGGGCTGGCCCCATCTCCTGGACGAACCCCAGAAACACTCCCCACGGTCTCCCGAGGGGACATCCTATGGCTGTTCCCAGGATTCCTCTGCGGTATTGGGGAGTGTCATTGGCAAGAGAGCTGCTTTTGTGGGCTTCAGGGGAGAGGGCCATGCCCGCAGGGCCAGCTGGACTCCAAGCCTTTCAGTCTTGCTCTGCTGCTGGAGAGCCTCTGTCCTAGCCTGAAGCTGGTCCCCCACAGCCATGTCGCAGCACTCCAGCCCCTGAGAGGCCTGAAAGTGGCAGCCTCTGCTCTCCCTAAGGACCTCCCTGGCCAGAACGCAGTTACACGGTCGTGGGCATCTGCAGGTTAAAACTCACTGCATCAGCTACAGAAAGAAGGAGGGCAGGACGGATGTGTGGACAGCCAGTTCCTGCCACAGGAATGGACACGTAAAGTGAGCCCGCTGCAAACGATGGCATGTCAGACAGCAAAAGGTGTGCCTGTCTTAGAAACAGGCTGTGAGGAGACAAGAGGAAGGGAAGGGGCACAGCACTGCTGACATGAAGGCACAATGCTGTGTCTGACTGTGCCCCTCACGTGACTGACATCCCCTCTGCTGCTGTGTCTGACTGTGCATCTCACCTGACACTGCCCTCAGCTTCTGTGTCTGACTGTGCCCCTCACCTGACATCCCCTCTGCTGCTTGTCTGTGTCCCTCACGTGACATTCCCTCAGCTGCTGTGTCTGACTGTGCCACTCGCCTGACGTCCCCTCAGCTTCTCTAAGGGGAATGTCACAGGGTTCCCCTGTGGCCACGCCTGGTGCCCCCACTGCCAAAGTGCATCTTCAATGCAGAACAACAGCAAATCAATCTTCTGTGTTTTGCACTTTGAAAATACTGGAAAGAAAGCTCCTGTGCAAGTGATTGAAACAGTTATTTAATATTTTGATGACTGGGAGAAAACCACATTTCAGAGATGAAAATTAAAGAGGAAATTGAACAATTGCATAATGATAGTAGATTCAAATATAAAATACTGGGAATCTCATTTTCTGAAGGCAAAAATAGAGCGCAGTTCTGCCATTTCCCATAAATCTACATACAGGACATTTTCCTGCCTATAATCTCTCTGCATATTTTTGAGGGGATTAGTTCCAATGGGTGTGTTCTGGATATTTGCATACTAGTGCAAATATGTGAAGCTCAGCAGGGTGACTGACCACATTCATTCCAATGCTATTATTGATAACAGGCTCCTCTGTGGGACTGTGGCCACTGCAGAAGGCTGCTCCGAGTCACTGCCTGCACAGACACAGGCGCGCTTTAGGCATGGATGGATGTAGGAGTGGGTGCAGGAAACCATAAGCTCACGCTTTCCTACCAGCATCCAGGGAGAGCAAACGCTGGCCAAGCTGTGCCACTGGAGCTGCCTTTAGAATAACCAAATATTCAGCAAACATAACACACATTCCTATTTATTTGCATTTCACCCTAAAAATGACAAGAGCAGAGTTTACGAAAAGGCTTTTACTCCCAGAGTGTGTTAAACTGACTTCTCGGCTAAGAGCAGGGTTTTCTTTTGTTCTGTGCTGTCCCCGGGGTCAAGCAGAGAGAATTCAAGGGTGGGTGTATCCTGTGAATGGTGGAAATGCTCAGTGGCCCTGGGCCCTGGGGGGAAGAGCCACACGGCAGAGAGGAGCCTGGTTGTCACCTGTTGTAGATGTCCAGGACCTACCGACGTCTCCCAGTGGGCAGGGGCCACACCAGCTGCTCCGAGTCCTTCCCGCAGGAAGGTGGGCTCACATCATGAAGCACCCGCTCCAGGGAGCAGGAGCTGGAAGACTGAGCTCCAAGGTTCTGGGGCCCTGGCTTAGCAGTGTAAGCAGGAGCGCTGGCTCCATCGGTCCACACAGGGCAGACAGCGTGTCAGAGCAGGTGAGCTGACAGCTGGGCTCCACGAGAGCTTTCCAGGAATCAGCATCAGGGCTGGACGAGCGGTGGCCCCAGCTGGGAGGAGACGTGACTGGACGAGGCCTGGGAAGTGTGTGCTTCACGTGAGTGAGAAGGCGGCAGCCAGGACATCTGTCACCTGTGGCTGTGGAGTCTGAGCTCCCAAGACAGGGACAGACAAGGGCAGGCACCCTGTGCTGAGTGAGTGACTGAGACGGACGAGGGCGGCCACCCTGTGCTGAGTGACCTGGGACAGACAAGGGCAGCCTCCCTGCTCTGGGTGAGTGGCCTGCACGTCCTGCACTTGGCTTTGGTGCACGTTCAGAAGAACAGGATCCCCAGGGTGTGGTGCCGGTGCTGGCTCCACGCTGGCAGCAGGCAGAGCTGAATGCATGTAGAGTGTGTGAGTCCGCTGTGGAGCCACGTGTCTCTCTCTCTCTCTCTCTCTCTCTGCGAGGGAGCTGCTTCTGTTCGGTGCTGTCGAAGAAGCCGGCCTCGGCCAGGCCACATCAGCACCTTGTCCTCAGGGTCTGACTCCGTGGCCCTTTCCTCTTGTCGCTGTAACTCACTATGCATCTCCTACGGTCCTGGTCCTGGGCAGGACAGTGTCACCTCCCTGGTCAGGATGACAGGGGCTTGGGCTTCCAACAGCAGCAGCCCCCGAGGCCAGCCCCAGGCACTGAAAGGGAAGCAGCCAGGCAGCCTGGCCATGGAGGAACCGGTGCCAGTGCGTGCAGATTCCAGACCCGCGCCATGCCATACTGTAGGAAGGAATGACGGCATGAAGCACAGGGCACAAGTTCAGGCCACCCTGACCCCGAGGGATGCAGCCACCCCGAGGCACACGCTGATGAAAGGGTCTCTTCTGCTGTGGGCTCCGAGGCCTGACCCGACAGAGCGAGAGCACCGGGCTGCAGCCACCGCGGGAGGCTTCACCGATTCACGGTGAAAGGTCCCAGTGAAAGCCTGGAGTGTGCCATCCCCACAGAGACTGGAGCCCCCTGAGTGTGACTGAGAAGCAGATGTGGGCCATGTGGCCAAACCGTGTATGAACAGTTTACAGACGCTGGGGGATGCAGATAACCGAAGCCAGGCAGAACACCCCAGCCAGCCACGATGCGGTGCTGGCCCTGCACGGGTTCAATAGCTGAAGGAAGACACGCTGCTGGGGAACCACAGCCCCTGGCTCACCACGCGCCCTTTCCACGGCTGGATTCAGGGCAACATTGATACTGGATTTCAACTCTGTTGAATTAGGGGCTGCAAGTCAATGCCGGTTATTTGGGGCTTATGTTCATGTCTGGTTCAGCTCAAGTTGTTAGTCCAGGGTCGGGGAGAAAAGTGGCACTGGGTGCACAGGGTCCTCAACTCCCAAACCTGCCTGACACTGGGGTGGGTGGGAGTGGGAAAAGAGGGAAAGGGATCCTGAAAATACGATTCTGATTGTGAAATCTGTCTTTAAAAGTATCATCTCAGGGCTCCCTGGAAGCAGCTGGTCCCAGTTCTGGGGCGCAGAAAGTCTGAGGTGAGCCTGGGGCTTCGGGACCTTCAGAGCAGGCAAGTGCCCTTGGTAACTTGGCAGGTGAAGAGGATGCAGGAGCTTGTCCGAGAGGCGCCCACTGGCCAGAGAAGAACCTGCCAGTCCATGCAGTGGGAAGCCGGTTAGGGAGAGAGATAGAGGTCGGGGGTGGGGGCAAGGGCTGGGCAACAGGAGAGTCAGCGAGACAGCCAGGGGCAGGACCGACAGGAGGGTCACAGAGAGTCGGTGGGCAGGGAGAGGAGAGCTGGAGAGAGAGGGAGATGGGCAGGGTCAGGGAGAAGAGTGAGGGGAGAGAGCGGCTGAAATGGAGTGAGTGGGGAGGGAGAGGCCTAGGCGGAGTGGGGGAGGGAGCAGCTGAGATGGAGTGGGGGG
>CM052661.1:398711-423907 GCA_028533165.1 Leontopithecus rosalia | reverse complement strand
GACCCCTCACATCACTCCCCTCGTGGTGCCCCCCTCACATCTCTCCCCTCATGGTGCCCCCTCACATCTCTCCCCTCAGGGTGCCCCCTCACATGTCTCCCCTCAGCGTGACCCCTCATATCACTCCCCTTGCAGCACTCCCATCCCTCACAGCACCCCCCTCAGAGCTCTGCCCTCACATCCTGGTGTCCCCCAGGCCGCCCCCCTCACGGCCCTCCTATCACAGTGCTGGCACGTGCAGGTCTGGAGCCAAGGTGTTCACTCCTGCCTGCAGGGTGTTCCTTTGTATCTATTTACCTTTTGAGACAGGGTTCTGCTCTGTTTCCCAGCCTGGAGTGCAGTGGTGTGAAATGTGCTGGCCGCCTCCGCCTCCAGGATAGCTGAGACCACAGGCTCTGCGCCGGCCCGTGTTCCTGCACCCTCCTCTGGAGTGCTGTCCTCACCACCCACTGAATCCCAGATAGATTCCACCCTTTGTTCTCTTTCCTTTCCTTTGGGATAAAATATGAGGGCCAGGAAAGACTTTAAAGACAGCCTCATCCCGTGAATTTTGGCACCAGATATGAACCTGAAACCCCTAAGTTCCCACCACTGCAATGGGTCAGGCCCTGCTGCTTTGATGTAGGTAAAACGCTCAGCAGACGAGAGGCTGGCGGCATCAGAGAAGCTGGCTGGGCTTCAGCGCTGCTGCTGAGGGGAGCATCTGGGTGCAGAGCCTCAGGAGTATGCCTGTGTGAGAGACAGAAAGAGGAGGATGAGGAAGGGAGAGTCTGTCACTCCGTGCTACAGATGTAGCCTCCTCTAGAGATTTTGGGAGAGATTTCAGGAAAGATGCCTTTGGCCTTTTTCTTTGATTGGCCTTTTCTTCCTTGTTACTTACTGCTCTGTTTGTCATGCTGGGAAAGAAATTGTGGACTCCTGGGGGTACCCTCCTTTCTAGCATGTGGTGTTGGGCTCCCACTCATGTCCTCCAGACCTGGCCGCCTGCTGCTGCGACCTCCTGGCTCTGTTCTTCAGGAGTGTATTCCGTCACAGTTCCTTGGCCACATCCACTCACACAACTGTGGATTCATTGAAGGGCCTGTGGATTGTTCACTCCTGTCCCCTGAGCACAGGAGCGGAGAGACAGGTAATAAAATGCGTGCAGTGACTCAGTTCCCCACATCCGGAGGTGGTGCCTCACTTGGCTTTCAGAGAGCTCTCCTCTCTCTAACACACACGGATCATGGGGGCAAGCGGGCATCGTTTTTCATTGCTCAGAGCAACACATAACATTTCTGAAGACCATCTCAGGCTTTTTTTGTCTTCCCTTTTATAACTTAGATAAATGATGCTTTGGGGATGGAACAGCCCACAGCTCCCAGTGCCTTGCTCTCTGAGTGAGAGTTCATCCGGCATCTTTGTTGGATGAAAGGGACAGGTGCAGCCACAGCAGGAACAGGACTGTCTAGGGGCTCCAGGGCACCTTCATGTCATTGACAGAATTCAATTCTTTGCAGTCGTGGGACTGAAACTCTTGTTTCCTCATTGATTGTCACTGTGGGCCACTCTCAGCTCCTTGGGGCACCTGCATCCTCCCAGGGCAACATCCGTCTTTAAAGCCAGTGACGGCAGTGAGCTGAGTCCTTTGCATGCCTTGAATCTGTCTGACTGCCCTTTGCACCAGCTGGGGAAAGCTTCCTGCTTCACCAAATATGTGACGAGACGAAGCCCCCGCCAGGTAACTCAACACAATCATAGTAGCAGCAGCAGGTACGGGGGCATCCTTAAAGCTCTGCTGTACCTCCATTCCCAGCAGAACCGCCAGGAGGCCTAGAGGAGGAGCCATCCCAGAAGAGGGAGCCAGGAAGACAGGACTTACCTCTGCCTCCCTCCAGTGGTGGCTCTGGTAGACCAAGGCCATCAGAGCACCCAGGGAGAGCCAGGGGAGAGCCTGGGTCCCTTCTTAGGAGCCAGCCTGTGGTACATGAAGGAGCTGAGCCATGGATGGAGGTGAGACAGAGAATGTACATCCCAAATGAGGAACAACTCGTTCGGGACGTACTTGTTTTTTTGCTTTTACAAATGTGATCTTTCCCTTTGTAGCTTCTAGCTTACTGTTTGCTTAATGAAAGCGCTTGGATTGTGTCTTTTAATTTCATACCAGACTGCCTTCCCAGCTCTCTCACTGAGGTTGTTCAGTTCGTTATGCGAGATTCTCCAAATATATGGTCTTCATCAGCCTCTTAATTTTGTTACTGCCATTTTATTTCATGTACGTAACATACAGTTTACCATTAATGACATTTAGTGCACTCACAATATTGTGAATCACCTCTGCCTGTCTCCATGACCCCAGTGGGAGGCCCTGTTCCCACTAAAAGTCTCTCCCCATCCACAGCCCCCAGCCTCTAGCCGTCCCCAAATTTAAGGTCATGTACCAGTACAGTCTAAGAATTCCAATGTCTCTGCATCTACGCCAACACCTTTTTCTGCTTTTTTTAGAAAAAGTATAGCCATCCTGGTGGGTGTGAAATGGGTGGTTTCCACTGTGGTTCTTATTTACAGCAAACTAAATATCACCTGACAAGGATTTCATGCTTCTGTATTTCAGTCCCTGCCGACAAACTGTGACTTAATAGGCAGACAAGATTGAAAACCTAACTTAGGAGTTTGTGCCTGTAACAATAGTTGAGTCTTGGCCAATCCCAGTGGCCCTACCACAACCAGTCACAGACTGAAGTGTTCAAACTGTGTTCACATAAGGCAAACGGCAACCTCTAACCAATCCAGGTGTCTCTACACCTCACTGCCGATTTCTGTACGTCACTGCCCTTTTCTGTCTATAAATTTGTTCTGACTATGAGGCATCTCTGGAGTCTCTCTAAATCTGCTGTGATCCTAGGGACTGCCCGATTCACAAATTGTTCATTGCTCAATTAACCGCCTTTACCTTTAATTCATCTGAAGTTTTCATTTTAAAGTATGTGTTTGTTGACCATTCATGAATCTTTGGAGAAATGCCCATTCAGTCCTCTGACTATTTTCAGTTGGGTTGCTTGTCTTTGCTGTTGAGTTGGAAGAGATTTTATGTATCCCAGATACCTTTATGAGATTTGCAGTTTGTAAATATTTGCTCCCATGCTATGGGCTGTATGTTTACTTTCTTAGTTGTTCTAAAGGTTTTATGATTTAAGCACTTGTATTTAAGTTTTTGATTCATTTTGAATTTTTGAATAGATTGTGAGAGAAGGATCGAACTTCACTGGTTTGCAAGTGGGTTTCTAGCTGTCCCACATGCAATTGTTGAAAAGCTATTGTTTCTCCACTGGAAGTTTTTGATTCATTTTGAATTTTTGAATAGATTGTGAGAGAAGGATCGAACTTCACTGGTTTGCAAGTGGGTTTCTAGCTGTCCCAGATGCATTTGTTGAAAAGCTATTGTTTCTCCATTGGAAGTTTTTGATTCATTTTGAATTTTTGAATAGATTGTGAGAGAAGGATCGAACTTCACTAGTTTGCAAGTGGATTTCTAGCTGTCCCACATGCATTTGTTGAAAAGCTATTGTTTCTCCATTGGATGGTCTGGCACCCTGTTGAAATTTAGACGTGCCATCTTAGTTCTAGTAAACAGCTCTGTCTGCTCCTGTCTAATTGCTGTGCTCTCTGTTGCTCCTTTTATCTAATTGCATAATTGTATGCGCTGACACCTCCAGTGTAATGTTATTGAAGTGCTGCTACTGGGTATTTTTGTCTTTGCTTCTTTTATTCCAGTGAAAGTATTAACCTAGTAAGCATATTAGTATTTCATACTAGATATGTTTTTAATAGTAAAGATATATTTATCTCATTTTATTCAGTAGTATTTAAGGAATGTTGTAAAAATATCTTTACCGTAATTTGGAAGTTGATTATCTAATTTCTTATCGGAATTATTAATATGATACATTTTAATAATAGATACTCTATTATAAAACCATCCGGCCATTCCTGGATCACCTTGTACCATTTTTAATGTGCTAATGTATTTCTACATTTTTCTTTTTTCTTCTTACGGATTTATTTATTGCTCAGACCGTTCTTCATAACAACCTATATTTTATTGACACTTTATTGATATTTACAGGTGTGACTGGGGATGACTTGCCGTTTTCTTTTTGGGGCACTCTTTTCAGGTTTTGGTCACTGATGTTATTCACTGTGTAGAAAAGAAAATGGAGGTTTACCTTCTTTCCTAGTGCACTGGAAGAGTTTTGAAATTTTTGGAATTACCTCCTATTTATAGTTCATTTCAACTCTCCTATAAGCATGTGTGTCCCTGTTGCTTCTGGGTGTCAGTGGTGAGCACCTCTTTTTTTAAATAAAGTGATTAATTTAGATCTTCTATATCTTTTGCGATCCATTTGGTCAATATTTTCTCAGAAGATGGCCCTTTTTTTTTAGAATTTCAAGTTGATTTGAATAGATTGAGCAGATGGTCTTGTAGGGCTGAGGGCCCCACAGGGTCGTGGGGTGACCCTTATGCTGTGCTGAGGCGCAGGATCCGAGAAATAAAGAGACAGGACACAGAAGTACAAGGAAAACGCAGCTGGGCTCAGGGGGCCACGCCACCTATAAGCAGAGTCAGGCGAGGCCCCGAATGTCCAGAAGCATGAGTATTTATTGTATATAGGTTAGGGGGCAGGGCAGTGAGTGAAATCATCTTTAAGGAGATTGATAGGGTCGTGAGCAATAAAACATAGGGTCCACCCCCATTAGGTCACCAAGGCCAGGAGGTGGACAGTGCGCAGCAAGGGGCCCGTTCCCATGAAGGCAAGGTCCGTGTTCAGTAAGGGGTCCACCCCCATTAGGTCACCGAGGCTTGAAGGTGGGCTGTGCAGTGAAGAGGGTGCAGTGTGCAATACTTCTGTCTATGGGCAAACTACTTCTAAGAAGATTTATAGGAGGATCCTTTTTTTTAATTGCCTTTTAGGTTTTGGGGTACATGTGAAGAACATGCAAGATTGTTGCATAGGTATACACATGGCAGCGTGATTTGCTGCCTTCCTCCCCGTCACCTATATCTGGCATTTCTCCGTATCCTTTAAGTCACATAGCAGTGACAGAGCTGTCAGGGTTACTGCCACCTTCTGGCAGCTTCCAGTGGGTTCTATGGGAAGATGCTTTTCAAGCAGCACAGTAGCAAGAGCTGATAAAGTTCACAGTCACCAAGGTGGATTGCCGGTCTGAGGGCAGCCTTCCACAAGAGCTGGAACAAGGTCCTACAACTCCTTTATCAGGAGGAGTGGCCTTTGCCCCAAGCCTGCCATACAGCGGGAATCTTTATGATACTGAACGCTGCTGCCTGGGCCATGGATTCTTGTCCTGGCATAACTGTTTTTCCCTTAAATCATGCTCTGCACTGTGTCTGCTCTAAGCATTCCTCCGATTATAAGCTGCTTATTCCTTAATTCATGCTCTGCACTGTGTCTGCTCTAGGCATTCCTCTGATTTTAAGCTGCTTATTCCTTAATTCATGCTCTGCACTGTGTCCACTCTAGGCATTCCTCTGATTATAAACTAAGATATAATTATAGGTATATATGTAGGGAAATATTCTTTAGGCACTCATACTATTAACTATTATATGATTATATAGAGAGGATTATATAAAGGGATTCCTCAAGCCCTAATTCTATAAACTAATATATGATTATGTAAAGGATTATATAAAAGGAAATAGCTGAGTAGTAACACTATAAAGTGAGATATTCCTCAAGCCCTAACTGTGCCAGGGTTCTGCTTAGCTCTCACTCCTCGGCGCCTCTATGGGGGGTTACCCACACGGTCTCATGATGCTTTTAATTTCATCTGCTTCCCTGTTATTTTCACCTCATCATTCCTTATTTTGTGTACTTGTGCTTTCTCACCTTATATTCTTGACAACTTTGTCTAACAATTTACCTTTCTTTCTTTTTTAAAAAATCGGCTTTCTAATTTATCTGTCAGTCCGACGGTTATCTTTTCTGCATTTTGTCAGCCTCTGCTCTGTCTTGGCTCCTTCCTTCTGGTTTCCTTGCATTAATTTTGCTGTGTTGTTCCTAGCTGTTGAGCAAGATGCTTAATCAATTTTCACTCATTCTTTTTTATTGTTGTAAGTGTTTCAAACTATGAATATTCATCTTCTAACTGGATTTTTTGATGACCTCAATAAATGTATTCTAAAATGCACTTGAAAGCAGAAACGCCTATTCGGAGATGTAGTAACTCTTTGATTGGAGATCAAGGCAGGAAAATGACGTACTGGCTGGGCGCGGTGGCTCACGCCTGTAATCCCAGCACTTTGGGAGGCCGAGGCGGGTGGATCACAAGGTCAAAAGATCGAGACCATCCTGGTCAACATGGTGAAACCCCATCTCTACTAAAGATACAAAAAATTAGCTGGGCATGGTGGCGCGTGCCTGTAATCCCAGATACTCAGGAAGCTGAGGCAGGAGGATTGCCTGAACCCAGGGCGGAGGTTGTGGTGAGCCGAGATCGCGCCATTGCACTCCAGCCTGGGTAACAAAAGCGATACTCCATCTCAAAAAAAAAAAGAAAAGAAAAAAAAAAGAAAATGATGTACCAATAAGAAGCCGCAGTTCACAGCCACAGCATCAGAGGTTAGAGACTGATGATCGCTGAGGCTGCAGACAGACACACGGGTTATCTATATGGTAAAATTTTAATGATTTTAAAAAATTTCACTATAGTACTGACACAGGAACATTTTCCTAGATGAAGGAAAAGGAGGGTTCCGAGTAGACCCACATAAATGATGAGGAGGACATCACAGAGCAATGGGAGAATGGCACTGTGGCAATGGTATTCAGGAAATCACAACGTGGATAAAATCAAACTGATCCTACATTATAATACTTAAGCAAAGGTAGATTCCAGATGGGTTAATTTCTTAGATGATAAAAATGAAACTGGGAGCCGGGTACAGTGGCTCATGCCTGTAATCCCAGCACTTTGGGAGGCCAAGATGGGAGGATCATGTGAATTTAGGAGGTTCAGACCAGGTTGAGCAACATATTGAGACTCCCATCTCTAAATTTTAAAAATTTTTTAAATATAATTTTTAAAAATAAAAAGAGACAAGGACAGTAAGAGGATCTTTATAGGTTAGGGAAGATTTTTTAAAGCAAGCATCCCAAAGCACCATCCATAAGATTTAAAAAAAGATAGAATGTTATGTCAACATTAATAATTTCTATTCAGAGAAGTCTATGGGTAGGCGGAGTTCATAAGCCCACGCAGTGCGAGGAGAAAATACTGACAATATTTCAAACAACCAAGATTATATTCAAAATATACAAGGAGTTCCTGCAAGTCATCAAGAAGGCAGAAAACCCAACAGAAGGGTGGACAAATGCTGTGGGTGGATATCTGCGGTGGGATATGACCCCCCCTGCCCGCCCAAAGCTGCCGGGCGCCTGCTCCTAGAAGCTGTGGAGATGAATCAGGGCACAAGGGCCTCTGCAGAGGTGCTGGGTGGGGGCCTGGAGAGGAGAGGAGCCTGGTTCATTCGGGTGGTCCCCATGCTGTTCCTGGGGCCTTTGCGGAGAGAGGCAGAGACTCCGCCCAGGAATTCGGGGCCTCTGGGAGCAGGGAAAGGCAAGGAAGTCAGCTCTTCCTGGAGCCTCCGAGAGGAACACAGCTCTCCTGACTGATGTTGAGACTTCTGACCCCAGAGCCGTGGGAGAAGACGTGTGTGTGTTTAAGCCACTGCATCTGTGGTCATTTGATAGCCACCACAGGAAGCCAGTCCAAGAGACACAAGCGCCATGTGTGAGCTTGCCACCTCAAAGTTACTGCAAAGGACAGAAATGCAGATGACAACGACACACCACTTTACAGCCGTGAGCCTTGAAAAGCCTGTGAAGTTGAGCTCCAAATGCTGGTGAGCACAGTGGAGAGGCAGCACATCCCCTCATGCAGACTGCGGTCAGCTGGGACATGTGGGCAGGTGCCACCTGGCCAGCAGGTTCCCAGCAGCACACCTGGAGGTTCTCACAGCACCAGGGACAGACGTGCAAGCAGAGTGGAGAGAAGAGAGAAGATCGTGGAGTTGACAGCCCAGTGCCGCTCACAAAGGACACACCAGGCACGAACACTGCACAGCCACCCATCAAATGCTTCCTGAGGCTGCACTCAGCCTGGGATGTGGGTGACGCGGCAGAGAATGGGACACTGAGTTCCCAGCCTGCAGAGCTGACAGGAACGCAGGTAGCACAGGGCCAAGCACACTCGGACTGAGCCAAGAGGAGGGAGGACAGGCAGCCTCGGGGAGGCTGCACCAGCAAGCGGCAAGAGGCCTCCAGAGAGCACCGGGGAGTGCCCTAAGCAGGCCTCAGATGGAAGGAAAGAATGCACAGGATCGGACAGCCATGCCTGACAAGCCTCAGGCCATGCATCTGCCGAAGGAGCTCCAGCTCATGCTCTCTAGCTGAGTGACCCAACCCCGCCATGCTAACTAGTGTCTGGAGACCCTCAATGGCGCTGCTACTTATGATACTGGGGGATCCTCCATCACCTGTGCCCAGCTGGGCCCCATGGCGGGGGTGCTGCTGAGCCCGGGGCCCTCTGGGAGCCAGCTCTGGCACTCAAGTACATGTGAGCCGGCATGCTGGTGGCATCAGGAGGAAGCAGCTGCCTGGCCCCAACCAGACACAGCCCAGTCACCCTGAGGCTAATGCCCCTTTAGAGGGGACATCAAGATGCCAAGTCCATGCTCCTGGCCAGGGACCAGGTGAGGGACATAGCATTTGGTGCATGACACCAAGGTGCCTGGCACCAGCATGTCCTCGGTCCCATGTGCTGTGGGTCATGAGGGTTCATACTGTGGAGGGAGGGTCCCAGGCAGACCACATCTCATATTGAGGTCGTTATCCACACTGCAGTCCCACCGGGCCCCCAGATCCACCGTCCTTGCTGGGGTCTCTGCTCGGGGCTGTGGCAGGTACTCTGTGAGAGGAGCCGCTATGCCAGTGGCATCATAGCTCAAGGTCACTTGGGTGAATGCTGCATTGCCAGGGCTGCTGTCACTGTGTCTTTGCCAGTCCCATTTCCATTAGCAGCTGCTGCACTCCATGGCCACACACCCATCAGAGGCCCTTGGTGACTTCGCAAATGCCCCGAGGAAGTACAGGGTGATGGCACCACAGAGTCACGGCTGTTTGAGCCACGGGGCACTTTGAGGCCACGTGGTCCACACCTCTCTGACAGAGGAGACAACAGCTAGCAGGGGCAGGACCATGACCGGAGACACAGTGCAGTCTGGGCAGCGAAGGTGATACTAGCAAGGTTCGAGTTCGGGAAAGGGATGAATTTTACACCCGCAGCTGTAAATGTGGGTGTTCAGAGCGTGTGCTGCCACCTCAGCTGCTGGGGAACACGGATCCTGAATGATGCCTTGAACAGTCTCCTGTGGACCTCAGCAAACCTGGTGGGGGTGCTGGGGGGGATGGTTGTGGGGTACACCCAGCATGGACTATGCCTGGTCTCCGGCACTTACTGTCATCGAGGCCATCTGGTGACTTTGCAACTCATTATAATCTGTTTTCCTTCAATACCCACAACGAGGCCGTTAAGCCCCAGAAGATGATCCTGGCAGCTTGTGGCACTTTGGGCTTTAAAATCGGTCACATATTCCAATGGCTCTTACTGTAATTCGAGGACGATGCCAAGGAAAGTGTTTTGATGCCTCATGAAACATGTCCCTAGCCGCATATCTCCCATTCCTGGCATCTGGGGCGAGGGATGCATCTGGGCTTGGGTGGTCCTGAGCACACCCACCGGCCATTGCATGTTGTGGGTCCCCTGCAAGGTTGCAGATAGTTCTGTCCTCATGCCAGGAAGACGCCTCACCCCTGTGGCATGAGGTGGGTGCCCCTGGCCCCCAAATAGCACCAGTGATTTAGGGATTGATGTGGTCTGTGCCACGTGGTTTTCACAGAAGTCCCCAGGGCAAGCCTCCAGGCAGTGTCAGGGCCTGAACGAGGATTTGAGCCCAGGGATGCCTGGTGCATGAAGCAGGACCACAGTGGCCCAGAGGACTCTTGGGTTAAGCAATGTGGGCCCTGCCCTCTTCTGTGGGCCTCCTCTCACTCAAGCTCAGAAGGAAAGAGAGTGGCCCAGCAAAGGGATTGGCCATGCTTAGACTGCCCAGGGCCTGTGTTTGCCTCTGGAGCTGGGAATGGCATCGCTCAGGGAGGGCTGAGGAGGGCTGGAGAGGGACATTAGGTGCTACCTGAAGGGCAGCGAGTTCGGTTGGCAAATCACCAACAGCTCAGGGTGGCAGAGGGCTGCCTGAGAACTGTCTGGGCTCCTGACCACAGAGGCTCCAACCCTGGCCACAGTCCACAGAGTCTGCCTGACCCAAGACAGAGCCTTCCTTGGGCATATTCTGGCCAGAACTTCCAGGAACAAAGAAAAACACAACCTGCCACTTGGGCCCTGGGTCTCTAAGGCTGTGAGCCCAGTGCTCTGCCACGGGAGAATGCCACGGCCTGTGGAAATGGGCAGGAATGAGATGGAGAGAGCCAGGCCGGCCCCCTTGATGGTATCTAGCCCACTTCATTCCTTCCTTCACGGGCTTTTCAAGTTGAAATAATTGTAAGTGTACAGAGAAGGTACAGGAATAACAAAGATAATTCCTGTTTGCCAATTATGCCCTCAACCCAGACTCACTGACCTCTCACCTGTCGCCCCGTGAATTCTCCTCCTTCCTGTTTGCCAATTATACCCTCAACCCAGACTCACCGACCTCTCACCTGTCACCCCGTGACTTCTCCTCCCTCCACCATCCCTGCCTCTCTCCCAGCCCTGCAAACCTCCCTCCCTCCACTACCTCTCTCATCCATTCATCATCGGTCCTCCATCACTGTATTTGGTGGAGACTCATCGGCAGGCTGGGGAGGGGAAACGGGAGATGGTCCTGCAGGATTGCTGGCGGAACACTGGGCTTTCTCTGGTTGATCTTAAATTATAAGTAGGAAAAACGTCAGGGAAGGTGGCTGGGCATAGTGGCTCACTCCTGTAATCCCAGCACTTTGGGAGTCCGAAGTGGGCAGATTACTTGATGTCAGGAGTTTGAGACCAGCCTGGCCAACATGGTGAAACCCCATCTCTACTAAAAATACAAAAATTAGCTGGGTGTGGTGGCACTGCCTGTAATCCCAGCTACTCGGGAGGCTGAGGCAGGAGAATCTCTTGAACCTGGGAAGTGGGGACTACAGTGAGCTGGGTTCCCACCACTGCACTCTGGCCTGGACAACATAGTGAGACTCCATCTCAAAAAAAAAAAATCGGGAGAGGTGTTGGTTGGGTCAAGTCCTGGCCACTTGGGGCAGCGACTGCTAAGGGATCACTCTTTGGCCTCCTGGCCTCGCTCCTGGAGCCATGGCCACTCCCTTGCCACAGCCAGCTCCAATGCGGGGCCTGCACCCGTCCTGGGGTGGGAGGGCTCCTTTCCACTTTGGGGCATAGGAAGCCACCTAGGGGGCTTAGCATGCCTTGGGGCAAGTCAGTGTCCTTATAAGCTGTTGTTAATGGATGAATGACTGACTCAAAAATGATAAATGTGTGCAGAACCCTGAAACACTAGCGTTGGCGTGATAGAGTGACGGCCTCCTCATGTTCCTTAGGGCAGGTGCCATGTGGCTGCCCACTGCTGCATCCGTGTTCGTGGGGCCTAACCTGGGTACGGTTCCTTTCCCAATAACATTCATGCTGTCATCTCAGCAACAAAACAGGCCTCTGAGCGTTCTGTATCTACAGCGACACTTTCAGTAACAATCAGGCCAACACCAGAACATACAACTGTCCCTCCTTTTACAGAAGTGTCATCTGGTGGCAAGAGGACCCTGTTCCACCAAGCACTTTAACAAGTTGTCAGTATTTGCTGGGTTTACATCAGCATCAAGGGAGCCACATCAGTGTCCTGGGAGAAGGGAGCCAGCAGCTGAGAGAACCCCTCAGGCACGACGGGGCCTGGCTGGCTGGCAGCGCTGCGGAGTAATTTTAAACCATTTCCATTCAGAGGAAGTGGTTCCTGCCTCTCTTTCTCGCATTTCTGCACTGACACTCGTGACTCCTTCTGCAGGTAATTCCAGCCCTTAAATTAAGGCACGTTAAGGTCAGTCCCGAAGGAAGTCAGTGCCTGCCTTCAGGGTCATCTCCCGCGTGCGTCCCGGCTCTCACTTGGCTGGGTCACCAGCAAGCCCCAGGGATGGGTCAGTGACAGGTCGGTGATTACCCAGGTTTCAAATTGGTGCCCACAGATTTCAAAACGGGCAGGAATTATTTTTCTCTGGCAGGATCTCTGGCCTAAGAAGAAAAGGGGAAAAAAATTTAGTCACAATTTTATACCGAGTATGATTAGAGGATGATGAGATTATTGCAAAGTACTAATGACACTTTATAAGGCAGAAATGTTAGGAAAAAGATGTGTCTTACACTAGGAAAGGAAGCAAAACAGTATTTGACCTTTTGGAGGCAAAATTTACCTATTGAGATAAAAGAAAAACATCTGGATATGACACACAGTTCCTTTTAGAAAGAGAAAGAAAGAAACCTTCTGTGGGGCAGCAGGTGGGCAACAAGCTGTTAACTCTGTATATTCATTTTTGTTCTCTTGTTCTATGAAAGTGACTTTTTCTTTCAGAGAACAGATTACTGGGCTTTATCTAAACTCCTTTTCCTCTCGGGTTCTTGTCTCTAAACAAGCAGCTGGAGTTTAGCTATTTTTCACTGACATCTAAACAGGCTTCAAAGCCTGAGACCAGATTTCCTTCCAGGAAACAGGAACCAAGGGAAGGGGCTGTAAAGTGACTCCAGTCCTGGCTAGATAAGGAAACCTGGGGTTTGAGATGACTCCTGCCCTCTGGGGCTCCCTGAGGGTTGTTTTCTCATGAAGAGATTTCCATCTGTACACAAAACAAATTCCTCTTCTCCTTTCTCTCAAAGTGAATGCTTCCTTCTACTCTCTCTCTTTTACTCATTTGTCAGGGAAGGCTAGGGATCAGAGACTTTAGAAATAGTTGTTCTTTGTTGAACATCACACTCCTCCCCAGACCAACACACCCCAGTTCGTGGAGGAAGGGCAGAAGGATGAACAGAGGGAACCATAGGCTTAGTACTGGCTGCTGCCTGCTCCATGCAAAAGCCAGGGTAAGGCAGGTGGGGTGCTGACCCAGCGGGGTGGCGGGCAACCGTGTTCTGGCCCTGCCTCTGTGTCACCCCTGAATTCTCACCCAGCTACGCCTGTCTGCATTCCACCTCTTGCCTCCTCATTGCTTGTTAAGGGGAATACAAAAATCTAAATGCTTATGAACTGTTGTATAATTATTTTTGAATTAGCTTCTAATTTTGCCAGTTCGAGGGCAATGTAAGAGGTTTCAGTTGCAGACCTCAGTTTACAGACATTAGTGAATGAAGGCGCAGAAAACATCCTCAGTGGCTGAGGCTTTTGGCATTCATGGATGTGGAGACTTTCCACATTTTCTTGAGAATGTTATCTTTCCCTTCCCATAAATAGGCATATTCACTCTGCAACTGGCTAAGCATCCTTGGTTTTAATTGTTCAAGGCATAAATGATTACATTAGGACAACCCTACTCCTAATTCCAGCAATTGGACATAAGAGAAATTCCCTTCCCTTCTTAGGCGTTCATAAGGAAAAGTGGTATCTAACTTAGTGGGAAATAGCAATGTGCCACGGCAGGCTGCTCACCAGGATTAAATCAGATGTTCACTCACTGCATTTGGTTTTGTTCTGTGGATTGTTTTAATCATGTGAACTAAAAAAGTTCTTCTTGGACAAATCCCAAGTACACGGATAAAACATTAGGAACTCACAGGTATTCCCAACAGCCTTGTCTTCAGCAAAGCAGCCTATCATAATACACGTCGTCAATTACATAGCATGTTGTGATCGCATTTGCTCTCATGGATCGGTAGTTTGCAGTCACCTGCCTGCCTCTCTCAGAGGGGCATGCTGTGAACATGGCCAGAGGCTCACAGGCCTGGTCCCCACATAACTATTTGATATCTGGGCAGGCAGGTGACCCCTCTGTGAAAGGTGAATGATGGAGCAGAGCGATGCCTGTCGTGTGTGTAAATCAAAAATAAAATTCTAAGCCCCCCACCCAGCTAGCAGACCCTCCTCAAAGGCATTCCAAATTATCCTGAAAAACTAGTTTAGGCCATGATGGGAAGTGGGGGACAGGCAGCACTGGACCTTAAGCCAGATAAGAGAGTTTACTACCCATGTTATCCCGAGGCTTCATTGTTAGGGTAAAACTGGTCTCCACAGCAGCTTATTGTAACCCAGATGTCCCTTTCCACTGACTCCAGGTTTTGAGAGAGTAACTCAACCGGTTGCCAATTAGAAAATCTTTCAATCTACTTGTGACCCAGAAACCCCCACTTTGAGTCGTCCTGTTTCCAGACTGAAGCCATGTATACCTTACAGGTATTGGTTTATGTCTCTGACTGAAACTCCAGTCTCCCTAAAAACTATAATATCAAGCTGTGCCCCCCACCCAACCGCCTGGGCACTTGTTCTCAGGACCTCCTGAGGCTGGGTCATAGGTGTGTCCTTAATGTTGGCAAAATAAACCAAATTGATTGAGACCTCTGTCAGGTCCTTTTTCAGTTTACACATGTGACCGGGTGTCAGAACCAACTGGGGGTTTGGTGAGGGTTAAGAAAACGCTGACTCCGGGCCCTGCTCCGAGTGTCTGATGCAGTGGACCTGAGTGGGTGCAGGAAGATCTGTGAAAGGGCCAGGACCGTGGCTGCTCCAACCACATGCCCACAGTCACCATACTGGGAACATTTTATGACAGGGCAGTGAGAAAGGACCAGTAAGTCCTTTTAAAGCACCATAAACTTTAATAAGCCAATTAAAAAATTGGATGCCAAAAACCCCGTTCAGCCTCTACGCATAATGACTCTGTTTTCTGAACTGGAGCTTTGGACACAAACGTGGCAAGTGTGAGTGCGCCCACGTGGAACCAGAGCAGTGGCAAGTGTGAGTGCGCCCACATGGAACCAGAGCCGTGGCAAGTGTGAGTGCGCCCACGTGGAACCAGAGCCGTGGCAAGTGTGAGTGCATCCACATGGAACCAGAGCCGTGGCAAGTGTGAGTGTGTCCACGTGGAACCAGAGCCGTGGCAAGTGTGAGTGCGTCCACATGGAACCAGAGCTCCTGGGGCCCCCAGCATCTGGGGCTGCAACCTCTGGAAGCCCCGGCTTTAGAAGAGCATCGTCCTGGACGTGGAGGCCGTCTTGGAGAGGCTTGTGGCACACAAGGGACGGAGGCACCCACAATTCCACCTCCACTGTGATGTCAGGGAGAGGAGGCTATGAGCGGCCGCCATGACCAACGGCAGCTCCCAGGAAGGCAGGGACCACATTGGGGCTCTGCGGGCTCCTCTGTGGCCACACAGTTAGCAGGCGGGGCAGCAGACAAAAGCAGATATTTGTGTTTTGTTTGTTTTGCATCCCGCCGTTTCTCCTAGTGTTCAGTGACTGGCTGGATTGCGTGGCTGTGAGCCTCCAGAGTTGGTGAATGCTTCTGGGTGCTGAGTCCTTTTAATTGATTCCACAACCTTCCTTTCATTTTACGTCTCAAGGCCCCAGCATGCTTTGCAAACACCTTTTCTCCAGCAGGTGCCAAGTGCTTAGGTCTCCTTCATGTGTGTCTACCAGGGACCAAGGGGATGGAACTCGACAAGGCCCCAGCCTGTCCTGGCCCTGGGTCCCAGAATGCCTGCCTACTGGGGCCCTCCAGGACAGGCCTCAGTTTCCCCTCTTGTATGCTCTGCGTCCATGTTTAATGCATCTTTGGTGCCTCTGTATTCTTTTACTGACTGAGAAGCACATTGCTTGCGTGAAGAGACCACCAGGCAGGCTTTGTGTGGGCAACAAGGCTGTCTTATTTCACACTCAGTGCAAGCGGGCCAAGTTGGAGAAACAAGTTAGGTGAGGGGGCAGGAAAGGGGACTGTCATACAGGTTGGGCAAATGGTCAGTTAACAGTGGTAATCTGTTTTAGGGAGGGGAGGACCGTGACGGGTGGATGGTCATAAGGGTGGGGGTCGTTTATTACAAACAGGCATGGTCATAAGGGTGGGGTTATGCATTGCCGGCAGAGGGGAGGGTGTGGTAAATGACACAGTTACAGGGCTGGGGGTCTTGAGAAACCTAATGTCTAGGAGAAATTTCGCAAGGGTGAGCAGGAACAATGGGGGCATGTGGCACAGGGAGAGCGACTGGTTGAGGCAGGGGCTCCCGGTTACTTCAGACTTTCTGGCTCTTGGAGACCATCTGGAGGGTTACGAGCAGGTCACAAGGCTCTAATGGCCGGGCTTGGACTTGGAGGCCTGACACACACGTGACACCCCCCACGTCACAGCAAGCTGACCTTAGACCATTCCCTGTCTCCTCAGCCTGAGTATAAAATCTGTTGGCATATTTTTGTGGAGATTTTTATTTTTTAATTTAAATTTAAATTGCTGGCTGTGAAAACATGACTGGGCTTTCTTCTGTTTTTCATTTTCATTCAGAAAGGGTTGAGTGTACAACTGAATAAGACTTTTTTTAGGACAAGGACAAAGCATGGACAGAAACACCACTAGGCGTGAAGGTGAGCCCTGGATCTGGAGGCGCCGCACCTTTCTCCGCTGTGCCCCCAGCCCCACCTTCCTCCTGAAGGAAAAAGTCTTGGAATGTTTTTTCTTTACAGGAAGGAGAGCTGTTTGATCTTTAACCGGATCTTGGCTGTTTTATAAACGTATGAGTGGATTTTTAGAAATATTTAGAATAATGGCTGTAATCTGCAAGCAGACTTGGTCTTGCGCTTTTCCTCAAGGACTGTAATTCTACTCGAACACTGCCTGTTTAGCTACTTGACATCAAAGTGTCAGAGTTGTTTGAACCAGAGCGACTCCATCTTGAGTGAGGGCTAGGGAAATGAGGCTCGGACTTGCTGGGCCACATTCCCAGGAAGAAAGCTATTCCTAGTCTGTTTACAGGTAGGGGAACAGATTAATAATGTTTACCAAACAGACCCAGGCTTGAGAGCATCCTAATATCCCCCACGTCTTGAGAACAAGGCATTCCTAATTTTACTTTAAAGATGATAATGTGAATTCTTGCAAAATAGAGTAATTAAATTAAGCAAATTCATGCTTTATCACAAATCCTTGTAGCAGGGTACATCTCTCCATGACCTTTCTTATCTTATGTGTAAACAAGCCTCCGACCCAGGGTGGACTCGTTCCTTCTCTTACTGTTGGGACATTCCTCTCACCACTGTACTCTCTTAATAAACTTGCTTTTACTTTGCACTGGGGACTCACCCTGAATTCTTTCTTGCACAAGATGCAAGAACCCTCTTTTGTGGTCTGGATGGGGACCCCTTTTGTGTAACAAAAGTGTGCCAAGCCAGGCCTCCCCCAACCTGGCTTCCCACTGGCTCCCCTCCAGGCCGGAGGCAGGGTGTCCTCTGCCAGAGGCAGTTAGGGCCATGCCAGGGTTTCCCTCTGTTAGCTGAAAAACCAAACTGTGTGAAGTATTTAAAGAAGTTTATTCTCAGCCAGCAGAGTGATCACAGCCCAAGGAACAGTCTCAGGAGGCCCTGAGAACGTGTGCCCAAAGCGATTCGATGACATTTGGTTTTATACTTTAGAGAGGTAAAAAACGTGGGTGAAAGGATAAATCAATACATGCCAGGTGTACCTTGGTTCAGCCTAAAGAGGTAGCACATCGTGAAGGGGGGCGCCCAGGTCAGAGGTGGATTCAAAGATTTCCTCTCTGGCGGTTGACAGAATTAAGCTCATCTAAAGAGGAGGTCAGCAGAAAGGGGTGTCGTGTTGAGATAAGGCGGGCACTGGTTGTGGAAGCCAAGGTTCTTGTGTGGATAAGTTTCCAGAGAGAAGGACGGGGGATGTCTCCTTTCCGACCTCAAAGGTGTCACGCTGGGTTCCTCTCTCCTGGATCCAGGAAAGGCCTGGCCGAGTGAATGGGGACTCTCTGCAGATACAAACTTCCCCCATGAAAGGCTCTGCAGGGCCATTTCAAAATCCAACAAAGAAACATATTTTGGAGTGAAAGGCTTTGATCTCCTTCAGGACCTGCTGTGTCACGTGATGCTGCGCCGGAGTCACGTTGGAGTTTGGATCCCACCGAGGGTCTGTTCTGAGTCCTTTGGAGTCAGTGTTGGTCAGTTGCGCCTGCACTCCATGGGGAGGGAGCGGTGGCCCGTCAGACCTCCGTCCTGGAATGCAGCTTTCCCGGTTGCTCTCAGTCAGTTGGGAGCTTAGTATTTCACTTTTGATGTACACCTGGACTTGTCATAGAATCTGCTTTTCACATTGCCCCAAGATCCATAGTCAGTGCAAAATTCCTATCAGCTGTTAGTCCAGCCCTCCCCAGACTGTGATGAGGGTGGAGGCAGCGTCAGGAGGGGAGCTCGATGCCCCTCATCTCAGAGAACAGGGGTGTTTGCAGTTGCTTGTAGCAAGAGATCTGGAGGTGGTGCTGCCTGTGTCAGCCTGAATGGAAGAAGCTGAGGCAAAATTAAGCTAAGTAGAGGGTTTATTTGGGCCACACTTGAGCCTGCAACCCAGGAGCAGAGATGTGGGGTACCCTGAATCCACACTCCAGTGAGCAGTAGTTACCAGTAGGTTTGTAAAGGGTAAGAAGAGGCAGTTCCTCAGCTGTTTCCTAAGAGTTCACCTTAAAATAATGTTGGCTGCTGACAGGCCTGCATCACATGGGTGAGGCAGCCATTCGGTCCAGAGCCCACACAGCTCCACAGCTGCCACGGGCATGGGTATGGCAGGAGGGGCCGACTGAGTCCCACACACAGCGTCTCCAGGGCCTGCGCACCTGGCAGAGCTCAGCCTGCTCCCAGCTGTTTCTCTTTTCTCACCCAGAAAGTGGCCTTTTCTGTCTTCTCCCCTTTCAGCTCTGCCTTTCAGGGCCTCTCGGCTCACGGCTTCAAGGTGGTACCACAACTGCAGGCAGGCCCCGGGTGCATTCCTCACCAGCCCTCTCCTTCCAGGATGTGGAGGCCTCGTCCCCGACCCACCGACTCTCCATCTGAGAGACCTGGCTGAGAGCCCAGCCCGCGCTGAAAGCCATTCCTGGGACGAGAGTGAATCATCCACAGTCAGCCAACACTGGCTCCTGGCTGGGAATGAGCCTCTGTCAGCCCAGGGTGGGGGGTTCTGGGCAGAGCTGGGCTCTGGGATGAAGAAAGAAGGCACCGAAGCGGCCGCCAGCACCCTGTTCCCAGACCGGGCTCGGTGGCCTGTGCCTCCTCTGCAGCCAGGCCTGAGACAGGGCGAGCTCCGGCTCCTCGAGGAGACACTAAATGCACAAACTGACAAGGGACCAACCGTTTGTAAAAACAGAATTCTGGCCCATGATGCAGAGCAAGGATGAAGGAATGCATGAATGATGGCAAGGGTTCCTCGCCATCCCCTGCAGAAGCCCTTGCAGCCCTCGCCTTGCAGGAGGGCCGGCCACTGGCTCCAGGAACAGGTCCCAGAGGCCAGGCAGCGGCCCCTGTGACAAGCAGCCCCAGTGGCCTCACGTGACCCTTCTCAAACCTTCGTCCTTGCTCATAGCTTCAAGTCAGCAGAGAGAGTTCAGCCTCCACCAATCCCACACAATGCACTAGCTCGCGGAGAGCCACCCCCTGCCCCATCAGGCCCACCTGTGCCTCCCATTCCTGCTCCCTGGCCTGCCCGTGAGTCTCCCCGAAACACAGTGATGGTGGCCGCTCCCTCACCACAGCCAGCTGCGAATGCAGGGCCTCTGCCCATCCGCGTCCACATGTCTCCTTCCCCGAGACTGGGCACACGCTGGCTTCTGCCGCTGTCCTGGGCCCCTGTGGTGTTGTGAGGCACTTGGTGTGCATGTGTTAGTCACATGTTTTCCTGGTGTCTATAATCATAGTATCTAGGGATGAACTGATAACCAGCATATATGCTCCAAGTGCTACCTGCATTTTGAGGAAAAAGCCCCCAAATCAGCCAACCCACAAGGACTCTCACTAGCCCATCAAAAGTTCACGATTTAAGTCACACTTTCAGAGAATGCAGCCACCACATCACCTATGACAGCAGGCAGGGTCACGGTTCTATCCTCGAGTTTGCTTTACGTCCTCTTCAATGTACTGTGTTTTGGATATGACATATTTCTCTGTGTTTCTGAACCTGTTCATCTCTTTTTTTTTTTTTTTTTTTGAGACAGAGTCTTGTTCTGTCGCCAGGCGCCAGGCTGGAGTGCAGTGGCACAATCTCAGCTCACTGCAACTTCTGTCTCCCTGGTTCAAGCATTTCTCCTGCCTCAGCCTCCCGAGTGGCTGGGACTACAGGTGCGTGCCACCACGCCCAGCTAATTTTTGTATTTTAGTACAGGGTTTCATCATGTTGGCCAGGATGGTCTCGATTTCTTGACCTCGTGATTCTCTTGCCTCGGCTTCCCAAAGTGCTGGGATTACAGGCGTGAGCCACCGCGCCCAGCCTGAACCTGCTCATCTTAACCCAAAAATATTCACCCAATTCACAAAATGGAAACGGTAATTCTTTTTTTTCTTTTCTTTTTTCTTTCCCTTCTCTTCCCCTTTCTTTCTTCCTTCTCTGTTTTCTTTCTTTCTTCTTTATTTTTTTCTTTCCTTTTCTTTCTTTCTCTTTCTTTCTTTTCTCTCTCTCCTTCCTACTTCCTTCCTCTCTCTCTTTCTGTTTTTGAGACAGAGGCTTGCTCTGTCACCCAGGCTGAAGTGCAGTGGCACTCTCTCGGCTCACCGCAATCTCTGCCTCCTGTGTTCAAGTGATTCTCCTGCCTTAGCCTCCTTAGTAGCTGGGATTACAGGCATGTACCACCATGCCCAGGTAATTTTTGTATTTTTAGTAGAGATGTGGTTTCACCATGTTGGTCAGGCTGATCTCGAACTCCTGACCTCAGGTGATCCACCCACCTTGGCCTCCCAAAGTGCTGGGATTACAAGTATGAGCCACCATGCCTGGCTGGAAACAGTAATTTTCTTTTTTTTAAAGATGAAGTCTCACTCTGTAGTCCAGGCTACAGTACAGTGGCATAGTCATAGCTCACTGCAACCTTGAACTCCCCGGCTCAAGTGATCCTCCTGCCTCAGTCTCCCGAGTGGCTGAGACTGTAGGTATGCTTTACCACACCCAGCTAATTTTTTCACGTTTTTGTAGAGATGGGAGTCTGTCTATGTTGCTCAGGCTGGTACTGAACCCCTGGCTTCAAGCGATCCCCCGTCTCAGCCTCCCAAAGTCCGGGGGTTATAGGCATGGGCCACCACACCAGGGCCTAAAGTCCTTTTTACCAATCAGTGAAATTACAGCCTGTCCACCTGCATCAGCCACACACAGGGCAGTCACCCCTGCTCCTCTGGGAGGGACTCCATGGGCATCAGACCCATGAGAATGCCACCTCCTTGATGAGGTCAAGTCCTGGATTTTCTAAGAGGGTCTCATTTTTAATGGGCAAGGATCTTCGTAAAAGACCTAGGGACACGGTGAGGTGGGTTGCTTTGTGAATGGATCTGTTCAAGCTTATTCAGTAGGGCTGTGTGTTTTGAGCACTTGCTTCCCGGAAGGTTCTGAGCTCTGAGCACAAGCATGAATAAGGGAGAGGTATCCCAGGGACTCTCAGTGTTGCCGGACGCACAGTTGTGAGGACGACGCCATGCGGCCAGAGCTGTAACAAACCACAGAGCACTTATTTCCATCTGGACACTGTCTTGGTGCTAAGGACTTGGCTGTGAGCATTCCTACAGAAATACACAGATTTATATTATAGGAAACTTTTTATGTCTTATTAAAATTCTTATAACAAGATATTACATGGAAAAATGCTAGATGAAAAATTTGAATCCAAAGTATAATTTTGTGTGTATGTGTGTGTGTGTTTATTCATTATACTTTAAGTTCTGGGGTACATGTGCAGAATATACAGGTTTTTACATAGGTATATATGTGCCATGGTAGTTTCCTGTACCCATCAACCTGTCATTTACATTAGGTACTTCTCCTAATGCTATCCCTCCCCCAGCTCTCCACCCCACAACAGACTTCAGTGTGTGCTGGTCCTCTCACTGTGTCCATTTGTTCTCATTGCTCAACTCCCACTTATGAGTGAGAACACGTGGTATTTGGTTTTCTGTTCCTGTGCTGGTTTGCTGAGAATGATGCTTTCTAGCTTCATCCATGTCCCTGCAAAGGATAGAAACTCATCCTTTTTAGTGGCTACATAGTATTCCATGGTGTACATGTGCCACATTTTCTTTATCCAGTCTGTCATTGATGGGCATTTGGGTTGGTTCCATGTCTTTGCTACTGTGAACAGTGCTGCAATAAACATACATGTGCATGTGTCTTTATAGTAGAATGAGTTATAATCCTTTGGGTATATGCCCAGTAATGGGATTGCTGGTTCAAATGGTATTTCTGGTTCTAGATCCTTGAGGAATTACCACACTGTCTTGCACAATGGTTGAACTAATTTACACTCCCACCGACAGTGTGAAAGTGTTCCATTTCTGCACATCCTCTCCAGCACCTGTTGATTCCTGACTTTTTCATAATCACCATTCTAACTGGAGTGAGATGATATCTCATTGTGGTTTTGATTTGCATTTCTCTAATGACCAGTGATAGTGAGCTTTTTTATATGTTTCTTGGCTGCATAAATGTCTTCTTTTGAGAAGTATCTGTTCATATCCTTTGCCCACTTTTGGATGGAGTGTTTTTTTTCTTGTAAATTTGCTTAAGTTCTTTGTAGATTCTGGATATTAGAACTTTGTCAGATGGATTGCAAAAATTTCCTCCCATTCTGTAGGTTGCCTCTTCACTCTGATGATAGTTTCTTTTGCTGTGCAGAAGCTCTTTAGTTTAATTAGATCCCATTTGTCAATTTTGGGTTTTGTTGCCATTGCTTTTGGTGTTTTAGTCATGAAGTCTTTGCCCATGCCTATGTCCTGAATGGTATTGCTTAAGTTTTCTTCTAGGGTTTTTATGGTTTTAGGTCTTATATTTAAGTCTTTAATCCATCTTGAGTGAATTTTTGTATAACGTAAAAGGAAGGGGTCCAGTTTCAGCTTTCTACATATGGCCAGTTTTCCCAACACCATTTATTAAATAGAGACTCATTTCCCCATTGCTTGATTGATCAGCTTTGTCAAGGATCAGATGGTTGTAGATGTGTGGTGTTATTTCTGAGGCCTCTGTTCTGTTCCATTGGTCTATATATCTGTTTTGGTACCAGTACCATGCTGTTTTGATTACTGTAGCCTTATAGTATAGTTTGAAGTCAGGTAGCATGATGCCTCCAGCTTTGTTCTTTTTGCTTAGGATTGTCTTGGCTATAGAGGATTTTTGTTGTTGTTGTTCCATATAAAATTTAAAGCACTTTTTCCTAATTCTGTGAAGAAAGTCAATGGTACCTTGATGGGGATAGTATTGAATCTATAAATTACTTTGGGCAGTATGGCCATTTTTATGATATTGATTCTTCGTATCCATGAGCATGGAATATTTCTCCATTTGTTGTGTCCTTCCTCATTTTCTTGAGCAGTGGTTTGTAGTTCTCCTTGAAGAGGTCCTTCACATCCCTTGTAACTTGTATTCCTAGGTATTTTATTCTTTTTACAGCAGTTGTGAATGAGAGTTCACTCATGATTTGGCTCTCGGTTTGTCTATTTTTGATCTATAGGAATGCTTGTGATTTTTGCACATTGATTTTGTATCCTGAGACTTTGCTGAAGTTGCTTATCAGTCTAAGGAGATTTGGGGCTGAGATGCTAGGGTCTTCTAAATATACAATCTTGTCATCTGCAAACAGAGACAATTTGACTTCCTATTTGAATATCATTTATTTTTTTCTTTTTCCTGATTGCTCTGGCCTGAACTTCCAATATTATGTTGAATAGGAGTGGTGAGAGAGGGCATCCTTGTCTTGTGCCGGTTTTCAAAGAAAATGCTCCAGCTTTTGCTGATTCAGTATAATATTGGCTGTGGGTTTGTCATAAATAGCTCTTGTCGTTTTGAAATATGTTTCATCAATACTTAGTTTATTCAGAGTTTTTAGTATGGAGGGGTGTTGAATTTTATTGGAGGACTTTTTTGCATCTGTTGAGATAATCATATGACTTTTGTCATTGGTTCTGTTTATGTGGATTGTATTTATTGATTTGCATATGTTGAACCAGCCTTGCATCCCAGGGATGAAGCCAACTTGATCATGGTGGTTAAGCTTTTTAATGTGCTGCTGGATTCAGTGTGCCAGTATTTTATTGAGGATTTTTGCATCGATGTTCATTAGGGATATTGGCCTGTAATTTTCTTTTTTTGTTGTGTCTCTGACAGGTTTTGGTATCAGTATGATGCTGGCCTCATAAAATGAGTTAGGGAGGAGTCCCTCTTTTTCTATTGTTTGGAATAGTTTCAGAAGGAATGGTAGCAGCTCCTCTTTGTACCTTTGGTAGAATTGGGCTGTGAATTCATCTGGTCCTGGACTTTTTTTTGGTTGGTAGGCTATTAATTACTGCCTCAATTTCAGAACTTGTTATTGGTCTATTCAAGGACTCGACTTCTTCCTGGTTTAGACTTGGGAGGGTGTATGTGTCCAGGAATTTATCTATTTCTTCTAGATTTTCTAGTTTATTTGCATAGAGATGTTGATAGTATTCTCTGATGGAAGTTTGTATTTCTGTGGGATCAGTGGTGATATCCCTGTATCATTTTTTATTGCCTCTAATTGATTCTTCTTTCTTTTCTTCTTCTTCTTCTTCTTCCTTTTTTTTTTTTTGTGAAGTAGTCTCAGACTGTCACTCAGGCTAGAGTGCAGTGACGTGATCTTGGCTCACTGCAACCTCCGCCTCCCAGGTTCAAGCTATCCTCCTGCCTCAGCTTCCCAAGTAGCTGGGATTACAGGTGTGTGCCACCAAACCTGGCTAATTTTTTATTTTTATTTTTTGTATTTTTAGTTGAGATGGGGTCTCACTGTCTTATCCAGGATGGTCTTGATGTCCTGACTTTGTGATTTGCCCACCTCAGCTTCCCAAAGTGTTGGGATTACAGGCAAGATCCACTGCTTCCAGCCCTCTATTTTCTTCTTTTTTTTTTTTTTTTTTTTTTTTTTTTTTTTTTT
>CM052661.1:370776-393146 GCA_028533165.1 Leontopithecus rosalia | reverse complement strand
CATCACAATTTTAAATGAGCAGGCATTTGCCAAATGCAGCATTGGGCTTTCCCCGTGTTTGGTGAAGTGTCAAGTTGCTCAGCTTGACTAGCAGTCATCAGATTTGCTAATTTCTAGTTATTTTGTGCTTTTCATTAGTTACCAAGTTGCCTATTACGATGTGCATTATTCATTAAAGCAGGGGAGAAAACACAATATACTTTAAAAGATATAGAATATTTTAACACCATTATAGCAAATATTTTACTACTAAACTAAATGAAAAGTGACAAGTAAATTGTCTAAGGAGAACCCGTTAAAAATATAAACACTGGTAGATGCCAGCGGCCTCAGTCAGGGAGCGGAAAGCCTGAAAGGGCTGGGACCGGCCAGGCCACTGCTGACCTGAGCTTCCTCACATGCTGCACCCAGCGCTTTCCGGGCAAACCCAGATGCAGCGAGGGCGGCGTCTGACTTCCTGCCCCGGGTCCGGCTTCACTCCTCTGAGGTTTGGAATTTGCCACCAAGAAAGCAGGAAGGTCGGCCTGAGACCAGTTGTGTGTCCTGCTGCTTTAAAAACGCTCTGCGTTGACATCTTTACAAAATGACCGCTCCGTGGTGGAGGGGGCCTGGTTCTGGGTCAGTGCTACCTGCTTCTTCTCCACTTCTGCCCCTGCAGGAGGTCAGGCCCAGCCCCACCCCAGCATGGACAGGAACACAGGGAGGGAGGCGGGCTTGCATCCCGCCAGTTTGCGGGTGTGTGGTGTGTGTAGAGCATGTGTGCCTGTGTTATGTGTGGTGTGCAGAGTGTATATGGGGTGTGGTGTGTGGCATGTGTGTGCATAGTGTGTGTTGTGCGTGGCGTGTGGACGGCCCAGAGCTCAGGCTGCCTCGGCCTGGCCAGCTCTGAGTGAAGGAAGAAGAAACAGCTCTGGGCTGGGGAGTGGAGAGGCCCCTGCCCTAGGTAGCTCTGTGCTCGCCCACAGGGCGTGCCCCGGGCTCGCTCTTCCTGGTCCCTTGGTTCAAAACCGGTTCCAGTTTAGGCGTGGCTGTGCCTCTCAGGGCGACTCTGCAAGTCCCTAGAGAACAATAACCATCTCGAAGGCTTACTGAGCACCTCCCATTACCAGACACCACTTTCGGATCCCCACAGCCACCCCACGGCTAAGTGCTCCGATTACTCCTGTGTGACACATGAGGAAACTGAGGCACAGAGACAGCATGTGACAGCAGGTTTGTGTGAATCAGTTCCCGGCTTGACTTTTCCCTTTGAACTTAATGAGTTTGGGGTCCCAAGATTTATTTTCCTGTCACATAGGACACGTCCTTAAGATAACAATTTAAGCAAGAATCCGAAGCTGGTTTAGTAGGAACCTCTGACCCTCAGCACCTGATAGGGTTCCGCACCCCACCCCACCCCCAGGTGATGTCTGATAGCCCCGTGTGTCTTCAGCAAGAATCCTGACGGGGCCAGGCGCGGTGGCTCAAGCCTGTAATCCCAGCACTTTGGGAGACCAAGACAGGTGGATCACGTGGTCAAAAGATCGAGACCATCCTGGTCAACATGGTGAAACCCCGTCTCTACTAAAAATACAAAAATTAGCTGGGCATGGCGGTGCGTGCCTGTAATCCCAGCTACGCAGGAGGCTGAGGCAGGAGAATTGCCTGAACCCAGGAGGCGGAGGTTGCGGTGAGCAGAGATTGTGCCATTGCACTCCAGCCTTGGGTGACAAGAGCGAAACTCTGTCTCAAAAAAAAAGAATCCTGACAGGTCACTTCAGCCAGAATCCCCCTCTGATGCCTCACCCTAACCCTCACCCTAACCCTGACCCCGACCCTGCTCCTTGGCTGTACATTGCCACTTTTCCTTGTTGAATTTGGGGTTGAACCCAATCTCCCCCACTGCAAAGCCCTGTTTCAGTGGTCCCTGCACCTATGACAATGTCCTGGATGGGGTCTTGCTTACTGTGCTCTGATGGGTCCTATGGAATTGTTCTGTCATTGACAGCTGTGGAGCCACAGTTTGGATGAGATCAAGTTCACCCTTGGACCCGGACCTCTCTCCCAGGCCCCTGAGCGTGTACCTTTGAAGCCTTTGTGTTTGCTCCTGACTCAGTGGATCCACTGGAGTCAGGCTCCAGACAAATGTCCTCTGGAGGTCAGAACAGGCTTTGATTCCTCAGGTTCTGAGCATGCTCCAGGAGCAGGGCTAGGCCTGGGTTTCCTTTGAATGGTGCCTCCTGGGCTAGAAGCTCTTCTCCCAGCCCCACAAACTGAGTGGGAATTCTTCAGCCTCCTGGGCTGGAAGCTTTTCTCTCCCGGCTCTCTGTGAGGCCCCTTGTTCTCTCTGTTAGATCCAGGGCTGCTTCCCTGGACTGAACCCCTTCCTTGAGCCCCGGGGACTGCGTGCACCACCCTCCTATGCTCCCTGCTGGCCCGAGTTTACTGAGGGTCGTGTGGAGCTTCCCTAATCTCTTTGGAATCTGAAGTTCTCCCCAGGTCCTGCTCCTCCTTCTTTCCCCCGAATTCCCCTCCCTGCAGCCATTGGCAGGCACCCTTCATGCCCCAGTGCTCTCTGTCCACCTGCCAGATCCTCCCTTCCCACCCCAGCCCCTCAGTCTCTGGAACTTAGGGCCCCATCCCCAGAGGGACTCTTGATGGACTCAAAGACTCCCAAAAACAATCTCCTGAGGCTGAAAAGAAAAGCAAGGGAAATCGTGAACAGTAGGATATTTTATCCACTCTGATGGGCTGATGGGATGTCTTCTCAGTCTCTTTGTAAAATGCAGTCCACAGCCTCCATGAGGTCACATAGCAGGGCAAAAGTCTCCTCCAAAATGTTGGCAAACAGATAACCTTAATGTGCTCCATCTGTCAGAAGCACACTTCAGATAAAAATATGAAGAGGAATAGGCTGGGCGCGGTGGCTCACGCCTGTAATCCCAGCACTTTGGGAGGCCGAGGCGGGTGGATCACGAGGTCAAGAGATCGAGACCATCCTGGTCAACAAGGTGAAACCCCGTCTCTACTAAAGATACAAAAAATTAGCTGGGCATGGTGGCGCGTGCCTGTAATCCCAGCTACTCAGGTGGCTGAGGCAGGAGAATTGCCTGAACCCAGGAGGTGGAGGTTGCGGTGAGCCAAGATTGCGCCATTGCACTCCAGCCTGGGTAACAAGAGCAAAACTCCCGTCTCAAAAAAAATTAATATGAAGAGGAATAAAGGTGAGAGGGTATTACTGCTTGCCTGATTCATGGGTAGAGTTTGAGGATGAAAGCTGTAGGCACTGTTTCTGTGTGCCTATGACTATAGGGGCTGTAAATGGGATACATTCTTATCTCTGGATGGGATTGCCAAATCAATATATAAAATCCCATCAAGGAGTTCCTCTGAAATTGATTAGCAATAAATGAGTACTTATATTAACTAAATGTTTCCCAACTCTCAGAATAGGAACTACTTACTCTAAATGCTTTTTTTGAGCTCACATGGCTTGAGCAAATCTTTGGTAAAAAAAAGATTAGTTTAATATTGTCAGTTTAATAAAAACAATGTGTCTTCTGAGTTTTTAGCACTAAGTATAATACTTGGGTTTACTAGACAAATAAAGTTAAAGGAGTTAACAGGGAGATAACTTGAGATGATGACTAGTCTTGTGTAATATTATGTCTGCCTAAAAGAGTTTCTTCTTAGTAACTTGAAACCTTAAATTTAACCTAGCATAAATTAAATAATAGACATTCATTAAATACCTGCAGTCCAGGAAATTGTATTCCTTTGGGTGTATACCCAGTGATGTAATTGCTGGGTCAAATGGTATTTCTGGTTCTAGATCCTTGAGGAATCACCACATTGTCTTCCACAATGGTTGAACTAATTTACATTCCCACCAGCAGTGTAAAAGTGTTCCTATTTCTGCACAGCCTTGCCAGCATCTGTTGTTTCTTGACTTTTTAATAATCACCATTCTGACTGGTGTGAGACGGTATCTCATTGTGGTTTTGATTTGCATTTCTCTAATGATCAATCATGATGAGCTTTTTTTCATATGTTTGCTGGCCACATAAATGTCTTCTTTTGAGAAGTGTCTGTTCATGTCCTTTGCCCACTTTTGGATGGGGTTGTTTGTCTTTTTTTTGTAAATTTGTTTAAGTCTTATAAATTCTAGATATCAGACCTTTGTCAGATGGATTGCAAAAATTTCCTCCCATTCTGTAGGTTGCCTCTTCACTCAGATGATAGTTTCTTTTTCTGAGTAGAAGCTCTTTAGTTCAATTAGATCCCATTTGTTAATTTTGGATTTTGTTGCCATTGCTTTTGGTGTTTTAGTCATAAAGTCTTTGCCCATGCCTATGTCCTGAATGGTATTGCCTAGGTTTTCTTCTAGAGTTTTTAAGCTTTTAGGACTTATGTTTAAGTTTTTAACTCATCTTGAGTTAATTTTTGTATAAGGTGTAAGAAAGTGGTCCAGTTTCAGTTTTCTGCATATGGCTCTCCAGTTTTCCAAACACCATTTATTAAATAGGGAATTGTTTCCCCATTGCTTGATTGGTCAGCTTTGTCAAGGATCAGATGGTTGCAGATGTGTGGCATTATTTCTGAAGCCTCTGTTCTGTTCCATTGGTCTATATATCTATTTTGGTACTAGTACCATGCTGTTTTGGTAACTGTAGCTTTGTAGTATAGTTTGAAGTCAGGTAGCATGATGCCTCCAGCTTTGTTCTTTTTGCTTAGGATTGTCTTGGCTATACAGGCTCTTTTTTGATTCTATATAAAATGTAAAGTAGTTTGTTCTAATAAAGTCAATGGTAGCTTGATGGGGATAGCATTGGATCTATAAACTACATTTTGGGCAGTGTGGCCATTTTTATGATATTTGTTCTTTGTATCCATGAGCATGGAATATTTTTCCATCTGTTTGTATCCTCCCTCATTTTCTTGGGCAGTGGTTTAGAGTTCCCCTTGAAGAGGTCCTTCACATCCCTTCTAAGTTGCATTCCTAAGTATCTTATTCCCTTTGTAGCAATTATGAATGGGACCTCACTCATGATTTTGCTCTCTGTTTATCTATTATTTGTGTATAGGAGCTTGTGATTTTTGCACATTGATTTCGTATCCTGAGACTTTGCTAAAATTGCTTATCAGCTTAAAGAGATTTGGGCTGAGATGATGGGGTTTTCTAAATATACAGTCATGTCATCTGCAAACAGAGACAATTTGCTTTCTCTCTTCCTATTTGAATACCCTTGTTTCTTTCTTTTGCCTGATTGCCCTGGCCAGAACTTCCAATGCTATGTTGAATAGGAGTGGTGAGAGGGCATCCTTGTCTTGTGCTGGTTTTCAAAGGGAGTGCTTCCAGTTTTTGCTGATTCAGTATGATGTTGGCTGTGGGTCTGTCATAAATAGCTCTTATTATTCTGAGATATGTTCTATCAATACTTAGTTCATTGAGAGTTTTTAACATGAAAGGATGCTGAATTTTATCGGAGGCGTTTTCTGCATCTAGAGATAATCATGTGGTTTTTGTCATTGGTTCTGTTTATGTGATGGATTACATATATTGATTTGCGTATATTGAACCAGCCTTGCATCCCAGAGTTGAAGCTGACTTGATCACGGTGGATAAGCTTTTTGATGTGCTACTGTATTTAGTTTGCCAATATTTTATTAAGCATTTTTACATCAGTGTTATCAGGGATATTGTCCTGAAGTTTTCTTTTTTTGTTGTGCCTCTGACAGATTTTGGTATCAGGATGATGCTGGCCTCATAAAATGAGTTAGGGAGGAGTCCCTCCTCAATTGCTTGGAATAGTTTCAGAAGGAATGGTACCAGCTCCTCTTTATACCTCTGGTAGTATTTGGTGGTGAATCCGTCAGGTCTGGGGTTTTTTGTGGGTGGTAGGCTATTTATTCCTGCCTCAATTTCAGAACTTGTAATTAGTCTATTCACAGATTTTACTTCTTTCTGGTTTAGGCTTGGGAGAGTATATGTGTCCAAGAATTTATCCATTTCTTTTAGATTTTCTTGTTTATTTCTGTAGAGGTGTTTATAGTATTCTCTGATGGTAGTTTGTATTTCTGTGGAGTCAGTGGTGATATCCCCTTTATCATTCTTTATTGTGTCTACTTGAGTTTCCTCTCTTTTCTTTTTTATTAGTCTAGCTAGCAGTCTATCCATTTTATTTTATTTTTATTTATTTATTTATTTATTTTTGAGACAGAGTTTCACTGTTGTTACCCAGACTGAAGTGCAATGGCAGGATCTCGGCTCACCGCAACCTCCGTCTCCTTGGTTCAAGCAATTCTCCTGCCTCAGCCTCCCAAGTACCTGGGATTACAGGCGTGCACCACCATGCCCAGCTAATTTTTGTATTTTTAGTAGAGACGGGGTTTCACCTTGTTTACCAGGATGGTCTCCATCTCTTGACCTCGTGATCCACCCGCCTCGGCCTCCCAAAGTGCTGGGATTATAGGCGTGAGCCACCACGCCCAGCCTCTATCCATTTTATTAATTTTTTTTCCAAAAAAAAAAAGTAGCTTCTGGATTCATTGATTTTTTTAAAGGGTTTTCTGTGTTTTTATCTCCTTCAGTTCTGCTCTGATCTTAGTTATTGTTGTCTTCTGCTAGCTTTTGGACTGGTTTCCTCTTGCTTCTCTAGTTTTTAGGTGTGATGTTAGGGTGTCAATTTGAGATTTTTCTAGCTTTCTGACACAGGCATTTAGTGCTATAAATTTCTCTTTTAAGACTGCTTAAGCCGAGCTTTGTGTTAACCTTTATTATGTCTTAAACAACTTAAGAAAGTGGAGAGTTCTTGCCTTTAAAAGAGCTAAGGGTTTTTAAATAATATTTTTGACAATTTTGCCTTCCCAGATCAAATCCTAAATGAAATCTTGTTTTTGAACTGACCTGAAACTTCCGAGAAGGTCCCAGATAATTCCTAAGACTTCTTTCACTTTTGCTATGGTTTGAATGTGTTTCCCAAATTTCATGTGTTGGAAACTTAATCAACAATGTTGAGAGGTGGAGCCTTTGGTAGGTGATTAGGTCATGAGTGCTCTGCATGAATGGGTTAATGGAATGTGTTAGTTATTGCAGGAGTGGACTCTTGTAAAAGGATGAGTTCAGCCCCGTTTCCTCCCCCCATATCCCATCACCTTCCACCGTGGGATGATGCAGCCAAGAGACCATTGCCAGATACAGGCCCTCAACCTTGGATTCCCCAACCTCCAGAACTGCAGGAAATAAATCTCCCAGGACTTCTGTTGTAGCAGCACAACACTAAGACAACCTTGTCAGAAAACGTCCAGACCTAATTTGGTCTATTTGATACGTTGCGTTGCGTGAAGAGTCATTGTCAAATCAGAAGGCGTGTGTAGCTTTCTCTAGGTTGTGTCTGGGTGAATTGTCTTAATAAGCTCTTTCAGAAGTCGTGCAGGGCTGTGAACATGTGTCAGCACCTGCGCTGCCCATGCTGTGTCCAGTTCAGCAGTGTCAGGCACAATTTCAATTGTTACTATTAAATGTTGTATGATGTAGAAAAATGTCTTTTGTCAAACGGCTTCTCATCAGATATGTAACCATACCCACGGAAAATCCTTTGTTATTCGCAGATGGTAAGTGTTACTCTGAGTCTTCCCTGAGAGTATCTGCAGTCAGGTGTAGGCCAGGATGCTTTGGGATGGCATCACTTGAATAACTTCGCGACCTGTATTAGTCAGGATTCTCTAGAAAGACCAATAGGAGTGAGATAGATAAGAGGGGATTTTTGTTTAGGGGAATAGCTCACATAACTACGGAAGCTGAGAAGTCCCGCAACAGGCTGTCTGCAAGCTGGAGACTGAGTGAAACCAGTGGTGTGGCTCACTTTTAGTCCGAAGGTCCCAGAACCGGAAAAGCTGATGGAGTAACTCTCAGGCTGAGGCCAAAGGCCAGAAAACCTGAAGTTTTGATGATGTCCCAGCTCCAGAAGAGAGAGAGAGAAAGAATTTGCCTTCCCTCTGTCTTTTTGCCCTGTTGGGCCCTCAGTGGATTGGATGATGATAACCACATTGGTGGGAGTGGTCTTCCTTACTCAGGCCTGATTCAAATACCAGTCCCTTCCAGAAAAACCTCACCAAGACACCCAGAAATAACTCTTTACCAGCTCTCTGGGTATCCCTTAATCCAGTCAAGTTGACGCCTAAAGTTAACCATTACAAGACAAGGCTGTGCAGAAGTGATTTTTCAGATCTCTGTGGAGAAGCTGATAGTTCATGAAACTGCATCTCAAGATCCCACAGAACAAGATTTAATCACATGGGACAGAATGAATGGATAAAAGATGATTATGGTTATTGTTTGAAACACTGATGATTCTTTAATGTTCTCTTTTCTGGACATAAGAAACCCCTATCTCCCTTCTCTTAAGTTATTGTACTTTTGTAAACAGAAGCGAAACATTTATTGTTTCTCCTCTCTTGATTGCTCCAGGACTAGAAAACTTGTTATTTTTATTTTTATGACAACACAGCTATTTGCATGCATTCAGTAAGACTATGTTTTACTTGTAACAGGACACACTGGATATATTACCAAGGCTTTTACTGGAATGTCACATGTAAGGATCTGTGCAGAATCTGAGGTGACTAGAGAGCTTTAGGCAAGTAAGGTTGACTCCAAAGAGCCAATGCTTACAGAGCCCACTTGGAAAAACTGTCCTGGTACCTCAGTTACAGGATTCCCAGCATTGCAGGTGATTAAAGGAAGTCACTTCCTGGCAGGCCCAGGAAACTTAAGATATCATGGGGACTTCTGGTAGAGAAGAATTCACTGAAATCTATAGATAACTGCAGGTAAAATTTGGGTAAGTTCCTGAATTGAAGAATCTTCCTTTGAAGATGTTTCCTTGAAGAAACTTCAAGGAAGCCTCCACAACAGATCCCATATGAGCAACTCATGTGCCTACTGCTGAATAGGCCACTCAGAAAGTTCACAGGAACACCCACTGCCATCACCAGAAACATTAAACTGCACGCCAGGAAACTGTCAGATCACCACTGCACCATCATGCCTCCATGATGCTTCAAGGATAATTCTACAAATCTTGACTGGCTGCCCTGTGGACTCAGAAGCTGCATTTCCAACAATTAGCTATGGCTTTTCTTTTTGTTTGTTTTTTTTCTTTTGAGATGCAGTCTTGCACTGTTGCTGAGACTGGAGTGCAGTGGCATGGTCTCAGCTCACTGTAACCTCCACCTCCCGGGTTCAAGTGATTCTCCTGCCTCAGCCTCCCGAGTAGCTGGGATTACAGGCACCCACTGCCACACGCAGCTAATTTTTATATTTTTAGTAGAGACAGGGTTTCACCATCTTGGTCATTCTGGTCTTACACTCCTGACCTCAGGTGATCCACCCACCTTGGCCTCCCAAAATGTTGGGATTACAGGCTTGAGCCACTTTGTCCAGCTGGTTTTCTTTCATTTTCACAAAAACATCCTTCATTAAATGCCTGACTGCTCGCACTAGCCTGCAAATGTCCTCTACCACAAAGTCTCAGCAGATGGATCAGCTGGTCCTTAATAAACAAGAGGGGACCCAACAAAATATGGACTTACACTGTTCAGAGGAAAGGGCATGTGACTGATGGCAGCTCTCTCCTAGACCACATTTTAGCCTCCTCTGAGCCCTTTCCTCCACCAGGCCTGACCCTGGGCTTCCATCTCCACCCACAGGACCCACCTTTAGCAAGAATCCTGCTAGGTTGGTTTATTCTGATCCCCCTACTCTGAATATCTAATCACCCTTAAGATCAGTCAAATTCCTCATTCCCACCCTCCCCCTCACCCAGGTGATGTTTGATCACAAGAATGCTGGTAGCTCAGTTTAGCCAGAATCCCCCTTAACTCTGATGTTTCCTCTCAGTATTTCTCATCCACAGACTCCCACCCTGCTCCTTTGCTATAAACTCCCACTTTTTCTTGCTAAATTGGAACTGAGTCCATCCTTTCTTCCCCACTGCCAGACTCCCATTGCAGTGGTTCCTGCACCCATCACAATGGCCCCTGAATAAAGTCTTCCTCACTATCTTAACACATGGCATGAATGACTTTTTAAGATCTTTAACAGTTATAATTTTTAAAAAGGAAATAAATATTATCCTTGTTAATTAAGATATTGAGAATGACTCATACAAGGCACCAGATACAACAGTGCTTTGAAAATAGAGCCTGTTGTGCAAGGGCAAGAGTATTTATTGTTCTTGTAATGTATAATTTCCTTGCAGTGAAGTGGGAATTAATGAAAAGTCATTGGCCTCTGGTATGGTAATGAGAGCATGGCAGTTACCACTAGCTCGGCTAGTGAGGCAGTTTGAATGGGGACACTGTCCTGGGAGAGGGCCGTAGGGGTAGGGTGGGGCACCTCTAACTTGCCCTTGCTTTTATACTTCATTTAGGAATGTGAGGGGGGAAGGCTGCCCTTATGAGGAAGAAGGACTGTGTCCAGATTCCCTGAGCACCCTCAACATCCCACACAGAACTTGTCTGCCAATGAACAAATGGGTCAACGATTTTAGTGCTTCACAATTGTATGTGTCCATTCTGTACTACTGGGGCTCTGCAGGTGGTGGTGGTGTCATGCTCAGGGTGTGAGTAAAGAGCTGAGGCTCAGGGTTGGGCAGACACTCAACTTCTCCAGCCTCGCAGTGACTTGCATGACATCTTAGTGCCAACACTGTGGCCCGTCATGTCTCATCTGCTCATCTCTGTGACGCCATGAAGCAATACTATCCCTATCTTATAGGATGGTCATAGCTACAATGCCAAAACGCCTTGCTCAAGGTCATAAAACTTAGGAAGTTATAGAGCAAAATTATTTATATTTGTCAAAGAACTTTTTAATTTGAAAAATATAGAAAAGTACCAAGACAAAAAACAATTTTGTATATATATGTGATTGTTAGCATTATTATGGTATACATTATATTTAATGGCAGAAGTATGTGACCTTTTGTATATCCACCTTATTATGTATATATTTGGATATGGTCACAAAGGTACGGTAGGGCTTTGAATACAAAAAACAACAGAAACGAATTAGAAAACATCAATCACATTTAATTTAAATTTGTTGTAAATTCCCTATCTGTTGCAACGATTAAATGTTTTGCATTTTATGGAGTACTAAATTTCTTTAAAATTCAAAACAGCAGATAAGTTTTAAACACCTTGCCTGCGTAACACATATAAGCTATCTAAGGCTTATACAAAATGTGTATGTTTATCATTCAGACATCTTTTCAGATTATGTTTTCTTAGTAGAGCTAAAATTGCAGTCCGTGTCAGTTTGCTCTGGTCTTTCCATTAAATATGATAATGTGTACAAAATACTAATGAATGCCTAGCATAGAGAAGGCATTACATATTAGGTGTAACTTTTATTTTTATTTTATTAGTACTGTTCAATGAAGATAATTGATCAATTAGTGAATATTTATTTGGCAAACACTTTGTTCTTAACACTATAGCTGGCATGGTAGGTGGTAGAAGAATGTATATGAGAAGGTTTACAGAAGGTAGGCAAGGGTATAGAGTGTTATACTCTTACAGGTTCAGATAGTGCAGAGAGAAATTTGGGTGGATAAAAATATACATTTTAATGTATCAGGATAGGGAGCTTGATCTTTAAGGCCGTAGTGATCTTAAAGTTTACAGATTACCTGAACTCTCCAGATAGGATTGTTTCCTTGGTATTAATAAAAACCACTTTTAGGAGAGTGGAAGTTTCTATATGAGTCTCACTTTAACTTGGTGAATATAACCACTAGGCATTGGAAGCACAGACTCTTGGACACGCATATCCTCTGTGGTCGATAGGTGTTTGAGAAATGAGTACCATGACAAAACATAACACACCTCATTGGAATAATATTATTTCAAACTCTGAGGGGAGTGGACTGGCCCACCTAGCCCACTGGGGCTACCCACACTTGGAAACTAAAGGTTTGTGCCTCCACTACTACTGCCACTGCCCATGTCATGCTTGCTACCCAGGGGCCCAAGGACCTACCCACTCACCTGACCTACCACTGTCATCACCGAAACCTGAGAAAGCCCACCTGGAGGACCAAGAATTGGCTCACCTAGACCAGCTAACAACAGTGCCAGCAGATGCCACCCTGGATCCCAAGGACAGGCATGCATGACCTGCTGCTGCCACCACTGGGGCCTGAGGACTGGCCTACCTGGTGTCCCTATCTCCAGCAGAACTCGACCACAGCCTCCATGAACAACTGTACCCGACACCACTGAGGAAATCAGATACCACTGACACCATTTACAGCCAAATAAATCACATGGAGACTATGCCACTGCATGTATCCAGAATTGAAGCCACAGTGCCCCACCCAGCCAAAAGCATAGACACATCTTCAGGAAAAGTCCTCTCCTAAAAAAGTAAATTTAAAAAATTGGAAAAAGCAACCGTCATATCAGATGTACAGATACCAACATGAGGATGCCAGAAACATGAAAAAGCAGGAAAATGCGACACCTCCAAAGAAATATGGTAACTCTCCAGCAACAGATTTCAGTGAAAAGAAGCTACAAAATCCTGGGAAAAATTAATTATATTAAAGAAGTTCAGCAAGATACAAGAGAACACAGGTAAATTAGACAAAGAAATCAGAAAAACAGTTTAGAATATATGTGAGAAATTTACCAGAGATAGACATTATAAACAAGAACCAGTATCAGTTTGGTGCAGAAGTAATTGCAGCTTCAGATCATGAATTTTAAATCATTATAACTAGACTGAAACACATCTTTATTAATCAAAATAGGAACCATTATAATCAACATATTTTTTGCCATTGAGAAATGATCGTTTATTCCTGTAGTGTAAAAATCTGTGCTTTAGGATTTGAAGAGTTCTTGGAAAGTATTTTCTGCATCCTGCTGGTTGTGGAAGCATTTTTCCTGCAAAAAGTTGTCAAGATGCTTGAAGTGGTAGCTGATTTGCAAGAGGTAAGATGAATATGGCAGATGAGGCAAACTTCGTAGCCCAGTGCGTTCAACTTTTGAAGCAGTCATGTGACACACAGTCAGGCGTTGTCATGGAGAAGAATTGAGCCCTTTCTGTTGACCAATGCTAGTGGAAGGCATTGCAGTTTTCAGTCCATCCCATTGATCTGCTGAGCATACTTCTCAGGTGTAATGGTTTTGCTACATTTAGATAGCTGTAGTGGATTGGACTGGCAGCAGACCACCGAACAGTGACTATGACCTTTTTTTCATGCAAGTTTAGCTTTGGAGAGTGCTTTGAAGCTTCTTTTCAGTCTAACCACTGAGCTGGTCATCACTGGTTGTCTTATAAAATCCACTTTTCATTGCACGTCACCATCCAAATGGGAAATGGTTAATTGTTGCCTAGAATAAGAGAAGACACTTCAAAATGATGGTATTTTAAAATTTTCACTCAGCTCATGAGGCACCCACGTATTAAGCTTTTTCACCTTTCCGATTTGCTTCAAATGCTGAACCACCATGGAATGGTCAATGTTGAGTTCTTTGGCAACTTCTCATGCAGTTGTAAGAGGACCAGCTTCAGTGATTGCTCCCAGTTGGTAGTTGTCAACTTCTGATGGCCAGCCACTGTGCTTAAAGGCTTTCATCAACTTTGCAAAACTTCTTGAACAACCACTGCACTGTACAGTCATTAGCAGTTCCTTGGCCAAATGTGTTGATGATGTGAATGGCCCTATACGAAATATTTAAGAGAGGCTGTATTAGTCTGTTTTCATGCTGCTAATAAATGCATATCCAAGACTGGGCAATTTACAAAAGAAAGAGGCTTAATGGACTTACAGTTCTGTGAGTGACACCCCTCATGGGCACCAAGGAAGGCCAGACCCCAGGCACAATTAGTGCTTAAAGAATATCTTAGTTAATAGTGTTATTACTCAGCTATTTCCTTTATATAATCCTTCATATATAATCATATATTAGTTTATAGAATTAGTGCCTGAAGTATAACTTACTGCTTACATATATCTAGCTTATATAATTATACCTAATACTTATATCAAGCATACTTAGTCCTATATAACCTTTCTATATAATCATATAGGTATGGTAGTCAGAGCTGTACTGACACATTTCGTGCTGATTTATATAATCCTTCCATATAACCATATAGTAGTTTGTAGTAGGAGGATTGCCTAGAGCAGTCACAGAACAGAAGCAGTACATGGGAAAACAGCCAGACCAGGACGAGAACCAAGCACCAGGCGGTGGCATCTCTGCCTGAAAGGGCATATGCTGTATGGCAGGCTTGGAGCAAGAGCCTCCCCTCCTGATAGAGCTGTAGTACCTGCATCCAGTTCCAGTGGAAAATTGGCCTCAGGCCTGAGATCCTGGAAATAACCGAGGGAGAAGGACCCCTCTGGTGTGACCAGTCATGGTGGCTATACACCCTGTCAGTCTTTTCTCGCTTCTGTGCTAGCTCAAATCATCCTCCCATAAATATCTTAAGAGAAGAGCACAAGTCTGTCAGCTCCCACTGCATTTGCTTATGGTATCCTTCTATTAGAAACCCTTTGAAGTCTCCAGCCCCCAGATAAAAAGTGTTGCACATGACATCTGTTGCACACAGCCCACCTCCTTGCCTTGGTGACCTAATGGGGGTGGACCCCTTTTCTGTACACGACCGTCTTACTGTGCACGGCTCGGCCACCTACTGTGCATCGTCCACCTCTCTGCCCAAGTGACATAATGGGTAGTTGTCAACTTCTGAGGTGTAAGCAAGTCCCTTGCTTGTGACTCATGTGATTATGTCTGCCCTATTACTAAGCCTATAGATGATGACCTCACTCATGACACTGCCCCCTGCTTGTACCTAATAAATACAGATGCTTCTGCACATTCGGGGCTTTGCCTGTCTCCGCTCTTAGGTGGCGTGGCTCCCCGAGTCCAGATCCTCTTCACCAGTTCTTCAGTGTCCTGTCTCTTCACTTCTCAGACCCTTCACAGTTCCACATGGCTGGGGAAGCTTCACAATCATAGTGGAAGGCAAGGAAGAGAAAGTCATGTTTTACATGGATGGCAACAGGCAAAGAGAGAAAGCTTGTGCAGTGAATGTCCTGTTTTTAAGGCCCTCAGATCTCCTGAGACTTATTCACTATCATGAAAACAACATGGGAAAGGCTCATCCTCGTGATTCAATTATCTCCCACTGGCTCCCTCCCACAGCACGTGGGAATTATGGGGGCTACAAGATGAGATTTGAATGGGGATGCAGAACCAAACCCTGTCAGAGGCCTACATCTCAAAGTAAAAGGACAATATCTGCCATCATGAAAACACATGGAAGTAAAAAACCACTGATAGAACCAACATTCAAATAAGGCAGAGAAAGGAATCAAATGTTACCACTACAGGAAACCACCAAACCATAGTGATAAACAATAAGAGGAACAGAAAAGAGCAAACGATATATAAAACAGCCAGAAATCAATTAATAAAATGACAAGAATAAGCCTTCACATACCAATGATTACCTTCAGTGTAATGAATTAAACTTTCACTTAAAATATATGCATGGGCTGAATGGAAAAGAAATGACCTTGAAGTGTACGACAGACAACGGTTGAAACAAACAAAAATGTGACCTAATTATGTGCCGTGTACCAGAAACACATCTCACCGGTAAAGACACATATAGTCTGAAAGCAAAGGGATAGAAAAAGAGATTCCATGCAAATAGAAACCAAAGGCATGGAGAAGCAGTTATACTTACATCAGATAAAACAGATTAAGTGAAATACAGGAAAAAAAGACAAGATCATTACACAGTGACAAAGGGATTAATTCAGCAAGAGGACATAACAATTCTAAACACATATGCACAAAACACCATAGCACCCAGGTAAATAAAGCAAATATTAGATCTCCAGGGAGAGAAAGACTCCAATACAATAATAGTTGAACTCTGCAACACCCTATCTCAGCATTAGATAAATCATCTACACAGAAAATTAGCAAAGAAGCATGGGGGTTTAAACTGTACTTTAGACCAAATACAGCTAAGTGACATTTAGAGAACATTTCAGGATACAAAACAAGTCTCAACACATTTTTAAAAATCAAAATCATAGCAAATATCTCCTCAGACCACAATGAAAAAGAAAACTATAAATCAATAACAAGAAGAACTTTGAAAACTGTACAAATACATGGAAATTAAACCACAGGCATCTGAGTGACCATTGAGTCAAGGACAAAATTAGGAAGAAAATTAAAAAAAATTGAAACAAATGAAAATCAAAACACAACATACCAAAGCCTATGTGATACAAAAAAAAAAAAAAACAACTGTGCTCAGTAGGAAGTTTATAGCAATAAATGCTTACATCAGAAAAGTAGAAAGGCTAGGTTTGGTGGCTTATGCCTGTAATCCCAGCACTTTGGGTAGCTGAGGTGGGAGGATTGCTGAGGACAGGAGTGAGACCATCTGGGTAGCATAGTGAGACCTCATCTCTACAAAAAAATTAAAAAATTGGCTGAGTGGGCTGGTCACATTCGCTCATGCCTGTAATCCCAGCACTTTGGAAGGCTGAGACAAGAGGATCACTTGAGGTCAGGAGTTTGAGACCAGCCTGGTCAACATAGTGAAACTCCATCTCTACTAAAAAAAAAAAAAAAAAAAAAAAAAAGCCAGGCATGGTGGCAGGTGCCTGTAATCCCAGCTATTCAGGAGGCTAAGGCAGGAGAATCTCTTGAATCCAGGCTGCAGAGGCGGCAGTGAGCCAGGATCACACCACTGCACTGCAACCTGGACAATAGAGCAAGACTCCATCTGAAACAAAAAATTTAGCTGAGTGTGGTGTTGCACACCTGTACTTCCAGCTACTTGGGATGCTGAGAGAGGAGGACCACTTGAGTCCGGGAGTTTGAGGCTGCAGTGAGCTATCATGCCACTGCACTCCAACATGGGCAACAGAGTGGGACCTTGTCTCAAAAAAAAAATGTAGAAGTATTTCAAATAAACAGTCTAATGATGCAACTCAAGGTACTAGAAAATGAAAAAAAAAAAAAAAAAACCCCAAAGGAAAGAAGGAAATAAATAATAAAGATCAGAGCAGAACAAAATGAAACAGAGACTTAGATACAAAGGAACAACAAAAGGAAAAAGGTGTTTTTTTGAAGAGATGAGCAAAATTTATAAACTGCTAGCTATACTAACCAAGAAAAAAAGAAGACCAAAGTATAATCAGAAATGAATAAGGAGGCATTCAACTGATGCCACAGAAAAACAAATGATCATTATAGGCCCTTATGAACAACTATATACTAACAAACTGGAAAACCTAGAAGAAATGGATAAACTCACAAGTTATCAAGATTGAATCAGGAAGAAATAGAAAATCTGAATAGACAAATAACAAGTAATGAGATTGAATCTGTGATAAAAAGTCTCCCCACAAAGAATAGCCTAGGACTGAATGGCTTTATTGCCAAATTCTACCAAACTTAGGAAGAAGAATTAACAAAAGTTCTCCTCAAATTATTCCAAAAAATTGAAAAGGAAGGTATTCTCCCTGACTTATTCTATGAAGCCAGCATTATTCTGATACCAAAACCAGACAAGGATACAACAGAAAAACTTATGGGTCAATATCTTTGATAAATATAGAAGTAAAACTTCTCAACAAAATACTACCAAAATGTATCCAACAGCATATCAAAAAGATGATACACATTGATCAAATGGAATTGCTCTCAGAGATGCAAGAATGGCTTAACATACATAAACCAGTAAAGGTGATACATCACATCAATGGAATGAAAAACAAAAACCCTAAGATAATAGATGTGGAAAAGTATTTGATAAAATTTAACATCCCTTTATGATTAAAAAAAACTCTCAACAAATTAGGCATTGAAAGAATATACCTCAATATAATAAAGGCCATGTGACAAACCCACACCTAACATCATAGTGAATGAGCAAAAACAGAAAGCCTTTCCCTTAAGAATTGGAACAAGACAGGAATGACCACTTCTACCATTCCTGTTTAACATTGTACAGAAAGTCCTAACCGGAGCAATGAGGCAAGAGAAAGAAATAAAATGCATCAGAATTGGAAAAGAGGAAGTCAAATTTTCACTCTTTACAGATAAAATGATCTTATATTGGAAAAACCTAAAGATCATAACATAATTGTATATTAGAGAAACCTAAAGAAAAACCAGAATATTCTTAGATCTGATAAATTCAGTTATATTGCAGAATACAAAAAACATTAAAAAATCAGTAGTATTTCTATATACCAATAATGAACTAGCTGAGAAAGAAATAAAAAAGGCAATCCCGTTTACAATAGCTACAACAAATAAAACAAAGCTAGGAATAAATTTAACCAAGGAGGTGAAAGACCTCTACAAGGAAAACTATAATATACTGATAAAAGAAATTGAAAAGGACACAAACAAATGTGTTCGATACAGTGAACACCAAGTTTCTCTTCAAAGAATCAGTATGTTAACATGTTCAGCTCTTTTATTCTTTAATTGTCCATTTTAAAGTTTAACTTCCTTGCAGTTTCAGTAAACAACCTTTTCCACCAGTTCTAATCAGTAGTTCACATCTGTTCTCCCAGTCCCCTGCCCCATCCTGACTCATCCCGGTCACCTGCTCCAGTCACCTGCTCTGGTCACCTGCTTTGACCCCTGGTTACCTGCTCCGACCTGCCTGTAACTGTCCTTCCTGCCAAACTACCCACCCCATCACTCTGGCTCGTACCCCTGCTCCCTCTAAAATAGCCAGTCAGAATTAGACTAGACTGTGGGGTCTAACCCTAGCCAAAAGGGGAATGACATGGCAGTAGGGGCGACCTCCATCAGGTTGCCCTCCCTTCTCCTCCTTGTCCAGCTGTGTACTCACCATTGTTCCATCTGTGAGCCGTACGCTTCCATAGAAGTAAAATGCTTTGCTGAAGAAATATATGTTCGAGTGCTACTTCTTTTGCAGCACCAAAAATGTATATATAACAAATGGGAAGACATCCTATGCTCATGAATTGGAAGAATGTTGTTAAAATGACCATACTATCCAAAGCAATCTACAAATTCAATGAAAACCCTATCAAAATATCAATATGAATTTTCACAGAAAAAAATCCTAAAATTAATATGGAAACAAAAAAGAGCCCCAATATCTAAAGCAATCCTGAGTAAAAAACAATAAATCAGGAGTCATCACACTACCTGCCTTCAAAATATATCACAAGGCTATAGTAACCAAAATAGCATGGAACTGGTATAAAAACAGACACAAACACCAGTGGAACAAAATAAAGAGCCCAGAAATAAATCCATGTATTTACAGGCAAATGATTTTTGATAAAGGCACCAAGAACAGACACTGGGTAGTGGACATGCTCTTCAATATATGGTGCTAAGAAAACTGGATATTCATACGGAGAAGATTGAAACTGGACTGCTATCTCTCCCAAAGTACAAAAATTAACTCAAGATGGATCAAACTTAAATGTAAGACCGGAAACTATAAAATTCCTAAAAGAAAATGCAGGAAAAACACTTCAGGGCATTGGTCTAGGTGAAGATTTTATGGTAAGACCTCAATGGCACAAGCAATAAAACCACAAACAGGCAAGTGGTAGTAAACTAAAAAGCTCCTGCACAGCAAAGGAAGCAATCAACAGAGTGAAGAAACATGTTGAATGCTAGAAAATACTGCAAACAATTCATCTGATAAGGAACTAACATCCAAAATATGCAAGGAACTAAAACAACAGTAAAAAAATAACAATCACATTAGAAAGTAGGCAAAGGACATGAATAGATATTTCTCAAAAGAAGACACACAAATGGCCAGAGTATGTGAAAAACTTCTCAGTATCACTAATTATCTGGGAAATGCAAATCAAAACCGCAGTGGGATACCATTTTACCCCAGTTAGAATGGCTATTAGTAAAAAGACAAGAAATAACAGATGCTGGCATGGATGTGGAAAAAATGGAATGCTTATACAGTTGGTGATAATATAAAGTAGTACCGCCACTGTGGAAAACAATACAGAGATTTCACAAACAAACAAACAAACCCACTAAAAATAAACTACCATATGATCCAGCAATCCCACTATTGGGTATTTATCCAAAGGAAATGAAATAATTATATCAAAGGGACATTTGCACAACCATGTTTATTGAAGCATTATTCACAGTAGTAAAGATATGGAGTCAACATAAGTGTCCCTTAACAGACGAATGTACAAAAAAAATGTCGTGCATATACAGAATGGCATCGTATCCTGTCATTTGCAGCAACATGGGTGGAACTGGAGATCATTTTGTTAAGTAACATTAAGTCAGGCATAAACGAATAGCGCATGTTCTCACTGACGTGGGAGCTAAAAAATCCTGATGGAGGTGGAGTAGAATGGTAGTTACCAGAGGCTGGGAAGGTTGTGTGCATGTTGAGGGAGAAATAAAGTGAGGCTGGTACAAACATGCACTTAGAAGGTAATGTTTGATAGCAGAGTAGGGTGACTATAGTCAGCAACAATGTATTGTATAGTTCAAAATAGCTAGAAAGGAAAACCTGAAATGTTACCCACACATAGAAATGAAAAATACTCAAACTGATTTATATCCCAAATATTCTAGCTTGATCATTATATATTCCACGCTTGTAACAAAATATCACGTCCCCCAAAATATGTAAAATATTATGTATCCATTTTCTAAAAGAGAGGGGAATGAGGGTACAACTGTCTTCAGATCCAGCCTCTGCCTAATCACCTCTATAAATAAGAAACGTAAGGTTTCTAAACAGCTTTGGTTGCTAGAAGGTTCTATATGGCACCCCAAACCCCACTTATATTTAAAATTAATTTTGCCAGAGCAAAAATCTCACTGTTGGGTCTTATACATTTTGAATTCAGAGAGAGATGACACACTTGATCTTTACTAAGTAAAAAATTAGAGTTTCTGTACCAGTGAACTTTCAGGGGCCAAATTAGCCAATAAGGGCAATTCAGTTTAAAATTAATAGTTTCCTCCAACCGAGGCCTCAGTAAATCAAAATTGTTTAACCAAGACTTTCTCGATCAGAAAACGGATTTTTACTGGTAACAATTGTATTTTTATGACGCTGGATTGTGTAAAGTATGCCTCTTATGGACTTTAATAATAGCATGATTTACTTATATAAAACTCATAGAGGAGCTAATCAATGAACTGAGTCAAATTCATAGAACTCAGAGGGAGGTTCTTCTCAGAATTCCAGAAATGCCTGCTTCTCTGTAACAGCCATTTCACGGGCTTTTCTCTCAAACCCAACCCCCTTCCCCTCATTTGTGTCAGGCCTTTAGGCTGTAGATATCCTGACCAGCTGTGCTCTTCTGCAGAAGAAAGCTAAATGTTTAAAATATTCAACAAGTTAGCTCTTTGATCCAGCAAGCCTCGCCTTCTTCCGGATTGTCGTGGATTTGCAGGGGCTTAACAGTGTAATGACAATTCATGGAGTGGATGTTGCTAGACTGAGAGCAAGCCAGCTGTCTGGGTATAAGCCCTGTGTTCCTTCTCATTAGCCAGGGGGATTTGTGTTATTTGTCCAAGTGTGTGGAGCTGGTTTTCTGTTTTATTTGCAGGGTCTCTGAACGAGCTGTGTTTGGATCCTGGCTTTGCTTTGCATCCTCTGTTTGATAGTGTCTGACTTTCGTCAGTTTGTTCTTGCGGGGTGTTTATTTTGACAGCAGCCCCCGGAGCCACACCATGCCATCTTGCATTTGCAATTTTCTAAGCCTTCTAGCTCAGGAGGCCAGGCCTAGCAGGCCTTGTTTGAAAATGGAGCATATATACATTTTTAACATTCTTAATATTTGCGTGAAAAGCAGCTCTCAAATTTAGTTTGTCCTGGGTGGATCCGTCCTTCGTAGGCTCCAGGGGTTTTATCTATTCGTCCTGTTTGTGGCCGGTGGGTTTAGCGGTCACTGGGAGAGGGGCGTGGGTGTGGGTGATTGTAGTTAGGTTAGTATCCTCAGGCTCTTCACACTCTGCTGAGGGGTTCCCGCCAGCGCCAGCCCCAGCCCCGGCCCCTGGCCAAGGTCCCCGAGGTCTTGGGCTCGGGCGCTACCCCCTCCATTCTCCAGGATCGTGGCCCGAGTCTCCTTGAGACAATTCAGAGCCCTTTTCATCTTAAAAGCTTTGCTGCTCATCACCTCTGGGAAACTCGAACGGTGCATTTCATTGTTTAAGCATCGCAGTTACTGAGCTTGGAGTTTTCTCGGGAGTTCACAGCTCTGCATCCTCCTTTAAAACGCGCGTTTACACAGGGAAGGGAGCACCACACACTGAGGTCTATTGGGGGAAATAGGGGAGGGACAGCG
>CM052661.1:350534-370276 GCA_028533165.1 Leontopithecus rosalia | reverse complement strand
CGGGACTTGTTCGGGGGTGGTGGGGGGAAGGTTTGGGGGCGGGTCTGGTCCTGGGGAGAGTTTGGGGCGGGACTTGTTCTGGGGAGGGCGCCGGGGATGGTCTGGTTCTGGGGAAGGTTTGGGGACGAGCCGGCTGGGGAGGGTTTGGGGCGGGACTTGTTCTGGGGAAGGTTTGGGGACGAGCCGGCTGGGAGGGTTTGGGGCGGGCCTGGTTCTGGGGGCGCCCCGCCCGCCGGCCGGCCCCGCCCGGCCCACGGGGCCCGTGTCCCGCTGGAGCCGCAGGCAGAGCGTCCGGCTGCCGGGAGGGACGGGGACCTACAGCCCGACGCACGGACGCAGGGACGCCGGAGCCACCGGAGCATGTGGAAGCTGGGCCGGGGCCGGGTGCTGCTGGACGAGCCCCCCGAGGATGAGGACTGCCTGCGGGGGGCACCGCCACAGGCCGCAGCCGCCGCCGCCCAGGCGCAGGTGAGAGGGGCGCGCAGGGAGGCCGGGGAAGCGCAGGTGGAGGGCGCGCAGGCGGAGGTGCGGGTAGGTGCGGCACAGTTTGGGCGCGCAGGCGAGGTTGGGGCTGCGTAGCTCCGGGGTGCGACCCGCTAGGTGCCCGAGTGCGGAGTGGGAAGAACTTGACCCGAAGCTGGTCCGGGGACTGAGTTGCCGCTGTGGTCCGCGTGGACCCCCCTCCCCGCGTTACTGGCCAGGGCTGCCAGAGTCCTCGCCGCTGGCTGGGGGCCCCGGTGCCCACCACGCGTGTTACTTGGGGGGCGCAATCCCAGGAGAGCGGGGACGCGGAGCGCTCACCCCGCAGCGTGGGCGTCTTGGGCCCGGAGGCGGAGGTCCACGCCGGGTGCTCGCGTCCCTGGCGGAGCTGGCCGAGCAGGCCTGAATCATTGCGCGCCCGGACGGCCTCATCGTGGGCACCAAGCAGCTTTGAACGACCGCAGCTCAGTGTTAAGTGGGCTAAGTATTTGTTTGCATAACAAGTGTTTTCGTTAATCCTTGATTTTTCCGAAGGAATCTGGCAGAAGTCCCTTATACTGAAAACTGAAAGGCCTTTGCCTGACGAGTGTGGAGATATGTTTGGTATGTCTAGAATTTTTTAATTAAAAGGGCTCCCAGGTTGGGCCCTGTGTGCCTTACATGTGGACACCCCTCCCCCCGCTCCCGTTTTCCCAGTGCAGTGTTCCTTTTCCTGTACATGAAATTCAGATCAGAAATCAAGGTTGTCTTTCTTTCTTTTTTAAATGAGAGTCATAAAATATCTTTTTCTGTTAAAGGTTTGGCATCTTCTTCCTGATGCCATTAAGGTCGAATGGAAGCTAAGGCTTTGTATCTTTTTTCCGGGGATTTGGAAATAGTTTCCAAGCAGAGGAGTTTTTCTTAGGGACTGGAGTTGTTTCTTCTTGGTGGACATTTCCTATAGAAGTTAAATTCCAAGGCCGGGCGCGGTGGCTCAAACCTGTAATCCCAGCACTTTGGGAGGCCGAGGCGGGTGGATCACGAGGTCAAGAAATCGAGAGCATCCTGGTCAACATGGTGAAACTCCCGTCTCTACTAAACATACAAAAAATTAGCTGGGCACGGTGGCGCGTGCCTGTAATCCCAGCTACTCAGGAAGCTGAGGCAGGAGAATTGCCTGAACCCAGGAGGCATAGGTTGCGGTGAGCCGAGATCGTGCCATTGTCCAGCCTGGGTAACAAGAGCGAAACTCAGTCTCAAAAAAAAAAAAAAAAAAAGTTAAATTCCGTTCCCAACTCTTGGAAAATGGAGTTGATTATGTTAAACGTTTAAATATGGTTATTGTCTGACCTTGTCTTTGAGAAATAGTGCATACCGACCCTTTTTTTTAAATTTCAAAATGTTACGGTTACTCTAAACAGCTGCTCTCTTGAATGCAATGATGAGAATTTATATGTGGCCATAGAGTTAACTGCAGAAGCTGTAACTAATGCTGTTCAAAGATGAGACGTATTGTTTGTTTGTGGATAGACCCTTGAGAATTTTAAGCCTTCCTGTGTTCTCCCATTTCTAATGAACCCTTAAACCCACTTTTTTCTCTTGTTTTTATTTTTAAATTTTATTTTGAGACAGGGTCTTGCCTACTAGGCTGGAGTGCAGTGGCGCAGGCTGGCTACAGCCTGTGCTCAAGGGATTCTCCCCCCTCAGATTCTGGAATAGCTGGGACTACAGGTGTGCACCACCTCACCTGGCTGATAAAAAAACAATAAACGTTTTTGTGGAGATGGGGTTTTGTTATGTTGTCCAGGCAGATCTTGAACTCCTGGGCTCAAGTGATCTGCCCGCCTCAGCCTCCCAAAGTACTGCCATCACAGGTGTGAGCTACCAGGCCTGGCCTTAAGTTCTTTCTTTGAAAGTTTCTAACATACAGAAAAGTAGAAGAACAGGAGCTTGAACACCCTCATGTACTCCACCTAGATTCAATCACTGGCAGTGCCTGCTTAAAGCTCCTTTTCTGATTTTCTGTTGATAGAATTGTCATCTATACTTCTAAAGTGTGTTTGTGGGGGGGCAGGTGTGGGAACTTTAATAGACTATATTTTTCAGGCCAGGTGTGGTAGCTCATACCTGTGATCCCAGTACTTTGGGAGGCTGAGGCGGGCAGATCACTTGAGCCTGGACAACATAACAAGACCTCATCTCCACAAGAACTTTTTTTTAAAATTAGCAAATTTGAGGAGAAAGTACAGAGAGTTCTCATGTATCCCCGGCTCCCCACTATCAACACCCGCCACATACTGGTGCATTTACTACAATCTGTGGACCTACAGGGGCTCATGGTCCTCACGTGGGAGGGCTCACTCAGTGTTGTGCACCCTTTGGTATGTGTAGTGACTGTGTCCACCATTAGAGGAGCTTTGCTGCCCTAGAGGCCTTCTGTGTATCCTCCCTCCCCGGAACCCCTGGCAACCACTTATCTTTGTGTAGTTCCCATAGTTTTTTTTCCAGAATGTCATTTATTGCATTCTCTCAGTGTGTAGCCTTTTCAGGTTCGCTTCTCTCATTTAGGAAGATGCATTTAAGGTTCCTTCATGTCTTTTCATGGCTTGTAGCTCATTTCTCTCTAGCGCTGAATGGTATACTCCACTGTCTGGATGTCTCACGGTTTATCTCTTCACCCTCTGGGGACATGTTGGTTGCTTTCATGAAACCAACATCAGTTTATTCATGTACCTGCTGTAAGCATCAGGTGCTGGTTTTTGTGTGAATGTAAGTTTTCAGCTTACTTGGGTAAATACCTAGGAGTGTGATTGCTGGATTGCATGATGAGAGTGTTTATAAGAAACTGCCAAACTGTCTTCCAAAGTGGCTACACCAGTTTGTACTCCCACGGGCCACGAATGAGAGTTCCTGTTGCTGTACATCCTTGTCAGCATTTGGTGCTGTCAGTATCTAGATTTTGTCCATCCTAGTAGGTGTGTGGTGGTGTCTCCTTGTCTTGAATTGTGTTTCCTTGATGACAGATGTATTGAGCATCTTTTCAGATGCATACTTGTCATCTGTGTCTCTTTTTTGGTGAGATGTCTGTTCAGATCTTTTGCCCCATTTTTAAATTAGGTGGTTTGATTTCTCATTGTTGAGTTTTAAGAGTTCTTTGTATGTTTTGGCTACTAGTCCTTTATATGCATGTGTTTTAGAGAGATTTTCTCCCGGTCTGTGGCTTGACTTCACATTCTCTTGACAGTGTCTTTTTCAGAGCAGAAGTTTTTAATTTTCATGAAGCTTTGCTTATGAATTATTTCTTTCATGGATGTGCCTTTGGTGTTATATTTAAAAAATCATAACTGTACCCAAGATTTTCTCAGTTATCTGCTAGTTGTGAATTTTGTCTGTGGTTTTTATGTTACATTATTAAGGGTATCTAAAGTTTGTGTTGAAAAAACATTGCTATGTAAAAATAGAGAAAATGTGTGTTAATTGTGACAGGTTAGTCATTCTAAATTTAGTTAATTTCTTCAAGAGACTGATCTTTACGGAAAAGCTAACTTGTCTTAGAATTAAAATTTAAAATTCATCAAAAGTCTATCATGAAACTTCTGCCTATAAAATTTTGAAGTTGAGAGAAGTAGGAATTAATATGCAAATAGGATTTAATGAATCTGTGAAATTCACTGTCATATTAGAAATTCTCAATTCTGTTTCATTCTTAGTCTTTTGTCCTACCCTCCAAATTTTTCAGTCAGTGTGATGTTGAACGTGCAGGTTGAGAGCACATTCTGCCTGATTCTAGAAAGGCATTCTGTTTGCAATCATACCTGTCCTGTTACCTTTCTTGAAAATCAGGTTACACAGCTATTTTTTTTTAAGTGAAAAAGTAGATAATGTTAGGTTCTAATAGATTTGAAATGTGAAGCATTCAAAATTACTTGGACTTAAAGCACACTTAACTGTTACTAAAGTAATTTTAACATTTTAGAAACTAAATTTCTGAGCATCAGTTTAGGCTATTGGCCTGTTTTTGGTCACAAGTACACTTTTGTATTAAAATACAACCATGATGTTTATAAGGAGAATCATTCACTGCAGTCCTTCAACAAGGAGACACAAGTTTTAATGAATCTAATGTTACTTTAAAAAAAACTGCTCATGAATATGGTAAAATATTTCTTGAGATTAAGTGTTAGGTCTTAAATTCTTCCCACTTTCTAATGGGAAACATTGTTAAGCTCTTTTGTGTATCTGTCTATAAGCATTTATGCAGATACATAGTGTATGTTGAGAAACAAAGATTTGCTGTCTCACTACTCACATTTTTCTGTACCTTGAGTCGTTTCCTTCATAATATGTGTCTCATGGAGTGCTTCCTGTTCCAGCACTGCCAGCTGGAAAAAATCCATTTTAAGGCTGTGTGACATTAAATGATATTAAATTGCTGTGACAAAATTTATTTCATTGGGACTCTTATGGTGTATATAAAGGTTGCTGAGCCATTTTTTAACCTGTGTCCCTCAGAGTTTTATGCAAATAATAGATAAAGAAGTGCAGAGACCTGTTCAACACGGACAGATGGTTTAGACGGGTCTAACACGAACAGTGTAGACGAGTTCATCTGTTGCCTCTAAACTGGATTGCATGGGGATTTGGCTAGCCTTAACTAATGGCTTTCTAAACAAAACTCAGAGAATCTTTGACATACGTTCAGTTAAAAAATTAAAAGGCTTAGACATATTCTGTAGACGTTGCAAAGAAAAAAAGGAAGAACGAAATCAAGGACTATTTCAGGTGTTTTAAAATCATGCTTGGAGATGGGAAGACCCAAGGAATAGTGAACCTTAGTTTAGATGACACAAAGTCACTCCTGTATGCCACTGAGAGGCTCTGTTGACGTGTGCTTTAGTGGTGTCTGGGAAGAAAGGAGTGGAATAAACGCAATAGATGGTATTGATTAGAACTCTCAATTCCAGAAAAGGCCTGATGTTCTACTGGAGGGCAAGTATGTGGTGAGGCAGAGACCTTTCTCTCCTTGTCTGTATAGCTAATATTTTGTTAACTCTTCTCCATTATTTCTCTTTAAAAATGAAAGCAAATATTCACTGTTTCCTTATGCAGACATTAACCTGCAGTAAACGCCTTCACACCTGTCTTTTCCCACTTGCAATAAGTGGTAGCCCTTACCAGTACATGAAGAGCTTCTTCCTTCTTTCATGTGTATTTGTGTGTTAAATGTTGAACAGTCATCTTAGTTCATTCAGGACACTGTAACAGAATAGGACAAACTGGGCAGATTCAACAACAAACATTTATTTCTCCAGTTCCGGAGGCCGGAGGTCTAAGATCAGGATGCTGCTTTCTTGGTGAGGGGGCTGCTTCCTGGTTTGCAGAGGGTGCTGCCTTCACACTGCCTCCTCCCAAGGCAAAGGGAGCTCTAGCTTCTTACTCCCATATTAGGACACTCATCTCATCATGGGGGCCCCACTTTCGGCCTCATCTCACCCTCATCTTCTCTCAGACACCACCTGCAAATGCCGTCACATGAGGGGATGTGAGTTCTGGGGACACAGACATTCAGTTCACAGCAGTTCCACTTCCTTACATGAATGTACAGGTTTTTAAGTACAGACTTAAAAAACTAGTCCCCTATTGATGCCTTTAGGGGTCATTTCTAGTCTCTTTCTGTTGCAGGCCTGCAGCATCGTCATTCCACATATCTAGAAGTGGAGCCGTCCGAGGGAGCATGCATTTGTGGTTTTGAAGGATGTCTCCTAAAGAGGCTGTCCTGGTTTACATTCCAGCGAATGTTTCTCCCCACACTCTTAACAGCGTGATGTGATGCTCATATCTTCAAGATTTTAGATCTTATGTGGTTTTAATTTGCCTTTCTCTTACTGATATGCAGTAGCTTCTTACATGTTTACTAAAGACTTCCAAAGCCTTCTGCATCAGTCCTGTTACCATGTCACTGAATGTATGGAGCTTAAGTCAAGGTAACTGTATTTGCATGAAAATATGGTCACGTAGTTTAGATTTGGACTTGGTTTCTGGTGAGCCTTGATTGGATCTACACCCTATCTCTGCCTCTTGTTAAGCCACTTGACCCAGCCAAACTTCAGTTTTGTTTTTAGTTGTAAAATTAGGATAAGTAGAGCTAAGCTAGTGTTTAGTGAGGCTGTGCTTGCTTAGCCCCTGTTGAATAAGCCCTTGATATGGGTTGGTGCCACCATCTGACACATGGAGAAACTGGGCACAAAGTGGGAGGGGCCGGGAAGGTCACACAACTGCTGACAGGCTCTCCCTGACCCAGCGTTAGTCAGGACCTCACTTTTATCCTGTTCCGCCTCAGGAGAAGTCCCTGCAGTGCGAAGAACCTCGCTGGATGTCTGATTGAGTTCCTGATCCCCAGGCCTTGATGTCTGAGTGCTTGGCCCACCTGTAGCAAGAATCCCCCACCCTGGAAGTGTCCTTTTAGTCACTGTTCATCCCAAGACCCCTTTGTGGTTGGTCTGCCTATTGGGAGCTGAACCAAACTTCTCTACCCTATTGAGATAGCTTTGATTGAATCTCCCTGTTTTAACAATGCTACAGAAGCTTTATCAGTAGTGAAATGTCGCAGACATTTTGTTTTACAAACAAAACCTCTTCCCAACCCAGAAAACTTACCGATTTTGGAAGAGGAAGAAAATAATTTTACTATAAAGGAGTACTTAGCTAGGATGTGACGTATCACAGGCACAGACTGTGAGGATGAAAGAAATTTGTCTTTTATATAGCCAAGTAGATGCAACCCATCGTATTCATGTTTTGAAGACAAAATTGCCAACCTGATCCTGTCTTTACGGGGAGACAGGGTTTGCAACTTGGAGTCAGGTGACAGCTGAAGTTAGTTAGGCCCATCTCTTCTGGGAAATGTCCTCTTCTGTTTCAGGTAGTTGTGAGACTGATAGGAGGCTAATTTAGCATTTGACCTTAAAGGAGTCCTGATTCTGAAACCCTGGCAAATTCTCGTTTACTCGCCTAATGAAGACTTCTAAAAACCTTGTGGTCCCTATGGCCAGCATGTGCAAACCAGGCTGTCCTGCCCTGGGTCGAAATGAAATAGTGAAAACTAAATGAAATCATCCATCTCCAGCCCTTAATAATTTTCTCTGGCAGGCACACTAAAAGAAGAAGAAGTAGGTCTTGTTATTAAAGAATAGAAATAGTGTCTTTTACTGACTTAGGATTTGACCTTCTGGTATCCCTTGCTCTGGGAGTGGGGTGCGGTGCCGGCAGGAGGGTCCAGGACAGCCGCATTTGAGCACTTCTTGTATGAGGGGCATTTGGACAGCACGAGCCTCTCTGCAGGACTGTCTCATTCTAGGCTGAATGCTCACTGCTGTATCCCTAAGGCCAGGAAGGGAGCGAGGCCCACGTGGGGCTCAGCAGTGCCTGTGAGAGGAGTGTATCTGGTGTGGGGTTTCCACCTTACAGCACCTGATGGGAGATGCACAGTTGAGTCAGGGCAGGAACTCTGGAGTCTGGAGGGGGAGCAGGAATTATCCAGCCTTAGGGGAGTTGATCTCCATGCAGATTCATTCTTGGGTAAACAGATATTTGTAGGGTTAGTCTAATTGGGCTCTCATATGAGCTGAGTCAGATATTCAGTCCGCAGAGTACTTTAGTCAAATCTATGTGGGTGATTACTGGAGAGGAAGCAGGAAGGGTCAGTTATCATATTATAGAAGGGAAGGAGGATCCTGGGTGCTGCTTATGAGCTCCGGATTCAGCTAGCTCGTCTTAACTGATGTTTGGGGAGCTCCTGCCTGTGGAACAGTGTGGTGCTTTCGTCCACTGAAATAGAGCAAACATTTTCTGGTGGCAACATTAAGAAGTTTTAATGCAATATTTTAAATTTGGTATATTCAGCATATTATATCAATAGTTAATATAAAATTTATTACTGAGATCCTTTACATTTTGTTCATACTCAGTCTGAAATCTGGATTTTACATTTAGCAGCAAAAGATATTAATAAATATGTATCAAATTGGATGCTAAATTTTCCTCAGAAATACTTGACCAGTATTTAGAGCTTATAAAATGTATCCCTGAAAAAGTAGGTCACTTTATCTGAGTTGTCTCAAACATACTTAAAAGTTTTCCATAACTGAAATGGAATGTTTTTAAGTTGAAATTTGAATAATGAAAAACTCATTTCTACTACCCCTATTTCAGGTCCTCAGTAGCTCTTTTTAGTGAATGCAAACTGATTTGGAAAGCACAGCTCTAGAATCTTCTTCCAGACTCAGATCAGCTCACTAAAGATGGTGGTGGATTCTTTTACTTGCTTGGGCCTGTGGAACTCCTCAAGCAATTCGCTAGGTAAATGCCAGGTGTCTTGACTATCTTTTTAGTAAGCCACTGAAGGGCAGAATGATGAGGGACTTTGTATCTGCCTCCCAGGCCCTAACACACTACTCTGTATAATGTTCACCTGTAAATGTTGATAATAGGTTGAAGTTTTTATTCCGGAGAGTTTAAAATCCGAATTGATAAGATGTACTTTCATTGGCTTTTGCTAGCGCTTAAGGTGGCATGACTTAGAATGTCTACAAGCTGCCATTCTTACCACATTTGAGTTACGCTGTGGGTTCCACTATGTGAGTCAATCAGTGTCTTGAAAACTGAATGTTACTGAACGTGGAGGCTAGCCCGCTGAGCCGGGGCTGGTGGGCCCACCTCACTGTACTCAGATCTGCCTCAGGTGGGCACTCGTCCATACGATGGGAGACCCTGCAGTCTGTCTTCTGCTTTTTCTAGATCACCTGTTGGCAGGAATGGGCAACTTGGCTTTATGCCTGCATTTGGGGAGTGGATGTATGTGTAGGGCTTGTCAGCCCTGCCTCAGGAATTAAAAGCCAAAGACTGAAGCTCAGGACGTTTTACCTGTTGTTTCAGAGTGGGTCGAATGCAGACCGCAGACGGGGACACTTTGTTTTGTCTTTCTGTCTGCTCAGAGCAGGGAAGTTGTTCTATGTTCGTTTTACCTGATCCTCCACCTCGCCTTAGTTGGGGTTCTGTCTTGGTGCTGTACATGAGCAGGCGAACCACAGTTTCTGCTTTGGGTGTCTCGTGGGGGCTGCTGTGAGGGAAAACCGCCTGCTCTCACCTTGGCTTTTTCTAGAACCGGAGGGACCCATGAGCTAGGGTGGTACAGCTGTTCCCAGACACTTGGGAACCAGGCCAGTATGTGCACAACCCGCAGACAAGTTTGACTCTAAGGAGAGGCCCTGCTATTTATTAGCAATTAATAAATGTGCTATTAATAAAAGCACATTTGCTAATTGACCTGCTCTGGGTGTGGCTTTTTTCGAGATATTAATAAATGTGTATTAAAATCATAATGTAGCTTTTTTTAAAAATTTTTATTGCATTTTAGGTTTCGGGGTACATGTGCAGAACGTGCAAGATAGTTGCATAGGTACACACGTGGCAGTGTGTTTTGCTGCCTTCTGCCCCTTCACCCATATTTGGCATTTCTCCCCATGCCATTCCCCCCGCCCCCCGTCCCTCCCCTGTTTCCCCCAATAGACCTCAGTGTGTGGTACTCCCCTGTGTCCATGTGTTCTCATTGTTCATCACCCGCCTATGAGTGAGTATATACGGTGTTTCCTTTTCTGTTCTTGTGTCAATTTGCTGAGAATGATGTTCTCCAGATTCATCCATGTCCCTACAAAGGACAGGAACTCATCGTTTTTGATTGCTGCATAATATTCCATGGTGTATATGTGCCACATTTTCCCAGTCCAGTCTATCATCGATGGGCATTTGAAAACCATAATGTAGCTTTATAATCTTTCAGATGGAAGTACAATATTCTTTACAAAAACATTATAAATGAAGTGGCAGATACTAGTTCCAGCGTTTGAAAGATAACCTGAGTCCTTTCATGTCAGGTGTGGGATCTTGAGCTCTGGCAATGATGGTTCTTCCTGTTCTCACCCCCTCAACAAGCCCAGCTGTGACCAGTCAGGGACAGAGCCCATGCACCTGTCTCCCACCAGTGGGGCCCTCCTGGCAGGGCAGGGAGGACCCTGGGCAACTCCCTCAGGACCTGACTCAAGTACTGTAGTTTGCACTGGACACCTGGGCCCTCCGTGTCCCAAAGCCACCGTAGGGAAACTGGCTGCTGGGGGCCAATAAAGCTGTGTGATAGATCATAGCTGTGGCTAGGCGCAGCATTCTGAGGGGATGTGAGGTCTGGGAAGTAGCTTGAGGTGAGAGTTCCAAGTCACTTGAGAAGTTTAAGTCAGCCTCAGTTTCCACATCCATAAAATGGGACAACCTCCTTACCTGCAAAAAAAAAAAATTCCTCTCTGCTGTTGTGTGCAGAGAGGAATGCTTTTTACTCAGAGTGTGTTGTTTTGTTTTTAGTCAGAGAGTGTCTGGGTTTAGAGGATGGAATCCTGGATGATGATACTGGGCATTAGAGTGAGTGCTTTATAGCTGTTGCAGCCTCTCACAATAGCCGCAAAAGTAGTTACAGTTCATCTTCATTATTTGTGGATTCCATATTTGCAAATTCAGTTACTTGCTAAAATTTATTTGAACTCTCCAAATCATGACTCACAGTACCTTCAAAGTTGTCCACAGACTTGCAGAGAGCAAACACTTATCACCCAGCAAGTTCCTTCCCCCTGAGGCAAGTACCCTTCGTGCAGTCTATTGAGAGCTACCTTATTTTCACGTTTTTCTGCTTGCTTGTGATTTCACTGTTTATCATAGCCCGCAAGTGTAGTGCCGAAGTTCTGCCTAGCTTTCCCAAGCACAAGAAGGTTTGGCCCTCCCGACGGAGGGAGCTCCTGTGTTAGAGATGGCTCAGTCACGAGTTACAGGGCTGGTGGCTGAGTCTGGTTTGAGTGAACCCACAGCAGGTATTAAATCAAAACAAGGTCATGCATTGATTGTCGATGGTAAGTTGTTACCATGGGCTTGCAGGAACCCCGGCCTTGTGTTTTTCCTAACAGCAATAATTCAGTATTTGCTAATTGACTGTTTGTGGCAATTATACAACATAACTACTGTGAATGAGATTAAATTATATTTTACATTCAAGGAACTTAGAGCATTTAAATAACTTGTGTAAAGTTGTAACCTTGTAAATCATGTGTGTTGGCAGCCGCCAATAGGAATTTGAATCCAAGTTTCTCTGGGTTTATATTCTTTGTTGCATTATTTCTCTTACCTTACGTGTTATGATGAATTTGTGATACCATTTTTCTTCATTTTCCAAATATTCTTTTTGTAGATTAATAACTAGAGCTTCAACAATCAGTGCCTTTTGAAAGCACTGATAAAATTGTGTTTTGGCGCAAATTCCAATACAGTAAACATGACAGTGTACTTTTAATTTTTGCCATGCTTGAGTTTTGAATTAATGAGTTTCTCGGTAGAAGTCTTACTATTGTAGATAAACAGTTCTCTGGAAAATTAGCAAGTGAGAAGCACTAGAACATTGTGAGAGAAGAGACTGGTGTACATCCACCTACCCTCTACTTATGGAGGATTTCTGACACTGTTGAACACCTGACTGCTCTCCTGGACTTAGGAGAAAAAGAAATTTATACCATGTCTTTAGTTTATTTGTTTTGTTCTGCTATAGCCGCAAACTGTCACAGCCCTTTTTACTTATAATTGGGGGAGGGGGACAGAAATGAAGCAGTTGAAGTGACACAGGAGGGCAGTACAGGGGAGAACTGGGAGATCCCATTAAGGAGTATAGGCTTCGTTAGCTGAATACCGAAGAATTCGGAGTAACAACTTGGTTGTATTTTGTCAAGATTACTTGTCTATGGAGGAGGGGTTGGGGGCAAGATGCCCATGAAATAGCTCGGGTTCTAGTGGGGTAGGTCAGCTCCCCTGAGTTACACATGGAGGATTTGTCAGGATAGGTAGGAAAAGGTGAGCCTGCCAAAGAGTCCTAATGAGAGTTGGTGCCTTTGGATGTGAAGATGAAGGCAGAAGAGCAGCTGCAGCTAAGAGTTTTGAGCTATGGTGGTCAGGAGAAGGGCATGCCCTAAGAGTCCCAGGGAAGTCCCTGGTGGTCTGGCTCTGGGAGCAGCCCAGTGAGGCTGCTGATGGATGTGCTGGCTTTGAAATGACATCTGTTGTTCAGAGTTGAGGGGCCCAGCAGTGATACGGGGTGAGAAGGGAGAGTCTTACATGCTTCTAGCTTGTGGCACCGTAAAAAATGTATGACAATCTCGTTCTCCATTTCAGAACTCGTAACTTGATAAGTGGTTGAGACCAGGAAGAAGAAGGGAGAGAGCATGGTGCTGGAAAAGCCTCTCAAATGGTCTGGAGGCAGGAATGCGTTCCAGTGCTGTTACTCATTTTGGGACTTTGGGGCAAATGAGTTCCTTTCTCTAGACTTCCTATTTAAGTGAGGGCTCTAGAGCAGGAGTCAGCACACTTTTACTGTAAAGGAACAGATAGTAACTGTTGTGGGCTTTGTGGGCCCTGCAGTCTGTCAGAACCATTCAGCTCTGCAGTTGCAGGCTAAAGCAGCCATAGGCAACATGTAAATTAATGGATGTGGCTGTGTTCCAGTATAACTTTATTTACAAACACAGGCAGTTATTTACTGACCTTTGGTTTAGACTAAAGGATCTTTGAAATCTCTTCTGCCTGTAAGGTAACTTAATTCATTAGTTTGTGATAGAGAGTTTGTTGTGGTTTAGGGTAAAAATAGGAAGTCTTAATGCTAAACTCAGAAATAAATAGCATGCTCATGAAGCTCACTTACATTCTTCCTGAGCTTCCATTTTATTAGTGTGCATGAGTATAGTTTGAAGTGCTTTTGCATAAATGGTCTTATTTGGTCCTTATCCTATGAAAAAATGAATGAGATTGTATTCAAGGAGAAGACATTTAGAACGGTCTGTCATTGTATTCATGATCTTCACCCTAACTGTACAGAAGCTAGAAGAGCTGGGCCGTATTTCTGTACGTAGCAAGAACTGTGTGATGGGTTCATCATCTTGCTAGGTAGCCTAGGAGCTAACACATGCCCTTCTGAGACAGAATGTGTAGATTTCCCCCAATAGCAGGTTTCCGTGGGTACAGGGCTGCCCCATGACCCGAAGTCCCAGCATCCCGCACCATGCAGGGCTCATAACTGAGTGCTGGCTACTACACGTGAGGACACGCAACACAGGCATCTTCCTGGACGTGCCCTGCCACCTTTCTTTCCCCTTCCCAGAGATTAGTAGACGTGGTGCACTCTCTTTCACCCTATGGATGAGGGCAGTTTCCAGAGGTGGCAGATGAATAAGAAACGAGAACCTGGATTTCTGACACTGTTGAACACCTGACTGCTCTCCTGCACTTAGGAGAAAAAGAAATATATACCATGTCTTTTATTTGTTTTGTTCTGCTATAGCAGCAAACTGTATCACAGCCAGGAGACTTCATTACACAACCATCACAGGGACCCAATGTTTGTCAGAGTGCTGCCTGAAATCCCCTCATTCCTGTCCCAATTTCTTAAACTGAAAAATATTAGGTTGAAATAATATCTGGTGTGATTTAATGTTTCCTTGTAACTACTTACATCTCCTTTAGCTATTCTTTGCCAGATATTTGGCTATGGTTAATACTAAGCTTGTTGACTGAAGATGATTAATATTTCTTTTTAAAATAAAATTGTTTTATAGTGAAGATGTTTTAAAAAATGAAGTTTTGTCCCCACAGTATAACGCAGACAATTAGTTTGATGTGGAAAGAGCTTATGCCAATAAATTTTATAGAGAAAAGACAGTCTGTAACTGTGATTAAGGATGGCCTCCTCATGCCTTTTCATTTTTTGTCATTCATAAAAACATGTGTCCCTATGTGTGGTTTCTTCTGACACCAACCAATTCTTCAGAACCAACTGGGTGTCCTATAATTCAGTTTCCTTCTGACATTCCCTATCCAGAATTAGCACAGACCTATGGATTAAGGACTCACTTCCACAAGACTGCACCCACTTCAGGTGCCAGATACCAGTGGGTACCCAGTTGACCATAAGTCTCTCATGTCACTCCACATAAAATGTGTGAGGTCAGAACAATGGTGGAGTGGAAAGCCCCAGACCTTGTTCCCCTACAGGTTCTGACTGACAACAATATACAGTCCAAGAGGATGTATGAGAATTACAGAAACCAGTTAAGAAGTCACAGTACATCAGGCAAGCTCAAAGCCAAGAACAGCTACATTGAAGTAGGGGAAAAAAAGTCACGTAATTTCACGTGCTATAGCCTTTCCCTGAAGGTGGCACAGCCTGGCATGATTGGTAGTAAACTCCCAACCCTCCACCAGGTAGGAAAGTAAAGAATGGAATGTAAATCCAACATTCTGTATTTTGGGGGGGCAGCCTGATGGACTGATTAGTTTCTGTCTCTCCTGACTCAGTGCCAACCGGGAACTGGCATACTTTGGATGCCTAGGGGCTTCAGAGAAAAAAAAAGTTCACTGGGTTTTTGCAGCAGTGCTGCCGATGGAAGTCAGGACAACTCAGCACAGTCAGGAGTCAGCATGTGGTTTTCGGCCTATCTGTTGGGCAGGAATGGTAAGAATGGAAAGTGCATTCAACATTCTGGCTTTCCAGGGGGCTGCCCAAGAGACTGGTTCCTGTTATGCCTGACTCAGAGCACTGATAGAACCGGCATATGTTGGATGTCTGGCGGCTGCTGAGAAGAAGTGAGGGCTCTGCAGCCTGTTGGTCTGCCGGACAACTTGCAGTGCCACAAATAGCAGAGAGATTGAGAGATTACAAGCAACTGAAAAGAAACTGGCAGACCTCTCTAACTGGGACATTACATGTACAAGTCCAGAGAAGATTCATCCCCAGAAAAGGTTGGAGAGGGCCCAGAATCTCTAGCTGAGCTGATCTCAAGCCAGTCCATAAAGACTGGGAGAGGTGCCTGCTTTTTCAAATGCCCCCCCAAAAATTGGGTCTTGTTTTTATGTTTCATGAAAAACATGAAAATGAAATTGGGCCATGTTTTTCTGTTTCTTCCTGTGTCTCACTATTTTTTGCTGGGAGAAAAAAATAACGAGACGTAGGAGGAAACAGAAAAACATGGTCCAATTGATGGAACAAAATCTCCAGAATTTGACCCTAGAGAAATAGAGATATATGAATTATTTGACAAATAATTCAAAATGATCATCTTAAAGAAGCTCAATGTGCTGTTAGAGAACAGAGATAGTCTACTAAATGAAATTCGGAAAAGATACAATAACAAAATAAGAATATCAACAACAAGATAGGACCTATAAAAAAGAACCAAACAAATTCTGGATCTGAGAAATAACTGAATTGAAAAATTAAGGATTCAAAAGCACACCCATTCATGCAGAAAAAAGAATCAGCAAACGGTACACCATTGAGTGGACCAATATACCCATTATAGAAGTCCCAAAAGGAGAAGAGAGAGAAGGGAGTGGAGAGCCTTTTTGAATAAATAGTGGTGCAAAACACCCCAAACATGAGGAAGAAAATGGACATCCAGATTCAAGAATCTAAAAGGACTCTATGTAGGATGAAACCAAAGAAAGGGTAAAGAGCCCACACTGAGAAAGATTTTAATCAAATTGCCAAAAGTCCATGGTAGAGAAATTTGAAAGAAGAAAGAGAAAACTGACTTTTCATATAGCAAGGGAGCTCCTATAAGATTATCAGCAGGTTTATCAGCAGAAGCATTACAATCTAAAGGGAATGGGGTGATACAGTTGAAGTGTTGTTAAAAAAGAAAAAAAAATAGGTCTATATACATACTGCCCTGAATGTACCCAGTCTTGTCTGATCTTGGAAGCTAAGCAGGGTTGGGCCTGCTTAGCTGAATGGGAAAAAAGAAAAAATACAGCCAGCCAAGAATACTATAGCTGGCAAAACCATCCTTTAAAAATGAAGAAGAAATAAAGACCTTTCCAGGTAAACAAAAGCCGAAGAAATTCATCACTGCAAGATCTACCTTTTTTTTTAACAGTTGTCAAATGATCTTTTATTGAAATGTTTTCCTCTGTGCTTAACTAGTTGGGCATTCCACATCACCACTGTTGGTGTCATCTATGATGTCACGAGAGTGACAGCCATCAACATTACAGCACACAGACTGGGCAGTCCCCAAGATCTCTTTAATGGTTCCAGAGAGTTCTCTGGCTAAAGATTGATACGGCATCTGTTGACCAATGTTGACAATCTCATCGAAAGTGATGTTCCCGCTGTGTTTCTGTCTCTTGGTGATTGCTTGAGGGCTTTGATGATCAGGGCAGAGGCAGAAGGCACCACCTCAATCTGGGCCTGACTGTTCTGAATGGTCAGTATCACTGTTCCTCAGGCCCTTCCAGTCACCCATTGCCTTGGCAGTGTCATCACCAACCTTTTTTGGAGACAGACCCAGGGGACCGATCTTGGGGGCCAGTGCAGAAGTGGCACTGACTTCACCTCCGGTGCACCTCAGGTATACAATTTTGATCTCTTTGGGGTCGAACTTCGGCGGCATGGTGGAGGTGACTGGTGTCTGATCAATCTGGATTCGGGATGACTGAAGAAAGTTGCACCTTGGCCTCTTCTGAGCCAAAAGCCAAAAGCAGATCTACTTTATAAGAAATGCTAAAGGTATTCTTTGAAGTTGAAGTGAAAGAATACTAAGCAGCAATATGAAAGGATGTGAAAAAACACTCTGATAAGGGGAAATAAGTGGACAAAACCAGAATCCTGTAATATTGTAATGGTGGCAAGTAAACCACTTTTAATTCTGGTATAGATTTAGATAAAAGCATAAAAATAACTATGAAACTCTGTTGATAGATATAAAAGATAAATGATTTGGTTTTTTAAATTTTAATTTACAATTTTCATGGGATCATAGGTGAATACATTTAGGGAGGTGTGATGGTTAATACTGAGTGTCAACTTGTTTGGATTGAAGATGCAAAGTATTGATCCTGGGTGTGTCTGTGAGGGTGTTGCCAAAAAGGTTAACATTTGAGTCAGTGGACTGGGAAAGGTAAACCCACCCTTAATCTGGGTGGGCACTATTTAATCAGCTGTCGGAGCAGCCAGGATATAAAGCAGACCGAAAAAACATGAAAAGGCTAGACTGGCTTAGCCTCCCAGCCTACATCTTTCTTCCGTGCTGGATGCTTCCTGCCCTTGAACATCAGACTCCCAAGTTCTTCAGCTTTGGGATTTGGATTGGCATCCTTGCTCCTCAGCCTTCAGACAGCCTATTGTGGGACCTTGTGATTGTGTGAGTTAATACTAAATAAACTCCCCTTTATATGTATATCTATCCTATTAGTTCTATCCCTCTAGAGAACCCTAATACAGGAGATCCATGAGATTTTGATACAGGCATATAATACGTAATAATCATATCAGGGTAAATGAGGTATCCGTCAGTTTACGCATTTATCCTTTGTGTTACAAACAATCCAGTTATACTCTTAGTTATTTTTAAAAGTACAGTTATAATATTATTGGTTGTAGTCATCCTGTTGTGCTATTATATACTAGATATTCTTATTCTATGTTTTTGTACCCATTAATCATGCCCCCTTCACTAGCTCCACCCCGTAGCACAACCCTTCCCAGCCTCTGGTAACCATCTTTCTACACTCTATCTCCATGAATTCAGTTGTTTTAACTTTTAGCTCCCACAGATAAGTGAGAACATGTGAAGTTTGTCTTACTTTGCCTGGCTTATGTTATTTCACTTAACATAATGACCTCCAGATTCATTCATGTTGTTGCTCGTTACAGGATCTCATTCTTTTTATGGCTGAATAGTATTCCAGTATGTACATGCGCCACATTTTCTTCATCCATTTATCTGTTGATGGATACTTAGGTTGCTTCCAAATCTTGGCCATTGTGAACAGTGCTGTAGCGTACATCGGAAGTGCAGATAACTCTTTGATAAACTGATTTCCCTTCTTTTGGGTATATACCTAGCAGTGGGATTGCTGGATCCTGTGGTAGTTCTATTTTTACTGTTTTAAGTAACCTCCAAACTGTTCTCTGTAATGGCTTACTATTTTATGTTCCCACGAACAGCATACAAGGGTTTCCTTTTATCCACATGCTCACCAGCATTTGTTATTGCCTATCTTTTGCATAAAAGCCATTTTAACGGATGTGAGTGATACCTCATTATAGTTTTGACTTGTATTTCTCTGATGTTCACTAATGTTGAGCACCTTTTCATATACCATTTGCCATTTGTATGTCTCCTTTGGAAAATGTCCACTCAGGTCTTGTGTCCATTTTTTAATTGGAATATTAGGTTTTTTCCTATAGATTTGTTTGAGTACCTTTTATATCGTGATTCTAAATTCCTTGTCAGAGGGGTTGTTTACAGATATTTTTTTCCCATCCTATGGGTTGTCTTTTCATTTCTTGATTGCTTTCTTTGCTCTACAGAGGTTTTTTAATTTGATGTGATCCCGTTTGTCCAGTTTTGATTTGGTTATTTGTGCTTGTGGGTATTACTCAATAAATCTTTGTCCAGTCCAATGTCCTGAAGAGTTTCCCTCATGTCTTCTTTTAGTAGTTTAATAGTCTGAGGTCTTAGATTTAAGTCTTTAATCCATTTTGATTTGATTTTTTTATATGGTGAGAAATAGGACTCTAGTTTCATTCTTCTGCATATGGATATCCAGTTTTCCCAGAACCATTTATTAAAGAGACTATACTTTTCCCAATGCATGTTCTTGGTACTTTTGTAAAAAATGAGTTCCCTGTAGGTGTATGGATTTGTTTCTGGGTTCTCTGTTCTTTTTCACTGGCCTATGTGTCTGTTTTTATGCCAGTACCATGTGGTTTTGGTTACTGTAGCTCTGTTAGTATAATCTGAGGTCAGGTAATACAATTCCTCCAGTTTTGTTCTTTTTGCTCAGGATAGCTTTGGCTATTCTTGGTCTTTTGTAATTCCATATATATTTTAGCATTGTTTTTTCTATTTCTCTGAAGAATGTCATTGGTATGATAAGGATTATGCTGAATCTGTAGATTGCTTTGGGTAATATGGACAATTTTGACAATATTGACTCTTCCAATCCATGAACATGAAATGTCTGCATTTTCTTTTTTTTTTGGGTGGGTGGGAGGAAGGGAGGAAGGCAGGAAGGGAGGGAAGGAGGAAGGGAGGCAGGAAGGAAGGGATGAAGGAAGGAAGAGAGGGAGGGAGGCAGGGAAGAGAAGGAAAGAAATCAAGCAATGAGAGAGATATTGCCGACCTGGATATAGAGGTTTACAA
>CM052661.1:338526-350034 GCA_028533165.1 Leontopithecus rosalia | reverse complement strand
CCCATCGTTGTAAATTTATCCTCCTGTCGTCTTTGAAATTACCAGCTTTCAGTAGGTCTCTTGAGTGGACGTCCAAGATGTTAGTTCCCAGGGCCAGGAACAGCGGCGTTAAGACTGATGGTGTTTTTCTGCCGAGGCTTCTCCTCTCTGGCTTTCTTCTTGTGTCCGTAATAGGTGACTCTGCCTTCCCGGAGCTCCAAACCTCGGTCAGAAGGGGAACCAGTCGCGTTCACTCTGTGCGGAGGTGCCGGCACAACTGCTGCACCGGCCTCAGGAGTTGGCGCTGGGAACCTGCGCGGCTCCTCCAAACCCTGGTTAGAAGGGGAGTCAGCCCCGCCTAGTCCGCTCCGAGCTGCCGTGCGGAGGTGCTGGCGAAACCGCTGCGCCACGGTGCCAGCGAAACTACTGCCCTGCGTGGCTCCTCCACTGGGAATCTTCTGCTCCTGAGCGACCAGAATTTGTCTGGAAGTGTGGCGTCCTCTAGTTCTATGAGCTTTAAGTGCGAGCTGCAATCCCGAGATGTTAGCGATCGGCCATCTTGGATCGTTCGAAATGTCTGCATTTTCTTGTGTCCTTTTCAATTTTTTGCGTCAGTGATTTATAGTTTTCATTGTAGAGATCTTTTACTTCTTTTGTTCAGTTACTTCTTAGGTATTTAATTTTATTTGCCCTTTTTAATTTTTTTTCAGGTTGTCTGCTTTTTGGTGTATAGAAATATAAGTGTTTTTGGTCTGTTGATTTTGAATTTGTTTATTACTTTTTTTTTTTTTTTGAGACGGAGTTTCGCTCTTGTTACCCAGGCTGGAGTGCAATGGCGTGATCTCGGCTCACCGCAGCCTCCGCCTCCTGGGTTCAGGCAATTCTCCTGCCTCAGCCTCCTGAGTAGCTGGGATTACAGGCACGCGCCACCATTCCCAGCTAATTTTTTTGTATTTTTAGTAGAGACGGGGTTTCACCATGTTGACCAGGATGGTCTCAATCTTTTGACCTCGTGATCCACCCTCCTCGGCCTCCCAAAGTGCTGGGATTACAGGCTTGAGCCTCCGCACCTGGCTGTTTATTACTTTTAAAGCTTTTTGATGGGGTGTCTCTAACTCCTGGCCTCAAGCCATTCTCCCATCTCAGCCTCCCAATGTGCTAGGATTACAGGCATGAGCCACTGTGCCTGGCCTATTTGGGTGATTCTTTAGGCTTTTCCAAGTATAAGATCATATCTGCAAACAAGGATTATTTGATTTCTTCCTTTTTAGTTTGGATGCCTTTTATGCCTCTCTCGTCTGATTGCTTTAGCTAGGACTTCTAGTTCTATGTTGAGTAACTGGTAAAAGTGTGCATCCTTGTCATGTTCCAGATTTGAGAGCAAAGGATTTTATTTTTCCCTTCAGTATGAAACTAGCTATGAGTCTGTTGCATATGGCTGTTATTATGTGGAGTTATGTTCCTTCTACTTCCAGTTTTTTTAGCATTCTTATTAAGAGATGTTGAATTGTATCAAGTGCTTTTTCAGCGTCAATCGAAATGATCATATGGTTTTTGTCCTTCATTGTGTTGCTGTGATATATCACATTGATTGATTTGCAAATGTTGAGCCATCCTTACATCCCAGGGATAAAAAAAATCATAATGAATGATATTTTAATATGTTGTTGAATTTGATTTGCTAGTATATAGTTGAGAATTTTTACATCTGTATTTATCAAGGATATTGGCTTTTGGTTTTCTCTTTTTGATATGTCTTAGTCTGGTTTTGATATCACGGTAATAATGGCCTTGTAGAATAGGTTTGGACCTATTCTCTCCTCTGTTTTTCAGAATAGTTTGAGTACGATTGCTATTACTGTTTCTTTAAACGTTCGGTAGAATTCAGCAGCGAAGCCATTAGGTCTTGGGCTTTTCTTTGCTGGAATTATTTTTGTGCTGGCTTTGATCTTGTTGTTACTGGTCTGTTCAGGTTTTGGATTTCTTTATGACGCAAACTTCATGGGTTGTATGTATCTATTTCTTCTAGATTTTCCAATTTATTGGCACATAGTTGCTCATAGTAGCCTCTAGTTAGCCTTGGAATTTCTGCAGTATTTGTTGTATCCATGCCCAGCTAATTGTTCTATTTTTAGTAAAGACAGGGTTCTACTATGTTGGCCAGGCTGGTCTTGAACTCCTGACCTCAAGTGATTTGCCCGTCTCGGCCTACCAAAGTGCTGAACTTACAGATGTGAGCCACCATGCCCAGCCTCTGGTTTTTTAAAATGCACCATTGGCTTATTTGAAGTTTTTCCACTTTTTTGATGTAGGTGCTTATAACTATAAACTTCCCTCTCACTACCGCCTTCACTCTATCCAGTAGGCTTTGCTGTGTTGTTTCTATTAGCATTTGCTTTGAGAAAATTTTCAGTTTCCTTATTTCTTCATGGACCTACTGCTCATTTAGGAGCCTGTCATTTAATTTCCTTGTGTTTATACATATTCCACACTTTCTCTTGTTAATGATTTCTAGTTTGTTGCATTGTACTCAGAGAAGATACTTGATACAATTTTAATTAAAAAAAATTTTTTAAGACTTGTTTTCTGGCCTAACGTATGGTTTATCCTTGAGAATGATCTATGTGCTGATTAGAAGAATGTGTTTTGGGTAGCCATTGGATGAAACGTTCTGTAAATATCCGTTAGGTCCATTGGATTTATAGTGCAGATTCAGTCTGATATTTCTTTGTTGATTTTCTGTCTGGATGATCTGTCCAGTGCTGAAAATGGGGCGTTGAAGCCTCCAGCTGTTAATTATATTGGGGTCTCTCTCTCTCTTTAATATTTGCTTTATATATATGGGTCCTCAAGTGCTGGATGCATATATATATTTACAACTGTTAACCTCCTCTTGCTGAATTTACCCCTTGATCATTATTTAATGACCTACTTTGTCTCATTATAGTTTTTGACTTGAAATTTATTTTGTCTGATATAAGCATAGCTACTCCTTTTCTTTTTTGGTTTTCATTTGCATGGAATATCTTTTTCCATCCCCTTATTTTCTGTCTGTGTGTCTTTATAGGGGAAGTATTTTTCTTGTAGTCAGCAGATCATTGGATTTTGTTTTTTTAATCCATTCAACCACTCTGTCTTTTGAGTGAAGAGTTTAGTCTGTTTACATTGTGTTGTTATTGATAAATAATGACTTACTCCTGCCATTTTATTTGTTTTCTGGTTGTTTTGTGGTCGTTTATTCTTTCTTTCCTTCTTGTTTTCCTATTGGTGATTTTCTCTTGTGGTATGTTTTAATTTATTTCTTTTTATTTTTTGTGTATCCATTGTATGTTTTTTGATTTGCGGTTACCATGAGACTTGCAAACGATATAACCCATTATTGTAAACTGATGACCGTTTAACACATTGCATTAAAAAATGAGCAAAAACAAAAAAGTTGTTATTTTTAATTGGTTCATCATTTACACACTAAACTACATAATTTTTAATTGGTTCATCATTTACACACTAAACTACATGAGTACACACTACAATACAGTGTTATAATATTGTTTATGTACTTAGTATTACCAGTAAGTTTTGTACTTTTAGATGATTTTTTCTTGTTAATTAACACCCTTTTCTGGGCCGGATGCAGTGGCTCACACCTGTAATCCTAGCAATTTGGGAGGCTGAGGTGGGTGGATCACCTGAGGTCAGGAGTTCAAGACCAGCCTGGCCAAGATGGTGAAATCCCATCTTAAAAAGAAACAAAAAACAAAGAAAACCATCCTTTTCTTTGAAATTGAGGAATTCCCTTTCACATTTCTTGTAGAACAGGTCTGGTGTTGATGAACTCCCTCAGCTTTTGTCTGTCTGGGAAGGTCTGTATTTCTCCTTCATGCCTGCAGGATATTTTTGCCAGATATCTGTTCTAGGGTAAAAATACTTTTCCTTCAGCACTTCATTCTCTCGTGACCTGTAAGGTTTCCACTGAAAAGCCTTCTGCCAAGTCTATTGGAACTCCATTGTATGTTATTTGTTTCTTTTCTCTTGTTGACTTTAGGATCCTTTATCTTTGATCTTTAGGAGTTTGATTAGTAAATGCCTTCAAGTAGTCTTGTTTAGGTTAAATCTGTTTAGTATTCTATAACCTTCTTGTAATTGAATATTGATGTCTTTCTCTAGGTTTGAGAAGTTCTCTGTTACACTCCCTTTGAATAATAAACTTTCTTCCCCTCTCTCTCTTTCTCTACTTCTGTTTAAGGCCAGTAACTCTTAGCTTTGCCCTTTTGAAGCTATTTTCTAGATCCTGTAGGCTTGCCTCATTGTTTTTTATTCTTTTGTCTCGTCTCCTCTGACTGTATTTTCAAATAGACAGTCTTCAGGATCACTAGTTCTTTCTTCAGCCTGATCAATTCTGCTGTTGAGACTCTGATGCATTCTTCAGGATGTTGGTTGAATTTTTCAGCTTGCTGTAAATTTTTCAGAATTTCTGTTTGATGTAAAAGCTTGATGTAAAAAAACTTATTTCAGTCTCCTTGTCAAATTTATCTAATAGGATTCTGAAGTCCTTCTCTGTGTTATCTTGAATTTTCTTGAGTTTCCTCGAATAGCTATTTTGAATTCTCTATCTGAAAGGTCACATATCTCTGTTTCCTCAGGATTGGCCCTTGGTCCCTTATTTAGTTTGGTTAGGTTATGTTTTCCTGGATGATCTTGATTCTTGTGGTTGTTCATCTGTGTCTGGGCATTGAATAGTAAGTAATTTATTGTAGTATTTGCAGTTTGGGCTTGTTTGTACCCATCCTTCTTGGGAAAGCTTTGCAAGTATTCAAAGGGACTTAGGTATTGTGACCTAAGTTTTTGGCCACTGTATTAGGGGGCACCCCAAGCCCAGTAAGACTGTGAGTCTTGCAGACTCGTGGAGGTACCAACTTGGTGGTTTTGGTTAAGATTCAGAAGAATTCCTAAGATTACCAGGCAGAGAGTCTTGTTCTCTTTTCTTATTTTCTCCCTAGCAAATAGAGTCTCTCTGTGCTGAGCTGCTTGCAACTGGGAAAGGGGTAATACAGGCACCCTTGTGGCCACTGCCGCTGGGACTATGCTGGTTCAGACCTGAATCTAAGACAGCACTGGATCTCACTCAAGGCCTGCTACAGCCACTGCCTGGCTACCACTTATGTTCGCTCAAGGCTCTAGGGCTCTACAGTCAGCAGGTAGTGAAGTCAGCCAGGCTTATTCCCTTCCTTTCAGGACAATGAGTTCCCCCTAGTCCTGGGTAGATCTAGAGATACTGTTCAGAAGCCAGGGCCTGGAGTCAGAAATCTCAGGAATCAACCTGTCTGACCTGCTGCCCCTAAACTCGTACTCAAGCCGCTAGACAGAGTCCACTCTTTCTTCCCCTTTCCAGAGCAGAAGAGCCTGTCCCCTTGGCCTCTACTGCCCCAGGCCCTCGGAGAGTATTGCCAGACTATTGCTGAGTTTCACTCAAAGCCCAAGGGGTCTTCAGTCAGCTTGTGAATACTACAAGGCCTAGGACATATCCTTCAGGGCAGCGGGCTCCCCTTTGGCCCAGGGCAAGTCCAGAAATGGCGTGCAAGTGGCAAGACCTGGAATCGGGGACCCCAGGAGCCTGACTGGTGCTGTACCCTACTGTGGCTGAGCTGGTACTCAAAGTGATTTTTAGTTCTTATGAAGGTTCTTTTTTGTGTAGATAGTTGTTAAATTTGATGATCCTTCAGGGAGGTTGATAGGTGGAGGCTTCCACTGAGCCATCTTACTCTACCTCTAATCCCCACCCCACCAAAAAAAAATTTGTGATAGGAATAGCATAAAGGAGAGACATAAAGGAATGCAATTATGTGTGTGATGGAATTAAATTATCAGTTTAAAATAGATTATAACATGTTTTATATAATTCCCATGGTAACCAGAAAGAAAATGCGTGGGGGATACACAAAATGAGAAAGGAATAAAACATTTCACTACAAAAAAAATCAATCAAACAGAAAGGAAGGCAGCAAGAGAGAAAAAGAGGGTCAAAATTATTGCAAGACTTACAGAACACAATTAACAACGTGGCAATAGTAAGTCCTACCCTGTCAGTAATAACTTTCCATGTAAATGGATTAAACTCCCCAACCAAAAGGCATGTGGTTGAATGGATTAAAAAAGATCCAATCACATGCCATCTGCAAGATACTCACTTTAGATATAAGAACACGCATAAGTTGAAAATATGGAAAAAGATTTGATGCAAGAGATATTCCATGTTTTCTACTAAAAGGGAGTAGGTGTGGCCTACTTACATCAGATAAGTCAAAGACTATCACAAGATGCAAAGAAGGACATTATGTAACAACAGAAGGGCGGCTTCACCAGGAAGTTACAATGATTATATCTGCATCTGACAGGACAGTGCTCAAATGTAAGACACAAACATTGAAAGGATTGAAGGGAGACATAGACAGTGGCACAATATAAATAGTGGACTGTCTGACCTTGTATGTAGAGAGCTCTAAAGATCCCAAACACACAAAAAATGTTACAGCTAGTGAACAAATTGAGCAGAGTTGGAGGACACAATATCATCATGCAAAATTCAGCCTCATTTTAACACTAACAGTGAACAGTTCAAAAAGGGAATTAAGAAAACCATTAATAAAACATTTATAATAGCATCAAGAAAAAAGATACTTAGAAATAATCAAGGAGGTGAAAGACTGAAAAAGTATAAAACATTGCTGAAAGTTATTAAGACATAAATAGATACCGCATGTTCTTGGTTTAGAAGGCTTTTATTGTTAAATTGTCTGTATTACTCATAGCAGTCGACTGGTTCAATGCAAATCTCACTGGCATTTTTTTACTACAGTAGAAAAAAACGTCTAAAGATTGCATAGAATCTCAGAGGACCTGAATCGCTAAAATAATCTTGAGAAGGAAGAAAGCCTGGAAGCCTTGCACTTTGACTTGAAAGCATGTTATACAATAACTACAGTAATGAAAGCAGTATGATACTAGCATAAACATGGACATAAAGAACAATGGAGCAGAATAGAGAGTTAGGAGGAAGCCCTCGTATATGTGGTTACATGATCTTAAACAGGGCTGCTTGGATTACACAATGAAGAAAAGATAGTCTCTTCAACAAACGATGTGTAGAAAACTGGACATTGACCTGAAGAAAATGAAGTTGGATCTTTAACTTACACCTGTATAAAAATTAATTGAAAATGGATTAAAGACCTAAATTAGAAATTATAAAACTCCTAGAAGAAAACTGAGGTAGAAAAGGTTCAGGGCATTGGATTTGGCCATGATTTATTGGATATGACACCAAAACACAGGAAAAAGCAAACATAGACAAATTGGACCGTATCAAAATTTAAGACTTAAATGTAGCAAAGGAAACAAAGTAAAAATGCAATGTTTGAATGGGATAAATGTTTCTCAGCCATATCTCTAATATCCTGAATATGTAAAGAACTCCTATGACCAAATAACGAAAAACCTGATTAAAATACGGGCAAAGGCCTTGAGTAGACATTGGTGCAAAGAAGATACACAAATGATCCATAAGCATATGAAAAGACGTTCAACCCTGCTAATCATCAGGGAAATACAAATCAAAACCATGAGATATCACCTCATAACCATTAGTACGGCTACAATCAGAAAAGCAAAATAACCAGTGTAGCTGGGAATGTGAGGAAGTTGGAACATTCGTGAACTGTTGGTAAGATTGTAATAATGATGTAGCTGCTGTCAAACATTGTATAGAGGTTTCTCACAAAGTTAAAAATAGAATTGTTATATGTTTCAGCCATCCCACTTCTGTGTATATATCCCAAAGAAATGAGAGCAGAATCTCAAAGAGATTTGCACCCCCATGTTCATTACAGCACCATTTATAATAATCAAGAGGAGAAGCAGCCTTCATGTCTGTGGATGCTTTAATAGATAAGGAAAATATAGTACATATGTTGAATGGAATATTCGGCCTTAGAAATGAAGGAAATCTGATAATAAGCTAGTATATGGATGGACTTGATGTTATGCTTCGTGAACTAAGTCACTGATAAACAACTACGGCATGGTTCTACTTACACGAGGTATTGAAAGTAGTCCTGTAACTGAGCAGCTTGGCTTCAAACGGTTTTAAAACGTTTTCTTTCACTTTTCTCCCCAACCACAAGATATAACTTTGAAACAAACTGTGTATGTGTTTCCTTTCATCTTGAGATACAGCGTCTGAGTGTGCTTAGACCTTCACTCCATTTCTTTTCCTGACACCTCCTCGCCTCACTGCCTCTTCTGCATTCCAAACCCTCTCTAAAAATGGTGTCCCTCCACAAATTGAAGAGGGTCATTTTTTTCACTCTCTTAATTACACCTTGTTATTATCTTGGCTTCTTTCTGCAAGCAGTGAGCAGCTGAGCCCTGCGAGGGTTACGGCAAACAGACAAGGTAGATGCTGGGCTAGGGTCTGGAGGGCGGGGAAAAGGCAAAGTGTTCAGTCTGTACAGAGTTTTACTGGATGAAAACGTTTTAGAGATCTGTTGTACAACAGTTTGCATGCCGTTTTCACTACTGAACCTATACTTAAAGGTAGTTAAGATGGTAAAGTTTATGTGATGGAGATCCAGGCTTCCCTTGCTTCTACTCAGCTGACTCTAAATTGGGGGTTTCCCATGACCCTCCGTCATATCCAGTAGTTCATAGAACTCCAGAAAGCTCTTTATTCAGGATTGCTGGTCACTTAAAAAGATACAGCGAAGGAACAGCTCAAAGAAGAGACATAGCAAAGGGCAAGGCATGGGGTGGGCACAGAGTTTCCATCCCTCTGTGAACATGCATGCTCCCTGCACATGGATGGGTTCCACCAGCCTGGAAGCTCCAGAACTCTGTCATTTAGCTTTTTAAATGGAGGTTTCATTACGTAGGCATGACTGATTAAATCTTTGGCCATTGGTGATTGCACTCAATCTCCAGCCCTCCTCTTCTCCCTGGAGGTCAGAGGAGGCGGTGGGTGTGGGGCTGAAAGTTATAATCCTGAAATCATGGTCTTGACATTTCTGGTGACAGCCCCCATCCTGAAGCTCTCTAGCCTCCTCTCATTAATAATCTCATTAGTGTACAAAAGACAGTAGATTCCGATATTTTCAGGAACTCTGTGTCAGGATCCAAGGATCAAGACTAAACATTAAATTTTTTAGACCATATTCCAGTATTTGATTTAATAATTTTATATTAATTTCAAATTAAGACTCTGTGAAGATATTAATGTAATGAATTTTTAAAGTTAAAAAAAATGGTGTAATCTATTCAGTTTTTTTGGGTCCCGCCCCACCACCACCATTTATTTGCTCTAAGGCTTAGAAAGGAATTTCTTTTCCCTTAGATCAGATTCTTTTAGTTCCTTTATGGCTTCATTTAAAACTGTTTAACTTGTTTTGGAAGTTATTTTGCTGTGAAAACAAGATCCTTTTCTCTCAAAATAGTTACTCAGCTTTCCCAGACCTTTGTTCTTTCTCTTTTTTTGTCATGCCCTCTTAATGTATACTAAAGTCTCTATATACAGGGGTTTGTTGGGTTTTCCGTCTGTTTTTTTTCTTCTTTTGTATACTTTTATTACATTTCTACAGGTGTCTTAGTGCAGTTCTTGAATCAATTTAATAACTGGTAGCACAAGTCGCCTTTTATTAGACTTAGAAATATGGATCCTCTTGCCAGTTTGCTTTTCGTCTGTGTCATTGAGACAGTCATTGTGATCTTCTCTTTTTCAATAGACTTTCTTTTATAACAGTTTAAAGCTCACCGCAAAATTGAAGGGGAGGCACAGAGTTCTTCCCTGCCTGCTTCCCCCACACATTCCTCCCCTTCCCTACTAGCAACATTCCTCTCCAGAGTGGTGTCTTTGTTACAGTTGATGAACATACATTGATGCATCTTCATTATCCAAAGTCCATAGTTCACATTAGTGTTTACACTGGGTACCGTCTGTCCTGTGGGTTTGGATGAGCGTAGTGGCATGTGTCCCGCAGTGTAGTGTCAGGCTACTCCACTGCCCTAAAATTTAAAATTCCACTGTGCTCCACCTGTTCCTCCCTCCCCACTCGCCCACCCTTTGCAACCACTGACCTTTTTACTGTCCCCATAGTTTTGTGTTTTCCAGAATGTCAGTTGGTTGGAATTACACAGTGTCTAGTGCTTTCAAATTGCCTTTTCACTTAATAGGATGTGTTTGTTGGCAGAAAAGTCCAAACTCTGTAAAATACTTGAATAGATTTTTTCTAAGACAAAATGTAACAGTTTTGCTGATAGCCTCAGATGATCTTGAGAACATGTGTCCAAAGTTGTTGGGCTGCAGCTTGATTTTCTACATTTTAGGAGAACAAAAGTTACAGGTAGAGGCATAAGTCAATACATGTAAGGTGTGTATTGGTTTGGCCTGGAAAGGCTGGACGTCTTGAATCCACATGCTGTCAAGTAATGCTATAGTTAGGTTGTAATTTAGTGTCTTCCTGTTAAAAAGAGTCTTAAAGTCTGTTTTAATGTTAATGCTGGTCAGTTTTGCCTGAAGGCCACAGGGAGAAAAGTATAATGAGGCATGTCTGACCCCTCCTTCCCACCAAGGCCTGAACTAGTTTTTCTGGTTTAAATCCCGTTGGCCAAGAGCAGGGACCACTCAGTCATTTAGGAGGCTTAGAATGTTAGTCGGTTTACACATTTAAGATTCCTTCATGTCTTTTCATGGCCTGATAGCACATTTCTTTTTAGCACTGAGTATAGTCTATCATCTGGATGTACTACTAGCTTATCCATTCACCTACTGAAGGACATCTTGGTCGCTTCCAAGTCTCAGCGATTATGAATAAAGCTGCCATAAACATCCATATGTAAGTTTTTATGTGGACATAAGTTTTCAAGTCATTTGGATAAATACCAAGAAGCGTGGTTGCTGGATTGCATGGTGAGAGTGTTTTAGTTTTATAAGAAACTGCCAACTGCCTTCCAAGATGACTGCACCATTTCCCACCAACAGTGAATGAGTTTCTGCTGCTCCATGTCCTTGCCAGCATCTGGTGGTGGTGGTGGTCTGGGTTTTGTCCATTCTGATAGGTGTGTGGCAGTGTCTGGTTGCTGTCTTAGTTTGCATTTCCCTGATGACAAATGTTTGGAGCATCTTTTCAGATGCTTATTTGCCATTGTTGCATTGAACTTGAGCACAGAAAGCCAACACCAGAACAAAAGTATGCCAAATTGCAGGGTTTATTGCCAGCAATCACGGAGGACTCACGTCTCTCCAACCCTCTCCAACCCGTGGCAGAGAAAGAAGGGTGACAAGATCTTTTTATACCCGTAAAATCACCCTGGGGGTGAGGGGAGAGGATGGGGTGAGGGGCTTCAGACATTCCGAGGGCCAGTGGATTCAGATCACCTTCTGGGCGGAGATGAGGGTGAGGGGGTTTCGGACATTTTGAGGGCCAGGGGACTATTCTGATTGTCATTTAAGGAGTTCACAGATGCTAAGATTACCATTCA
>CM052661.1:263914-324450 GCA_028533165.1 Leontopithecus rosalia | reverse complement strand
TGTGCGTGGCTCTGGATTCTGTGTTGGTGTGTGCTGAGGTGGGCGTGGGTTCTGGTACGTGGCTCTGGATTCTGTGTTGGTGTGTGCTGAGGTGGGCGTGGGTTCCGGTGCGTCGCTCTGGATTGTGTTGGTGTGTGTTGAGGTGGGTGTGGGTTCTGTGTTGGTGTGTGCTGAGGTGGGCGTGGGTCCTGGTGTGTGACTCTAGATTCTGTGTTGGTGTGTGTTGAGGTGGGCATGGGATTCGGTGTGTGGCTGTGGATTCTCTGTTGGTGTGTGCTGAGGTGGGTGTGGGTTCTGTGCGTGGCTCTGAATTCTGTGTTGGTGTCTGCTGAAGTGGGCATCGGTTCGAGTGTGTGGCCTGGGCTTAGGAACCCCAAAAGTACTCCTGAAACCTGCCACTCCTCCCAGCTGCATGTGGCCATTATCTTCCGTGTAGTGGATGAGTGGTAGTCTTGCAGCACTTCTCATGCTCACACCTCGATCCTGTCTATTCGTGCACCTTCTAGGATGTCACCCTCTTCTGATTGCTCACTTGGCAGTGGAGAGGAATTCCCTTGTGTGTTCTCCATGGAGGCGCATGTTAGAGCAGCGGCCCCAGAGGCTGGTGGTGCGATGGAGCCCCATCTCCAGGGTCATCTGGTGGGATGTGCAGCAGCCAGCCAGGTGCTACAGGGAGACTGGCATGGTTGGTGGAGAACACACCACTGAAAGTGTGGGTTCTACTGCCAGCCCAGAGTGGGGTCCAAGGGGTGGAATTTCTGAAAAAATCTGTGCAGAAATGGGAGATGAAGGGAAGCTTGTCAGGAAGAAGCCTGGCCTCTTCAGTGTGGTGTGCAGGTGGTGATTGGCCCTGAGTGGAACTGCCTAGCAGGTGGCCAGATGCTTGAGTGTGAGATACGTGGGCTCAGACTCTGGGGGGCTCTGAGACTTCCTCATCCCGAGGGCGGGCGAAGTCAGAAGGGAGAGGGAGCGGTTCCCTCTGCACATTGCTGCACTTCCTCGAAGATGAGGGCATTTCTGTACCCCACAGGAAGAATGAAATGGAAAAGAGATTTGAAGGCAAAGAAGTGGGGAGAAGTTTGACCCACTGGGCTAGCAGATACCGGTGAAAGCAGCAGGGGCGTTGGCATGCAGAAGTGAGCTGTGTGCAAGCCATGTGCACTGACTCTCCGGAGAGTGTGTGTGGTGTGCGTTGGGGCTTCTGAAGATTACATTTTAAGACGCTTCTTTGGGTAGTGGTTCTATTTATTTATGTATTTATTTTGAGATGGAGTTTCGCTGTTGTTGCCCAGACTGGAGTGCAATGGCACTATCTTGGCTCACCACAACCTCCGCCTTTTGGGTTCAAGCAATTCTCCTGCCTCTCCTGCCTCAGCCTCCCGAGTAGCTGGGACTACAGGCGTGCACCACCACGCCCAGCTAATTTTTGTAATTTTAGTGGAGACGGGGTTTCACCTTGTTGACCAGGATGGTCTCGATCTCTTGACCTCATGATCCACCCGCCTCGGCCTCCCAAAGTGCTGGGATTATAGGCGTGAGCCACCGCGCCCGGCTGGTAGTGGTTTTATTTGCTAGAGTGTTACAGATTTGCCTTTAGATCTGAGGCCTAAATTCAGATTTCTTATCTGCCTTCAACTCTTCTTTTAATCGCAAATTAGTTCTATAGGAGATGAAAGGGTTAGGTGTTGGTGACCCAGTGGTCTTAGGGCCTCAAGCTATATCCATTTTATGAACATAAAATTATTTAAAATTAAAAAAAAATTGTTTATGGGATCATAAAATAAGCGTCTCCTGGCTGCGCCCCTCGGGTGGAAGGGGCCGGATGCAGCAGCTGCTCTTGCATTTCTCTTCCTAAATTTCATTGTGTTGGTTCTTTTTCCCCTTCCAATCAGGGATCTTAATTACTTTCAGAATATTTTCAAAAAATATATATTTTTAAAATCCTTGCAAAAAAATTGTTTAGAAAATGAATACAAGTCTGTATTAAAAGTTTCAAATATTAAAATTAAGGAAAATAATGAAGTGTGTGAAGGATCAGATCTTGTGAGAACTCACTATCATGAGAACACCAGGAGGGAAATCTGCCCCCGTGATCCAGTCACCTGCTATCAGGTCCCTCCCCTGACACATGGATTACAATTTGACATGAGACTTGTGGGGGACAAAGAGCCACACCATATCACACCTCTAGGACATGCAGGTGATGTGTGGAGCAAATAGCATCTTGGGGTGGTGATGACAGATGAAGACAAGAGGTGGGGAGTCCATGGACAGGTGAGGCACAGGCTTGTGCCTAATGGTGTTGGGATGGGGCAGGCCTGGAAATGGTGAACATAGACATTAGCTCAAGCCCCGCTTTGCTTCCTGTCCATTTGCACGAGCCAAGTTCCCCAAGGTCATGAAGCTTCACTGTGTCTGTCCCATGGATCGTTGCTCAGAGTGAGGGACGTGGTGGGTGGAGATTGCGTCACATGGTGCTGGGTACATAGTGACTGCACATGGTCCTTCCTCCAGAGTCCAGATGGGTCAGCCTATAGAACTGTGTTCCCCATTGAGACCTCTTGATAGGATCCTGCCACATGCCTGGTCATGTCATGGCCCTGAGCATCAAACATAATCCTTTACCTGATGTGCATACAAATGTGCCAAAGCTGTCAGCATGGCGTGGGGCTGTGCGGTAGGCTTGTGTGTAGCGTGTGATGTGGAAAGCTGATACCTGGTACCCAGTGTTTTTTGCTGTGATGATTTCTTTGGCATGGGTACTGCCATCATGCTCCCCTCCTAGTGGGATTAGAGCTTCATAAACATTCACACCTCTCCAGTCACAGCTGTTGGAGGGCCTGTCTCCCGCTCTGTAGGTATGGACCTCTGCCCAGACGGGAGGAGAGAGTCTGGCCTATGGGAAGTGAAAGCGGGACTCCTTGGTCCCTGGTTAGTTTTCTGGGATATCTTGGCACCTTACCCCTTCCTGAGGCTGTGTTATGCCCTGGAGACCCCAGGCATTGCACCCAGTAGGCACTGGGTTACCTTGGTGCTTGGCGGAATTGTATCCATTACCCTTGTTTCATATCAGCGTCCTCCCAAAGCCTCAGTTCGGCTTTCAGGATTGCTTTATTTTTGTATGATATTTTTAACAATTCAAAGGATTCTAATGCTAGCTCCACCCCATGAGAGACCCTTCCCAGACCTAGCAATGTGGTGATGAATCCTGGGGAATGTTAATCAGTGAATGTGAAGGGCCCGCAACACTGGCCAGATTTTCAGGAGGTGTTTTTCTACATTCTTTCTTCTTAGTAATAGATTTCATTGCATCCACAATGCTATTAATTATATCTTGATTTCAGAAACGAAAAAAATTGTACAAAATCATTTATTTACAGTCAACAAAATTATTTCTTCTCAGAAATCTACACTTGTAGAGGTTAGGGCAAGGATCACTGCCTCCATGGAGATGCTGACGCTTAAAGGTAGTGGTAGAGTTGTTCAGGGCACCTTGGAGAAGCCCCCCTTGTAGGGGACTTCTGATAACAATAACCTTCTTGAAAGTCAATCTCCTACATGCTTGTTGTTGTTGTTGCTGTTGTTTTTTTGAGGTGGGGTCTTGCTCCACCAGGCTGGACTGCAGGGGTGAGATCACAGTTCTCTGCAGGCTTGACCTGCCCGGGCTCAAGTGATCCTCCACCTCAGCTTCCTAAGTATCTGGGACTACAGGTTTGCACCACCAAAATGGCTAAGTTTTTGTATTTTTTGTAGAGACTGGGGTCTCACTTAGTTACCGGGGCTGGTCTTGAACTCCTGGGCCCAAGCAATCCTCATGCCTTGGCCTCCTAATGTGCTGGAATTACAGGTATCAGCCACCATGCCCAACCCAACCTCCCAAGTTTTAAGGAGACCTAATTTTTACTTGTAAGGGAAGCTTGTCTGATTTTAAGCATCATTTTCATACACCATTTTAGGCAAAATATGATTACTGACTAGTCTATTACTAAATATCGATGACTCAGCATCACTGATAAGCTGTTATGTCCTTAATACCAAAGCAGGTGAGGTGAGCAGCAGCTAACGGGAGCAAACTGTGCGCAGGTACAGAAAGCTAAAATGTAAGCTCTGCCAATTCTTTTTTCTAAATTTCAACTCCATGGTTATTGGAATAGAAAACAGTTCTACTGATTGACGGCATCAGATTTGACATTTTTCTTAACCTTTTACTAGGTTCAGGGAGCAAGTTTTCGAGGTTGGAAAGAAGTAACTTCACTGTTTAATAAAGATGATGAGCAGCAGCTCCTGGAAAGATGTAAATCTCCCAAGTCCAAAGGGTAAGTCGTAACTGAAAATGCCCATTTCAGGAGACGGAGGAAGTCACTGAGGAGGTGGAAATGAAGATTCGACGGCATAAGCACAGTGTAACTGGATGTGCTGTGGGGCTTGACGAGTCTGTTTCCCTCACCACCCCCCTTTCTGTTTCTGTTGAGTGGCAGACGGTCATGGGGTTTCATCATGTGTGCTTCAGGGTTAACATCCCCATGGGAATAAACAGAAACAAGTTGTGTTGTTCGATGGAGGAAAAAAACTACTTTGGATAAAAGGTTATGAGGATCTCTTGGCATTTTGAAAGGTTATAGAAAAGTGGAAAGTAACTTAGAATTATAAATTGAACTTATTAACCTTAAAGCAGACTGTAGCCACAAGTTAAGATTTTTAATAGTTTCAGGGAAAGGAAAAAACCAACACTTAAAAATGCAAAGGATTGACTGGTAAACCGCAAAAGGTTTTAGACAATTGCGTAAATTTAAATTGACCTTGCTACTTGATTATCAATGTTTCAGAATTTTAAGAAGTTTAAAGTTGAAAATACAAGTTCAGTGACTACCCAGGGACATTACCAATGGCATATTTACTCTGTGTTTGGAAAGTTGTTTGGTTAGAAGATGAATCCTGGTGAGTCTACAAGTCCAGAGTTCGTTTTTCTTTGAGGATTGTGGGCCCCCTGGTCTGCTTCTCTGCACTGTGGTGCACTGAGGGCAGACACGTGGCCCTTCGTGCTGTGGTGGAGCAGTGACTTCACCTTCGTCCTTCGTCTGTAGAAGAATGAAGAGGATGGGGTAAACTGCTTCCCTGGTGGTCAGGTGACCTGCTAATACAGCAGCATCTTGAAGGAGAGGGCCTGGATGGTGGTGGTGTTAAAAAGTTCCCAGGTGACGCTCAGGGACAGTCAGGGTGAAGAGCCCTGGAGGGTCTTTCTTCTGAAGCTGTCACTCGCCACCTCTTCCTTTTTATAGTAGAGGGTGTTCTGAATTCTTATTTTTGTTGAGTAAATTACCTACTAAATGCTTGGCAGTAGCTTGGTATATTAATAATCCTATTGAAACCTGTTTGGTAAATTGAATAGATTTCCCTCCTTGTTTCTTAACTAGACCCTCGATTCTCATAGATCTGATTTGCTTATACTCTTGAGCACTACCTTCCTATTACCTTGAGGGTCTCTCGTGTGTGACAGTACTTCTGTCTGTCTTGTCAGAACTAGTTCTTTGCGTATGTATTGCTAAGTGGTATCCTAAAATACGGCTTTCACACGCTTCATTAACAACATGTAGTGACTAATTTTTCCGTATGAATTTTAATATTTGAAACTTTTCATATAGACTTGTATTCATTTTCTAAACATTTTTTTAAAATTTTAAAGAATTTTATGTTTGTAAAAGGGATTCAGCTGGAGGTCCTAAGACTACTGACTTAGGACCTAAGTCACCAACACCTGACTCTTTCATCTCCTATAGAACTAACTTGCGATTAAAAGAAGAGTTGAAGGCAGAGAAGAAAGCTGGATTTTGGGACAATTTGGTTTTAAAACAGAATATACAGTCTAAAAAACCAGATGAGATTGAAGGTTGGGAGCCTCCAAAACTTGCTCTTGAAGACATATCAGCTGACCCTGAGGACACCGTGGGTGGCCACCCATCCTGGACAGGCTGGGAGGATGACGCCAAGGGCTCGACCAAGTACACCAGCCTGGCCAGCTCTGCAAACAGCTCCAGGTGGAGCCTGCGCTCGGCGGGAAGGCTGGTGAGCATCCGGCGGCAGAGCAAAGGTCACCTGACGGATAGCCCAGAAGAGGCAGAGTGAGGGGCTGGGGCGAGGGTGGCCTTTTATTAGTATACCATTTAATTGTTGAGTCTTTTCTGTGTTAGAAAGAGAGTCTACTTTTTGCCCATATTTCATATTTGGACCTCTGCTTCATTGTTTATTGAACTCACACACACTGTGACTCCTTGGTGAACACGGGCAGGGATTGTATATTTGATTGCCTTATTGCAGAAATATTCACCCACTCAGTCCGTGTTATGCAGAAACTGGAGATGTGAATTTTTGATGCTGTCCCATAATACAACAGTAAGGATTTGCAGTTTGCCACAAAAGGATTTCCATGCTGCTCTCTGCTGTAGTTCCGTTTCAGAACTTGTGTACATTCAAGACATTTTTCTTGTATGTAGCACATATGTACCATCTGTGACACATGAGAATGCAGCAGTCATGCAGTTCTCTTGCCAGAAAATTACAGTCAGGAGGTAAGATGAATCTTCCTCAGTTGTGTTAATTTTGTTTAACTTGGCAAATTAAACTTTGTTTTTATTAAATTAAAAGATCTGTAAACACATACGGGAAAGCAAAGGTTATATTTGGGTGTAAAATGTCAGTATTTTCAAATGCATGCTCGTCTTTTCTGAGGAAGGAGTAGCCTCTTGTGTACATTGGATGATAGCGGTTCTTTTTTGGGATTTAATTTTTACCTCTTTTGAACTTATAAATTAGTCCCTTTATGTTCTTAAAAAATTTGCTCTTGGCCGGGCGCAGTGGCTCAAGCCTGTAATCGCAGCACTTTGGGAGGCCACGGCGGGTGGATCCCGAGGTCAAGAGATCGCGACTATCCTGGTCAACATGGTGAAACCCCGTCTCTACTCAAAATACAAAAAAAATTAGCTGGGCACGGTGGCGCATGCCTGTAGTCCCAGCTACTCAGGAGGCTGAGGCAGGAGAATTGCCTGAACCCAGGAGGCGGAGGTTGCGGTGAACCGAGATTGCGCCATTGCACTCCAGCCTGGATAACAAGAGCAAAACTCCGTCTCAAAAAAAAAAAAATTTTTTTTACTCTCTTTTTTGTTCACAGATTCAAGAAGTATGGACAAATTTTAGTCACTTGATAATTTTGTTTAGGAAACAGTCTCTTGCTCCTTATACAGAGTTAAGACTGCATAAAATACTGAAGTGCCTCTTTTATTAGGCTTATATGTATGTTTTCTCAAAGCGAGATGCCTGTTAAGATTGGTGTTAGATCTGTAAGAAGCTGTGTTTCCTCCACAAGAATAACTGATGACCAATTTGAGAGCATCTCTTGAGCTCCTTTTCTGTCTGCTTACTGTCCTTGACAGTGTGATCCTGCACAGTATCAGGTGCCAGTTATGTGTCCCTGGCAGGTTGGGTCATATCAGTGGGTGTTGCAGACATCTAAAGTAAAAGTGGTTTGAAAGAAAAGGTATGTTTTTCTTTTTTGTTTAAAAGCAAAATCAAACCTTCAGTTACACTGTGCATTCCCCTCACATGAAAACAAGACAAAAATCCTTCCTTGAGTTGCTCGGCATGCACTTCTGTTCTGTTCCATGCATATGGATGTTCCTTGTTCCTGTGGAATAATTGAGTGTGCCTGATGGCAGAACACACTGCAGTGTTACCACTGTCTGCATGTGTTTTAACCTAGAACAGGTTTACTTGATCCATCATCTATTATGGCAAAAACAGCAATTTTGCACCAATCCAACCCTAACCTAATCCATCCATCCATCTAGCTAAAGCGATAATCTGTATCAATCACTTATACCTATCACTCATCTGTATCTGTTCATCTGTCCTCTACGTCTATCAGCCATCTGTCAGTCCACCTCTGTCTAGCCATCTGTCTACTGTTTTTTTTCAATAGAACAAGTTTACTTATCGAGTCTTGAAAGGGGACATGCTTCAAGTTGTGTTCAAACAAAAATTCCAGTTTATATTAGAACCTTGAAATTGTGAAGGTATGGAGGTTTTCTTTGTTCCATAATGCAGAGAAAAGTTTATAATTTTTAGTATAACAGCTATATTGAGAAATAGTTGTAACTCTCCTTCTCCCTAGAGAATTGCTTGCGGGGATAGTAAAAACATCGCCCGTGTCACGGCTTCTGCAATACTTTCAAGCAGAAGTCAGCGTAGGGTTGTTTCTGGCTAACATGGGCTTGCTGAGCAGGAATGTAAACACTGTGTTTGGCAGTCTGGAGATCACACGTGTTTCGGGAGATGGGGGCCACTGCCCCACACTGTGGGGAGCTCTGTGGCTGTGATGGCTGCGGTCGGTGTGCCTCTGTTGGAATGCTAAGTGCCTGCAACTCACATCGATCATAGAATTGTGACGCATAGTTGGCAAAATAGTTCTTTATGCGGTTTCTCAAAATTTGAGGATAAACCCAGATTGGGATTGAAATATGCACTGTAAATCAGATTTTTCTTATCTACAAGACTAATGTAAAAATGATTTTTTCTTCTGTGCCTGATCAAAATAATTATGGTTTTTTAATATAAATATTTATTTGTGTGCTTTGGGAGAAAAATGATCTTTTCTTGAAAGAACCTACCAAAGCAAATTTTTATCATCACAAGTTAATGGGAGAATGTGGTTTTGATTTTGGGTGTCTGACTTGTGTAAACACACAGCTTCCCTGTGTGAAGACAGTCGTCCTGTGCTGCTCCTACTGTACTTTTTAAAATAGGAAAGTCATGGGCTTCAGAGAAGGGTTCCTCAATGCTGAAGTTTTTAAAAAATAAAAGTGTTGTTTCTAAGCTCTTTCATTATCGGTTTGCATGATTATTGGCATCTGCTTATGATGGTTTTAATCACTCAGAGCTAATGGCACCTTTCCTGACCATTTAGCCTCATTTTAAAATGCAGTCAACACATGTAGACTTTTCACGAATAAATGAACCACTTCAACCTTGGTTTTCAAGATGTGTCTTTTGCGTGTTTGAATGGCCTGTGTGTGACTGAGTCCTTGATGCAGAGCCCTCCACTCTGGAGGGAAACGTGGCAGGCATCCCCGCCACTGTTTCTGATTCTTTATTTCGTGAGTTCTGTCCTTAAGCACATTTTACTCCTTCATTTCTAAGTAGAGAAACATGAACACAGTAGCAACAATTCGCTTTCAACAAGTCCTTTTAGAAAGCAGTGGCCTGTCTAGAGAGCGCTGTCCACTTCTCGTGGGAACAGGACCCCAGGCCCTACAGTGCCTTTGAAGCTGTGTTTTTGGGGTGCAGATGCTTTGCAGGGAGGCACAGGAGGACCCTGTGGGATCCCTCTTCTCAGACCTGCATCCTGGGCAGGTGGATTCCCCGCTCTTCCTCACGGGCCTCGTGGGTGAGTGTGGACTGCACTGCTGCCCACTCCACCCTCACTGGGGAGAATGGATGGCACTGGTTCTCATTTTGCCCCCATCCTCTGGCCTAGCCTGGTGCCCACTCTGCTGTTCCCCCAGCCTTGCCTGGTGCCCTCAGCCTGAGCAGCTCATCCACACCTGCAAGGTAATTCTAGTCACCTCTGGCTGTCTCACAGGTGAGGGAACCATTCTGCCCTCTCTCACTCCCCTGATTTACTTTTAGCTGTTAATTTTCTTCGGGTTTTTTTGGTCATTCTTCAGTTGATATTTGATTGATCAACCGAAAGGCCAGCCAGCAGGGCACATCTGGCTAAGATGATTTTTCCAGTGCTCAACATTAATTTGATCATTGTCCTAAAAAAAAATGCTCAATGAAGAGTGTACTTAGCCTGGGTGACAGTGAGGCCCAGCGTAGTCCAAAGGTGGTTTCAACAGTGCTGAGGGACAGAGCGAGCTTGCTGCTACTGTTTGCCTTCTGGTAGAAAAAACAGTTTTCTAGCAGATGAGGTAGGAATGCTCTGTGAGCAGGGCTCTGCCTCATGCTGAGCTGGGTGGAAGCAGAGTAGTCCTCTTCATCCAGGTGCCGTGCTGCGTGGTACAAGTGTCTCTGCCTGGTTCTGCGACTGGCAACATGAACTCTCGGACCCAGCACCAGCCAAAATCAACATTTGGGGATCGAAACTGCGGCAATGAGTGATTCCTGTCTAGGCCTGTAGTTCTGTAATTCCAAAATTGTTTATAATTCTGCATATGAGACATCGAAATGAGGGCTCAATCAGATGAAGTTATGCTCAATTTAGCCTCAGACGTAAGTGATGTATTGTGTTCTAGTTCTTCGGACGTAGTAGAGTGGCTGTGGTAGCTCTGTCTGTGGTTGGCATCTGGTTGTTGCGGGCAGCCCTGAGGGAAACGGGCAGGTCACCGTCGCTACCTGTCACTGGCTGCTGGGCTCAGGACTGGCCGCTGTTAGGGAAGCCACAGGTCCAGCAGTTGACTGCGCCTATTTAAGAAAAAGCACTACTCTGTTACCTCAGAGGCTTTGTGATTCCAACTGTGAAGGAAGAATCATGTGGAAATGAAAACTGAAGCTTTTAGCGAATGACAGAAAAGTGGACTAGCTTTTGTCAGTTGTTCAAAGCGTACAATCCTCCTGAAAGAAGACAGCTCAGTATTTCAAACCCCGGAGCTGTGTTAATTTGGTAAGCAGGTGGAGACAGCGCCCAGCAGTGCTCTAAGGCTGCTCAGTGTGGCCCTTTCAGTGAGGCCTTGGCCTACAGCCCCAGCCCTGAGTAGGGTGTTGACTGCTGTCCTCCAAGCTTTCTTTTCTGTTTATAAAGTACAGGCATTCTCAGAGAATTCTGAGGAGAAAATAGTGAAGCTTGAAGAATATTGGTGAAGCTGTGAAATAGTGAACACTTCCTAATCTTAGATTAGGTTTTCTGCATCCTAGTCTTGAATAGCTATAACCAAAGGCTCTTGCCTGTTTAAATACTTTATTATAAAGAGCTAGAGGCAGGAGGCACAGGGTTTGGGTGGGCCAGGGGCCTTGCTGAATACAGTTGGTGCTCATCAGCCCCGGCTAGGAATTTAGGACTCATGGGTGTAGCTCTATAAAAGCTGCCACCTCCAGGAAAACAGCTATGGGTGTTTATGGTGGTGGTGGTGTAGACAGTGACATTTCCAGTGAAGTTTGGGCAGAAAATGCAGGGCCTTGGGAGTGAGGCAGCCTGTGGGCAGGTGTGGATGGGTTCATGCTCAGAGTCGTATCACCCCCAGGTAGCATCCTGAAGTCCACTGAGAATCTCAGCTGAGTGGCATGGCCTAGACTGGGAGGCAGTGGGCACCACAAGTTTCTCCAGCAGCTTCCTTGGCTGTGGAAGTTTCCAGATTAGGGGCCAATCTCCACCACTGCATGTATTACCCTCTCCTGTCTTTAGAGGTCAGTGGGACTGTTCCGTGGAGCTGCCCTCCCTCAATCCAGATGCTGACGCCAAACTTCCTGACTATCCTGGTCATGGCTGTGTTCAAGGTGTTCTTTCTGTGGGGTGTCTCTTTCTTGCTGGGCTGACGGCACTGGGACAGCAGAGATGCCACACCCCGGGGCACACCACCTAGGCACCCTTGTGTGGCGAAGGGCCAAGAGCAGCTGCTCTGGAAGGCAGGCAGTGGTTACTGGGATTACCTGTACAAGTCCTGACATTTGGAAGGTCTCAACTTTACCCAGCGTGCCTGCCTGCCACGCATCCCTCTGCCCATCCTGAGGTGGTGATGATGCTGAGGCCCTGTCCTGGACTCACCAGGTGGGTGTTTGCAGCTCTGCCTGAAGAGACCCTGTTCCTCATGCATGACGGGAAGCAGCAGGCTTGTCTTTTAGGACTGCTGTGAGTCACTGTGATGGTCCGTGATGGCCTCAAAACCCTGCCACGTTCTGGGGCTGTGAGCACAGCACCCATTGTTGTTGCTGGGAGTTCTAACATGCAGGGGCCTCCCTCTAACGGCAGCCAGCCTCACTGATCCAGCCCTACCACTGCCACTATCCTACCTGGGGAGCCACAGAGGCTTCACTGGGAGGGCTTTTGGTTTTAATGACTGTGAGGGTTTATTGATTTATATGCGCTAACTTGTCATGTTTCTGGGCTTTCTGTGCCCTTTTCCCTTGCTGCAAGAAAGGAAAAGACAGAGTATTGTCAAGAACAATTGCTGAGCAAATCTGATGTGATGCAGTGGGACGAGGCATGGTACTGGGATCACCTCATCCAGCTCACGGCAGGCGTTTGTGCTGCTCCTGTCCGCAGTGCTTCTGGTCTGTTGTGGAACACTTCCCAGTAGTGACGGTGGAGAAGCTTTCACTTTTGAATGGCATCGGCAGGTGAGTAAGAGTTGATGCTGCTGGCAGGTGAGGGGCCAGCTGTGGACTTCCATCCCTGGCTCCACCTGCCCTCCTGGGCCAGGGTCTGAGATCTTGGATGTGGGTTTTATCTCATGTTGCCAATACCTGGTGCTTTTACTTCTCTGCTGTGTTGACTCCTGAGAACACAAGATTTAACAATGCATGTATTTTAAAAGCCACTTTTTCTTAGCAGTCTGTGTTTTTTTTAACACAAGACGATCTGACGTTAGCGCCCTGGTGTTGGTGGCCTTTGATGGGGTAAACCCATCTTTTGCTGCCACGTCGCCGCAGGAACGCGGGTCATCTGGTGATGTGGATGCGTTCCAGTTGGAGCTGGCAAGTGTCCCCCTTGCTGCTATGATGAAGCACAGTAGGCCATGTGGTAAACAATAAATTTTAATAGTTAAAATGAAAGGATTATGGGGTGAATTTTACCTGTTTTTAATGTTTCTGGAATATGAGAAAAATCAGGAAAGAGTACTGACTGTTCACAAAGAGTCATGGTGTGTATATCCAGTGGTGCTTCATAGTTAGGACATCGTTGCCTCAGCAGCTCTACCTCTGATCTTGAGGAAGTGAGGCAGCAACTGGAAGCCTGGGGTCCTGGTGGTGCCATCTCTGAAGCACCTCTGCCCCTCACGTGTGTCCTGCTGTCTGACCATGTGCATGTATCATGTACGTGCTCATCCTGAGGAGGTGAAGCTTCCATGTGGGCATCATGGTAAGTAATCATTTACAAAACTGTGAGGCAGATACAGCCTGGGGTGGGGTCAGCTCAGAGCAGTTCAGGCACAGAGGGGCCTCTCGCCTGGCAGGAATGTTGCCGTGTCTGGGGCTTTCTACTTGACGGGGTTCAAAGCTGTAGGGCGTCTTGGGTCCATCTCTTTCCGTCTCAGTTTTAGCAGGATGAGCAGAAAATGCACCCCTCGGTGGCTTCTCCCCTCCCTCCCCAGGTGAAGGCCAGTGGCCTCTCAAGAATGTCAACCTATTAAAGTTAGGCAATGACTTGGCCCAGTGAAAGGCTGTGGTGGGAGGGAGATAAACAAAACAAAATCAGTTAACTTCCCCTGAGGAAGTAAACTCTTTTTGTTTGAATTAATATATTTCAGTTCCCTGAACTGGAATACTCCAGCTCAAACAGCTACTATTTGAAGATTCAACTGAACTTTCTGCCAAAAAAACCTCAGCCAAGAAATAAAACGAAGTGAGCAAAATGAAAACTGTAAGTACCTATTATTTAGGTTTTTTATGTGTTACTAGGTTATTTTTAAGAAACCCAATTTTTAAACAGTGACAAGCAGCAGGGCCACCTGACCAGGCTGCCCACCTATTCTGTTGGCTTTGCAGGCTTGGCTGCCTCTGCTGCTGTGGTCAGCTGGGACAAGCTCAGGCAACGTCTGCCCGAGCTCCCATTGCTTTTTAGGGAGGGAACGGGTGGCAGGGCTTACAGCAGCACCACCAGCCTGTGGCCTTGCCCTGCTGGGCCCCAGCAGGTGCCATCACCTATCTGTGCCAACCCTGTCAGACACTCGTTTTGCCCTTGCCTCCCTCTGGGACCCTAGCACAGTCCTGAAAGGCTGGCATCGCTGTGCCCGTTTTATAGATGCTCAGAGTGAGGTCCAAGAGTCCCGCTCTTGAATTCCAGGAATGAATTTGTTCTGTTGCAGGTGGAATGACACCAGATGATGAAGAGAGACTGCAGGCTGAGGTGGGTAAGAACAGGGCAACCTTCATTCAGTTGTGGGTATTTATGCAGCATTTCCCAGGAATGAGGCAAAGTATCACAGGGACAGAGAAGCTCACACAGACCATCAGGGACAGCCTGCTCAGGATGGGCAGGTTAGAGGCCAAGGCCACATCCCCAGGGTCTCAGCACAAGAGGGCCATGCCTGCACCAGGTCTGAGCCACTATGAGAGTGTCAGAGCTCCCTTCTGGAAGGCACTACCTCCCTCCCCCACCACCATGACCTTCAGCAAGGTCTCCCTCTGGTGTGGGTTTTGGGGTTAGATTCTGAAGTTTGGATCTTTGCACCAAGGCAGACGGCTGTTTGGCCTTGAGCTTGTTTGGAAGCTGCCAGGCCCTGATGGGCGTCGGTGCTGTGTGGTTCTGGAGCCCCTGTGTCACGTCTGGGCCTCCCCTGGCCAGGTGGATGGCATCCCTCATAAGGTGTGTGGTGGCCCGAGTACTGTCTCAGGAGGCAGTGGCCTGTGCCAGCAACACGAGTGTGGCCTGGGCAACTCGCTACTCTGGGCCTCTACTGATCAGAGCTGTGCTGTTGGGGGATCCACTTGTGGGCCTGGCCTTAGCCTGGCCCGAGTGCAGTACCTTCTATTAAATACTTAAAACAATCACCTTAAAGGCATATCCTCCCCAACCCGTGCATGCTGCTGAGATCGGGGTCTGGGGTGCTCTCGGTGGAAGAGCCATCAGCCTTCAGGCCAGCATCCCAGCTCCACATGCAGCCCCTGCCACCTGCCACCCAAGTGCCCGGAAACTACTTTTGTCTCCCTCCAGTCTACATGAAAGCATCTTCCCAAAGCTGCTCTAGTGTTTCAAGGTCTTGGCCCAGAGTGGTGCTTCCTTTGGGACATGGTCCCTAGGGTTTGTTGGCCCAGGTGACAGCGACTACCTTTGGGTCCCACACCTGCTGCCTCCCAGCCGGGTACCATGGCTGCTTCCTCTGCAGCCACCGCATGACAACCAGTCTTGCGAGACACCTGCACGACAGCCACCCTCACGAGACGCCCACAGGAGATGCCCGCATGACAGCTGCACTGGTTCCTCCCAGGGCTGAGCACAGTGGCCAGGGAGCAGACGGGAGGAGCCTGGCCCTGGCAGCATGTGCCACTGAGGTTTTGAAACGCTCTTCCATTTACGTGAGAAAAGTCTGAGGGTGTGGTGGTGGTTGGAATTTTCATTTTGGTCACCCAAGTGCCATCTATAACACACTTAATATCCTTTAAAGAATTACTTGCTGGTGGGTGAGGACAGAGATGGGCAAGGTGGGAGGCCCACAGCCCTGTGAGGAGGGGCTGCAGGGCTGGGACTGCCAGGCAGCCCAGCAAGGGGCCGAGCCTGGACACCGTGGGGCAACTCAACGTGGGAGGTGTTCTCGGCAGGCTCACTGCAGCTTCTGGGCATGCACTTTCACTGCATCCTCTTGCAGATCCTGGGGCATGTGCCACCAAGAGCCCTGCTTGCCTGGCTGGCTCCTTGGTGCCCTGACCCACAGTTCCTCTCACCTGCGTGTCACTCCGAAGAGGCTGCTGCTTTCTTCTGAAACAGGTCCTCTTCTGTGACGCACTGTCATCGCGGTCCCTTCCTGCTCATTTTGTTCATTTTCTACTCTGCTCTTGCTTTTTCTCCCTTGAGGCCATTAAGTCCATTCTGGGTCTAAATCCTGGTTCTCAACCCTATAGAGGATCAATGTCCCCATGTGCTAGTGGCATTTCTGCCTCATCCGGAGTAAGGACTGGGGAGGTCCTGTGGGGTGAGGCACAGCTCTTGAGCAGGGCTAGTGTCATACCCCCAACCCTGGCCGCCTCCTAAGGCCAAGGCTGTGCCCTGCAGGGCACTGTCCCATGGGCAGATGTTTTTGTGAACCAGATTAGGTGCTACTTTCCTCTTTGTGTAGAGCATGGATTTGATGGAAAAAGGTAATGTAATTGGGGTGAGGTGGGAGCCAAGTCTCCAGACAGAGTCGGGAAACTAGTGGCTTACTGAGTTTTGGGAGACATTTCTAGGGCGACAAGGTATCTTTCAGAATTTGGTCCATGGCAGCCTTAGGCCGGTGATTAAGAATACAGGCTTGTATCTGGAATTCGTCTTTAAAGTCTGCTAGCTGTCTAGGGTCATGGGTTCATTTGCACAGGTTCCTGCACGTTCTGCTTTTATCCTTTCTGAGCAGGACACATGGAGTCTCTGTTCAGTCTCTATCCTTAGAAGGAAGCTTCAAGCTGGGCTGTCAGAGCTGATGGTGAACCCACAATGATTGTCACCTGGCCCCGGACGTCTTCCTGAGAGTCTGTGTGCCTGCTCACTCTTCCTCCGAGTCTGGAAGTGCGTCGCAGTGTGTTCCTCTGGCTCCCAGAATCTGACATCCGTTTCATCTTGGAGGAGCACATCCTGAATAAAGGTTATTCTAATTTTAACAGCAGGAAATGCTAAGCTCAATGGTGAACAAGAAAGGCCATCTCCCAGCAAAGCCTAATGCATCTTAGGAATATGTGACAATTTACTTTTTATTAAAAATGTTTTTCGGAGGTAGGGTCTTGCTGTCACCCAGGCTGGAATGCAGTGGCATGGTCAGGGCTCAGTACAACCTCCAAGCCCTGGGCTCAAGTGATCCTCCTGCCTAAGCTTCCTGAAGTGCTGGGATTACAGGTGTAGGCCACTGTGCCTAGTCACTGTGACAATTTAAATAGTGATTTTTCCCTCAGTGGCTCTGACACAAGAAGCAGACAGGATTAGATCACGAGTACAGGCTTGTGGTCACAGTTTTTCTCCTTTTAAAGTGTTTTCAATTCCTGAGGCCAGAGGGGTGAAGGACGAGAAACAAATCACACTTAATCCTCTAAGTAGTGGTTAATTCTCATAACCAGGTGTATTTCAATTTGATTTTTTTCAGGGTGGGGGATTGACAAGTATTTCAGTTTTTAAGTGTTTTTTTTAATGATGGAAAAAAAAACTATGCAAAAGCATTTAGTACAATGGACACCCATAAACGCAGCTGAGATTCAATAATTGTTTTTCTTACTTGCTTTGTGTGCATACATATCTGACTAAAAGTAAACTAGACACCATATCACCCCGAAGTACTTCAACATGGATTTCTGAGACACAATTAACAAAATTAATTTCCTATATCACACACACACACACACACACACACACACACACACACACACACCGTTCCCATACCATTTAGCTGCTTTTCTCCCCACCAATCCATGATCATGTATCATGTGGTGGTTCTATCTCTGAAATCTTTTGATGTTGGAAGCAGGAGCCCTTGTGTCCCTTCCCTCCCAGCTTTTCCTAAACACACTGTTGTTTGAGGTGTTTGATTCACTCCTGCATCCTGTGCACTCACTACAAGCACGAATTTGGATCTAAAGCTCGGTCCATCCAAGTTGCTGCTGTCTTTCAGGGCAGCTCCTGGGCCCCTGTGCACAGCAGGGCCACAGAGTGTCTAACATCCATGATCAGTGGTAACATTAGGCTCAGGTGGTAACAACTGGATCCTTAATCTGGCTCCCTGTATTCCTTAAGCATTTCTCAGTTGTACCCTCTTTATGTTCTCCAGATCTGTGTTCTGGCAACTCTTCTGCAGGCAGACAGCCAGGGAAGTGGCCCACCACCTGGGATAGGTACCTGCCATATTCCCTCTCAGATCCAGAAAAGAGGTCACAGCAACGAAAATGCAGCTGAGACCACTTGATCTCCCTCAACACAAATGTAAGTAGCTTTATGGTAGGCACTAGTAAAAAAATTTTCATGGGAATTAGAAACAGCCGAACCACCTAGAGATCAAAAGACATGGTTTTGTTTCCACACTACAGGGATCCTGTGAGTGTGACCTACTCACACAGCCCATCACTTTCCCCTCGCTGGTTCCTGAACTGAGGAGGAATGAGAGGAGAGCTTGAAATGAAGTCTGCGTGAGTACACATAGCTGACTAAGATCCACAGAACCCCTTGCTTTTTCCTAAGAGGTGGCATGATTGTGTGGCCTTTGGTTATAAAGCTGTGTGAAATTGAGTAAGTCAAACTTAATACATTTCAAACTTAAAGCCGTTGGAACTTTACTCTGGAGTCTCCAAAAGGGAGGCAGAAAGGAGAGGGAGGGGACAAGGGTTGAAAAGCTACCTTTACTGTTTGGGTGATGAGTTCAAAGGTAGCCCAAACCCCACATCATACAACACAGCCATGTAGCAAACCTGCACATGTGCCCACTGAAACTGAAATTTAAAACATTCAAAACATTGACTCTTGGAAGGAATGCAGCTATGCACCTGGAGTTACAAAGTATGCAGCTGCAACCTGTGCCTTTCTTTCCCTACAAACGACCAAATGCACCAGAGATAATGCCCCTGAGATCACTGCTCCCTCACTTTGTGGAATGCAGCGATTGTAATGGGCCAAATCACTGTGGCACACACATCGACCTCAGCCCCTGCCTACATGAGCGATGCCTTAACTTTCCCACTGGGGAACACTGACTCTGTTTGTGTGGAGCCCGTCCCCCAGGTGGCTGTCCTGAGGTTGGGTGCTCGGATGCACTTGATGCTTCCCTGTATTTTCTAAGCCTCTTCATTTAAGGTTGACAGCTGATAAAGTTGCACCAACTGTCTCTCAGGTAGATCAGAGTCCAGTGCAGTGCCCAACTCTGTAGACATGGGGACCACAGAGAAGCACTTGTCTGAGTTATGTACAGAAAAACTGATTTACTAAATAAACTGGTGTTTTAAAATGTGACACTTTAGAGGGAAAACATAGTAATTAGGGAGCAACTGAACCTCCAGCTTTCCAAACACGTGGCTATCCTTTCAGCTATGTGTGTGGCACAGTGTGTGTGCCATCTGCTGGAAGAGCAGGGTTTGGGGAAGGGGTTAACAGAAAAGGAGCATGAATGATGCCGAGCCCGTCGGACAGGCATGGGCAGTCCTGAGCCAGGGTTGGTACGGCTAGGGCTTTGTCTCCTCTCACCAGTAGGTGTTAGTTGAGTATTAAAGGCAGGCCTCCTGCTGGTGGGCTTGTTTTCTCCTGGCACATGTGCCTTGGGAACGTGCAGGTTTCTTCGGCCTTTCTCTGACTCAAAGACTGGCTTCATCATCACTGACGGGCTTGTCACCTTTACAAGGTATTTCAGACTCCCCACATCATTCTCTAGGTTTTGGTTACTATATCTCCAAAACCTGCTGTTTCTTGGCAAATCTCCATCCACTAGGTTTCTGATTATTTTTGAAGTTTATATCATCATCATGCTGGCATCTTTGTCTTTTGGTGACCAACTGTTCTCTTCCTAGTGTCTGTGAGTGGTTTCATCTGTTTCAAGTACGTCCATCAGTAACAGTGACCCCCTTGTACTATAGGGCTATCAATTTGGGTGGATAACATTTAAATATGTATATTTTTTTGAGACAGGGTCATATACTGTTGTCAGGAGTACAGTGGCATGATCGGAGTTCACTGCAGCCTCCACCTTTGGGAGCTGGGACTATAGGTAGGCCACCATGCCTGGCTAATTTTGTGTGTGTGTGTGTAGAGATGAGATCTTGGTATATTGCCTATGCTGCTCTTAAACTCCTGGCCTCAAGCAATCCTCTGGCCTTGGCCTCTCCACATGCTGGGATTACAGGTGTGAGTGACTGCACCTGGCCCCCATTTAAGTACTTAGAAATTAATGTCTCAGCTTGGTTTTTCAGAGTTGCAAAGATATTTTCACTTACTGATAAAGGTTGAGTAGAATTTTAGCTTTCATAACAAGTGAGGATATTGATCCCTTTGGCATTATTTCTGTTTAGAATTTTAGGAAAATATAATTTTAAAAATTAAAAAATTTACATAAATTATTTTCAAGGAAGCTGAACAAATCTGGATGGGATGGGGTGATGGGAAATACCATTTGCTTTGAGTTTTGAGAAGCAATTTTTTTATTCTTTGCAGAAATCTCTTCTCCTTGGAGACTTTAAAACTGGTGCTGTTTAAGACAGAAGGAAATGTTAAGAATTTTTCAAGGCTCATCACGAAGATGCACATCTTTCCCTTGAGAATAGAGGCTAGAGAACTGCAAGAGGCAGTTCCCTCTGGAGCTCCACATGTGTGAGTTTCTGGACAAAAGGGGAAAAAGGAGGGTGGTATGTGTCCTAGTATTTAACTGTTTATTTGGGATCATGTTATGCATGTTAAAAAGCAATATGAGAGAAAACATTGGAAAGATATTTCAAAATAATAATTACCTTGAAGTAATTCTCATAATTCATATGTAACATATTTGTGCATTTTTGCCTTTAAAAAAAACTTTCTACAATGAAAACACATTATTTTTACAATAAAACAGTAACAAGTACAAAAAGTAATGTTGATAAACGTTTAATGGAAAATACCAAATAGATCCAAAAAAGACAAAAGTATAAATTGGGTTGGCAAGCTATAGCCTACAGGCCAAATTTGGACCACCACCTGTTTTTGCACAGCCCACGTGTTAAGAATGATTTTTATATTTTTCAAGGGTGAAAAAATGTAAAAGGGTAGTATTTAATGACATATGAAAAACAGGTGAGATTCAGATTTCAGTGTCCATAGAGTTTGACTGGAACACAGCCACACATACTGGTGTGTGGCTCCCTGGTGGCTGCTTCATAATACTACAGCAAGAGAGCCACATGGCTGGAAAAGCCAACAGTATTTACCATCTGCTCCTTTACAGAAAAAGTGTGCCCTGCTCTACATCTTGATGTGTACCTATCCTTGCAGCCTCAAATTCCCAGCCAATCTTGTTTCATCTATACTTACTCCCAGCCCTACAGATTCAAAGGAAATTCCAGACATCCTGTAATTTCATCTTCATGCTGTTGACATTTAAAAAATTGAAAACTCACCAAGAAGATGGAATATATATGCACCAAACATCAGAACCCCAAAATACATGAAACAAAATCGAAGGAAGAAATGGATAGTTCTATAATAAGAGTAGGAGACTTCAATAGCCCACTCTCAGTAATGGACAGGACAACCAGAGGATCAGTCATAAGACAAAACTTGAACAGTGTCGTACCTAACAACTGGACCTAACAGACATATACAGAACACTCCACCAAACAACAGCAGTACATACATTTTTCTCAAGTGCAAATGGACCTTTCTCTAAGATAGACAGCATGTTAGACCACAAAACAAGAAATTTCAAAAGACTGAAAAAATAAAAAGTATCTTTTCTGGCCACAGTGGGCTGAAACTAGTAATCAGTAACAGAACAAAAAACAAAAAGTATACAATTACGTGAAAATTAAACAATACTCTCAACCACTCGATTAACAGAGAAATTAGAATATATCTTGAGATAAATGAAAATTTAAACATAACATACAAAAAGATACAGTGAAGGCAATGGTAGGGAAATTTGGCTTCACTGTAGAATTCTACCCAACTTTTGAAGAATTATATCAATTCTCCTCAAACACTTCCAAAAAACTGAGGCGGAGGAAAGGACACTTCCAAATGCATTCTATGAGGCTGGCATTATTCTGATACAAAACCAGACAAGAAAAGACCACCACATACCAGTATTCCTGATCAAGATTTTTGTTATCAATAGTCAACAAAATACTGGCCAATAGGATTCAATGGCACATTGAAAGGATTACACATCACGGCCAAGTGAGATTTATAGCTGGGATGCAAAGAGGTTTCAACATGCTCAGGTCAATAAATGTAATACACATTATATTAACAGAATGAAGGAAAAAAACATGATCCCAATTAATGCAGAAAAAGCATTTCACACAGTCTCATGCCCTTTCATGATAAAAACTCTCAACAACTAGGAATAGAAGGAAACTACCTCAACATAGGAGAGACCATATGAAATCCCACTGTAAACATCATATTCAGTAAGACTGAAAGCACTTATTTTAAAATCAAGAACAACACATAAATACCACATCTCACCACTTCTATTCAACACAGTACTGGAGGCTTAGCCAGAGCAAATAGGCAAGAAAAATAAAAGGCATCCAAACTGGAAAGGAAGAAGCAAAATCATCTCTTTTCAGATGACATGATCTCTTGTATTTAGAAAATCCTGGAGTTCATACATATAAACAATTTCAGTAACACTGCAGGTTACAATATCAACATAACAAATCCATGATATTTCTATACAGTAACAAGCAATCTCAAAAGGACATTAAGAAAATTCCATTTATAAGAGTAACAAAAAACCAAAGTAGGAATAAACTTAAGGAGGTAAAAAACTTGCACACTGAAAACCATAAAACATTGCTGAAAGAAAGTTAAGTCAACACAAATAAACAGAAAGCAATCTATGTTTGTGAATTGGAAGCCTTAAAGTAGTTAAGATGTCCATAGTTCAAAGCGATCTACAGATTTCATGCAATTCCTATCAAAATATCCCAGTGGCATTTTTTTTTCTTTTTTTGCAGAAATAGAACAAACCATCCTGAAACTCAGGGAATCTCCAGAGACCTCACACAACCAAAACAATCTTGAAAGGGAACAAAGTAGGGGCGCTCTCATCCTTATTTCAAAACTTACGACAAACCTACCTGTAATAATCAAAATGGTGTTGTACTGAAACAAAGACAATCATATAGATCAATGGAACAGAATAGCAAACCCTCAAATAAACCCTTCCACTTATGGGTAAAATGATTTTTGACAGTGCCAAGACCATTCAAGGGAGAAAGAACAGTCTTTTCAACAAATGGTGCTAGACAACTGGTCTTCCACATCAAGTTGGATCTACCTTACACCATATATAAAAGTTAAAATGGATCAGAGGCCTAAACTAAGAGGTAAAACTAAAACATTTAGGAGAAACATAAAATTTTAACATTGGATTGGGCAATAATTTCTTAGATATGACACCAGAGCCACAGCTAACTAAAAGAGAGAAACAACTTCTGTGCATCAACGGACAAAACAGAGTGCAACCAGTCCATGGACTGGGATAAAGTATTTGTAAATGACATATTTGATAGGGGTGAATACCCAAAACATATAAAGACCTCTTAGAACTCAACAACAAAAATGCACACCCGACTGAAAAATGGAAAAAGGACCTGAACACACATTTCTCCAAAAAAGACATATAAATGGCCAACAAACAAATCAACATCACTAGTCATCAGGGAAATGCATATAAAAATCAGTAGGATACCACTTCACACTCAATAGGATGGCAATTATTAAAACAAAAACAGGTGCTGGCAAAAATGTGGAGAAATTGGAACCTTCAGTGGGAATGTAAAATGGTGCACCCACCATGGAAAACAGTTATAACAGTTCCCTAAGAAATTAAACATAGAATTGCCATATGATTGAAAGCAGAGGTTCAGATATTTGCACACCCATGTTTACGGCAGCAATATTCACAATAGCTAAAAGGTGGAAGCAACTCAAGTGTCTAACGACAGATGAACGCACAAAGGAAATGTGGTCTATCAGTAGAACAGAGAGTATCATCAGCCTTTAAAAGAAATCCTGACACATGCTACAACTTGCATGAACCTTGAGGACATTATGCTGAGTGCAATATGCCAGTCACAAAACGACAAATCTCCCTGATTCCACTCAGACGAGGTCCCTAAGTAGTCAAATTCAAAGAAACAAAGTAGAACAGAGGCTGCCAGGGGCTGGTGGATGGGAATAGGGAGTTGGTGCTTAATGGGTACAGAGCTTCAGTTTTACAAGATGACAAAAGTTTATCTTGTAAACCTGAACTTAGGGATACATAGTAGAGAAGGGTGCACAATATGAATGTATTTAATGCCACTAAACTGCACACCTAAAATGGATAAGATAGTAAATTTTATGTGTATTTTAACACAAGTTAAATTCTTTTAAATGACATTAGAATTGACTACATAGGTTAGATAATAAAACTAACTTGCCTTTATCTGTGCAAGTTTCTCAAATGATTATCAAAAATAAAATTTCCATGCAAAACTGAGACAGTTTGAGGTATCTCTCTTCTTTGATATAGATGCCCTCCTTTTTTTTTTTTTTGCTCACCCTTATAAGAACACTTCAAAGGAACCCACTCCTCAGTGAACCCTGGTTATGGTGTGAAAGCCAGCGCGAGACCCCTGTGGCACCAGCAGCACCTTCTCCCACTTGCCACTCCAGATGCTCTGGCTTCTCTTTTCTTTGTCACGCTGTGGATTTGAGCCAGTGAGGATTGGAAGGGAGAGGACCAAGGACAAAAAGGACAACTGGGAGTATTAATGGCCTCTTCTGGGCGCACCTGTGAAAAGCACTGGCAGATCCATGTGGCCTGTATCTGGGCAGGTGCACTGGGGAGCAACTCCCTCATCTCACGGATGCTGAGGGTGGGAGTGACAGCAGCCACGCACTGCCTGAGTTTAGAGAGGACTGCCAGGGGTGCGTGTGCAGGCGCCACATTACCACCTAGAACACACAGTCTCATGCCGTGAGCCAGGGCTTCTAATTTTAGGCAGACAGCAATGCAGTTCCTGCTAGAATTCTGGAGGCAGAGGCTACACTTGAGCAGCTCCTACTAGCTCAGTAGAATTTAGCCCATGGGATATGGGGCACAGTGCTTTTCAAAGTTGAGGGTCTGCTTCCTCTATGCAGAGACAACAGGAGGGACAAGGAGTGGGGCTTGAGTGAAGACAGAAGCAGCAATTGTGTTGGGATAGACATGGATGCAGGGAGGTTGAGAGCAAGGTGGATGGATACTGGTGTCAGCCATCAGAGACCCCAGAGGCTGGTGCTGGTCGGTCTTGGATACAGGTCCTTCTTGCTTTCCCTCCTACTTGTTGCTAATCCCTTGGCTTTGTCGTTGGGTAGCATTTGATATTGCACTAGATAGGGACACTAAAGGGAGATGAGTGGTGTCCAGCACATGCACACATCATAACGAAGAGAGGGAGATTAAAGTCAAGCCAAGCTGACTTCTGCCTTTTAAAATTGTGATCTTTAGAGGGCAGCACCCTTTCCTTTTGATAATTCTGGAGATAAGCAAAAGAGACTAAGTTTCACAGTCCATTTATCTATTAGGTTATGCCTTCACAATGAAAAAGACTGTTAAAAGACATCTCTGGGGAAAAAAATGGTCTTATCCTCATAAAGGATAGTAAGACAAACACATTTCCAAAAGGGAAGATAACTGAAGCTTCTCAGTGACTTCAAATCTTATAAGGAGTTCTCTCAAAGAAGAATTAATAAGAAACCTTCACAAACTCTTTGAAAACACAGACGAGGGAACACTTTCTAAGCTTATCCTATGAGACTGACACCAAAACCCAAAAGATCACAAGGTGGGTGGGTGGGGTGGGGAGGTGGTCCTAGAACCAATCCTCTGCAGATACAGAGGGCTGTTACAAGACACCAAATCCAACAGCTGTGTATAAAAGGTATCACAAACCATGACTTAGTGGGCTTTGGCCCAAGAATGCAAAGTTGGTTCAAGATACAGAAGTAGTAACAGCACATTGATCTTATGAGGGCCAAAACCCACATATTTTTCAAGAGATGCAGAAAAGGCATTTGACAAAATCCATCACCCTTTCATAATAAAAACAAGAATAGAAGGGAACTTCCCCAACCTGCTACAGGGTATCTATGGGAAACCCAGGGTTAACCTCATAGTTAATGGTGAGACTGAAAGTTTCCCCTAAGATGAGGAACAAGACAAGGATGTTTGCTCTTGCACTGCTGTTCGACACTGTACTAGAGATTCTAGCCAGCAAAGTGGGGCAAGAAAGAAGAATAAAGAAGTGAAACTGTCTATTCACAGATGACATGATTTTGTACATAGGATCATAAGGAATCTACAAAGGTGTTAACAGAGCTGATAAAATTATTTCAGCAAGGACGCAGTATACAAAAATCTTAGGATAATTTGGTTCTAAAAGCAGCATTTAAGGCAAAAATTGTTCACAGATCATTAAATTTTTTCCATGAAGTAAACACGATTTTCTGTATACAGCCCTGTATAGTACACACATACAGTGCATACACAGATGCTGTACATCATGCGGTAAACTATGACAGCTACACCTAGGTCTGCTCCTGAGAGCTGCTGGGTGGCTTTCTGGTTTGTGTATATTCATAGATTAGGTGAGGAATGTGACTTTTTGACTCTCAAAATAGGCAAAAGGAAGTTGCAACTGGGTGTCAACAGACAACAGCCCTGAGTGAGCAGCGCGGACTGGGAACGGGTCCAGGAATGACTGGAGATTCTATCCTGAGAGTGTCCGGCATTGCCTTTAGCAGGGATAATGGGCGTGTGAAACTTAGTCTGGCTTTAGGCTCTTGGTGTCCTGAATTAGAACTTCATTGCAATGAAGGCATCAGAATGTAGTTTAATCTCTCAGGAGTGGCATCCCTACTTTTGTTAGGCCCTCTGACAGAAACTGTATTCAAAAATACCATTCCAATGTGGAAATTATGATTCCTCTTCTCATCTCCATTTGGTGTTTTCTGATCTGTAAATAACTTATCAGTGCCTCAAAATTGTCTTTATTCTGTCTTTACACCCTCTATTCACCTTTCAATCTCTCCCCAGCAATGTAAGCCATCCCTGCTTACCTGCCCAGCTCCCACAACTTGTCTCTTGAATGCACCTGCCGAAGGCTGTGACCCATGCACTGGCAGTGCGGGTAGCTGTGTCCATGGCCTGTGGAAATATGCCATCCCAGCAGAACAGCTGCAATCCTACACTATTAATATGGTTATGTTTTCCAAATAAATACTGGTCAATTTATACAAGTATCTGTGATTCTATAGCACAGCTGAGAATTGTTATAACATCTAACAATTAAATGACAATAACAGTATATGACAAATTAAGGGAAAGAAGCACAACTTCAAAAGGTTAGTTTCCTTTTAAGAAACTAATGCGAATAAAGACTAACACCCCCCAACCCCCGCCAAAAAAAACGGCAAATAACACATTAAGTAATTCACCAAAAACAAGACAAATCAAATAGACAACAAATACATGGAAATGTTCAAGTTCACAATGAACCACACATCAAATTCTTCACTTATTAAAACAGTACCAACAGAAAAAGAAATACCTTTGCTTCAAGGATAATGGAAACTCAACGTGCTCACTCCCTTTCCTAGAATAACACAATTTCTTTTTTCAGCTGAATGCTGTGCCTCATGCCTGCAATCCCAGCACTTTGGGAAGCTGAGGCAGGTGGATTGCTTGACCTCAGGAGTTTGAGACCAGCCTGAGCAACATGGTGAAACCCCATCTCTACTAAAACTTAAAAAAAAAAAAAAAAGCCTTGGAATGGCAGTACATGCCTGTGGTCCTGACTATTTGAGAGGCTGAGGTGGGAGGATCACTTGAGCCAGGGAAACAGGTTGCAGTAAGCCGAGACCATACCACTGCACTCCAGCCTGGGTGACAGACCAAGACCCCGTCTGAAAAACAAAAATACTCCAAAAAATTTATTTTCATAATCTAGAAATATAAAAGCCTTAAAATATGTTTGACTCATGATGTTGGCTATACTGCTGGTGTTATTTTAAGGAGATGGCCACGATGTGTGACGATGCTTATCACAATTATTGATGCTAACAGTGAAACACTCAGGAACCCCAGTATGCTATGATAATTAAAGAGTGTTCAATCTGGGTGATTCCGTGGAGCTAATAAAAACCAAGTTTCCAAATAACATTTAGGATATGGGTCTATGTTTCTAAAAAAGGCAGCTGGGGAAGTGGTGGGTTGTGAAGTAACACTGGTATACAGAACGTTTATGGTTTTATGAAGAACTCTTACTCTAACATATATTCATGGAGGCCCAGGTATCTACATCGCCACAAGGGAAACTATAATGTGACAAATAAATTCATTCTTGGCCATTTGTGTCAGTTCACAGAAGTGGGGCTGAAAAATTCAGAATCTTTTTTTATTCCTATTTATAAAGCTATAAAATTACAATTTTATTATGCTTAGAGGAAAAAAAGTAGAAATGATTTGCTTGGGTTCCTTGACCCTATTCAAAAATGGAAATATACAACAACACATTTCTACCCTATGCCTGCTGGGGAATTTTTCATATTCTTTTCAGCATGCACAATAATCTTTGGGTGGTGGAATTGATCTTCTAATTTTCTGAAACAGACATGCGTTATTTTAAAAACAAAACAATCTTTTAAGGACTTAAATATCAAAATCACTAACATTTCTCAGTAGGATGCAAAACTGATGAAGTTTCAATCAATAAGCATGATTTATTACTTTGTCTATAAAAGAAGTTTCAACACAAGTGAAGTTTAGACTGCGATGGGCTATTCCCATCACAGTCCAGGATTATGCACAGGCAAGCCCCACCCACAGCAGGGGTATTCTGCCAAAGCCTGTGCTGGACACCTACGAGCACAGAGGCCGCTGCCCATTGTTGGGCTGCTGTGCACAATTCATACCCCAATCCAGAGTCTTAAGACAAGAATGACTATCACTGCCCTAGGTTCACTTTGTATTCAAAGAGGACTCATTTGGGCACAGCCAATATAGTAGTTAAAATGCATTTTGAGAAAAAAATAAATATTCTGTACAATGTATTTACAGGGATCAATTGTTTTGTCACCCACTCACAATTAGTGTAAAATTGGGAAACTATAATTTGACAATTAAGAAGCATCATTATTGGCCATTAGTGTCAGATCAACACAGAATGTGGAGCTGACCATCTGAAATATTTTTGAACTATATATATCATATCCAAAATTGCACATTGTAATATGCTCAGAAGAAGAGTTTTTAAAGAAGTGGAAATGCTTTGTTTGGCTCCTGACCTCCTTCAGTGATGAAAATGCAACCATGCACTTTCACGGCTGTGGCTTGTGGCAGAGGGGGCAGTTCTTCCCAGTCTTTCTGGAAGCGTCCCAGGGGCATCCACCCACCCCACAGAACACTCACTATGAGCCCCGCACAGACAGCATGATGCACAGTCTCCAATAGGGATGGCAGGGGCAGCCCTTAAAACTTGAAGAGGTCGATGAAGTGCTGCGGAGACACAGGTGTGAAGCAGCTGTCGGGATCAGCCGCCGTGCAGGGGTGTCCTGAGTCCTGTCAGGAGGAGGGAGATGGTTAGGAGGGGGCCCCACCACCAGCCACACTCCAGTGATGGTGATTGAGGATCATAAGCTGCTTGTTAGTGGACCCAGAGCCCAACCTCAGCGGTACATGAGAGATAACTTGGATGGGAATGATCAACACAAGGGCAGCCACAGCTGATTCTATGTAGAGGTTTCCCATGAACTCTTGCTCAGGTAGGACAGGAGATGGTGGCCCCAGGTCAGCACCTCTAATGCCGAATCTGGTAATGAGTCATAGGAGCCAGCTGCCAATACCACCCTGCACTGCCCCAGAATCTCTGAAGCCACAGGAGAAACCACTGGGGACTTTCTGACCTCTGGTCCCGGCCATTCCTTTGTCCTGTTGTCCTGCTCTTGGTTTACTTTGTTACACAGGGTTCCCTCCACCCACCATTCATCCCTGAATCAGCTTGCACTCCCTGCCTAGAACAGGAGGAGAGTAGGGACATGTGGCCTCAGCCTCTGAAGCTCCTGCTTGCTCCAAGGGAGCTGGCCATGCTCACATATCTAAAGATCCAAAATTATATTTAATATGAGAAGTGATGAAAGAAGAATTAATTTTGCAGATGAAGACTCACAGAATAATAGGAGGGGCATAGGTAAATGGGACCAGAGGCTATGGGGTCAATGCTGGGTCTCTCCATGGCATGCCCTGGCAGTGCTGCCACACCCCAGGTGCTGTGTGGTGAGTTTCATCTGAATGAAGTGTTTACGGGCTTGTCTAGCACCCTCCCTAAGCACGCAGGCACTGGTCTGCGAAGTACTTCATGAACACGCGGGTTCTTGATGAGGTGATCAAAGCGGCCACTCAGCCCTGCTCAGGATCCTGAGAAAGCTCAAGTCAACAAAAGCTGGAATCAAGCCGGGCAGTGGTCAGGACGACGTGCATGAAATGCAACATAATGCAACGTTTTCATCCCGAACACATGACGTGTGGCAAGACAGGGAAGTACCTTGAATAGTAAAGCAAGATGGTAGTCCTTTGAGATCATGAAGAAAGAATCAGGAAGGAACGCAGTGAAGGGAGGGAAAAAAGGAAACGTTAAGATTAGAAAGAGCCAGACTGTATTAGGCATTCAGGTTTGATTAATATTATTTACAAAAATTACTAAAAACATCAGGTAACTGAATTTGGACAGTACAAGGTTATTAAAAGTAAGCAAACAAGGTATCATCAGATAACTGAAATTCCCAAACTACTTGAAGACACAGTCTTAAATATATCTGCACCTTTAAGTCTCTCAAATTGGCAACTAATAAGGCTACAGTGGTAAATAATCTTCAAAATTATTCAGTCTAAAAGAAATGCTGATATTTCCATGTGCCACTTATATTAAAACTTCACAGTTGATTTTTTGGGGGGAAAAGTTCTTTGTCCTTTAATGTCCAGAGAGTCTTCTGTGCTAAATAATGCACATGAAATCAATTTCACACATGCCCTTAAGCCAGCCTCCACCTCTGACACTTCTTTCTCCAGGCCAGTGGAGGCCACTTTCCCATACAGAACCAAGCCTCAGCTGCTACCCCCTGTGCTTTTTTCCCCGCTGGTTCAGGCTGCTACCAGCAAAGGAGCTTCCTCGCAAGACCAGGACCCCCAGAACGTGGAGGCCTCATCTTAGATTTTGGCTCCAACTTTGCTCCTGATGTCCATACAGGCCTGTGGGGTGAACACCAGGTGTGCAGTCCTCTATTCTGGCAACTGATACACCAAGAAAGAAACAGGACATAAAAATGCCAAACCCTCCTGCTGGCTTCCCTGACTCAGCCTACAAGTCTAGAGTTTTTGACTGAGGTTTTGTACAGCTGGGAGAAAACGCCATCCCTCTCAGTGACCCTGAGTGCAGGGTGCACCAGTGGACCCTTCCAGGGCTATCGAAGTCAGTCTTTGGCTGTGGAGCTTAACTCAGCCCAGTTACTTACAGACTGTGTGGAAGGCTAACCAAAGCAGGTAGACAAGTTAAAAAATAGCTCCAATATAGTAGAGCCAGAACAGATGGGAAACCAGCTTGGGAGCAGATGAAGTGGCTCCACAGCACTGCTGACTGGAGAGCTCCAAGCTTATGTACTGTGGGAAGTGACAAAATGTGGACCCAAAACAGATGCACCATGGTGTCAGCTCATGACCAAGTCCCAGGGCCAGGTAAGGATTTAGAGTCACCAACACCCAGCCTCGTTTTAATAGCTTTGATATTACTTTGGTTTCTCAGTCAACACAAACTACCGGATGCTACACAAACACCACCAAAAAAACAAAACGAAGCAGTAACCCTAAGCCTAAATGCCATTTTCTGAGCACCAGCTACATGCCAAGTTGCCAGGTACAGGAACGTTGAGCCTTCACAGCTCCTCTGTGTGGTGGGCCATGGTTCAAACCAAGACCCTAGGAGGGGCGGTGAGTGCAGGAGACCCCGAGGCTGGTCCAGGCCTGCCTGACTCCAATCTGGGCTTGGCCCACCAGGCAACTCACATCTGGATAGCCAGTGGGAGACAGGACAAGAAGTACCTGACATTTTCAGGGGCCAAATTAGGAGGAATGGCAAATACTTCCATGCACGGATTCTGAACTAAAAACGTGGACTGTGACTACTGCCTTCTAGAATGATATTCAGTGGGAGAAGCTGTGATGGGACCACTCACTGTAGCTGCAGTGAAGTGGACATCACAGCCTCCAGAGACAAGACATGAACCTCCCAGAACTAAAATGGACAGCTGTCTTTGATAGGAGAGACTTGTTCTCAATTTCCATGATATGATCAAATACGTTAAGAAGGTTCACTAAATACAAGAATGGCAAAGCAAATTCTTTTGGAAGGCTAAACCTCATCTCTCAATTTATAAAAAAAATCAGAACTTATATATTTCAGGAAACTAGATGTTCCCAAATCCAAAACTTTTGAGCACTGACATGATGCCGCAGTGGAAAATTACATGTTAAATACATAACACAAACTTTGTTTCATTATAAAATTACTAAAATATTGTATGAAATTATCTTCAGGCTTTGTGTATATGAAACACAGATGAAAAAAATCTGAAATCTGAAACCGTTCCAGTCCCAAGCATTTCAGATAAGAAAGACTTGATCTGTTCTGCCCAACAATACAGAGGCAAAGGAGTTAGGTGCTCAACAGACAGGGAGAGCTCCAATATTCATACATGTTGTTCTAAGAAAAATGCTATCACATACAAAACTGAAAGCCTTCTATCCCTTCTACAAATATTTTCCCCTATAAAAGTGTCACTGCTTTTAAAAGTTCTATAGTACAAAACAATCTGCTCAGGAGAAAAAAGTAAAGTTAACTTAGGAGAAGCACTAACTCAAATTAGAAATTACAGTATTATGCCCACTCTTAACTCTGTGATTGAAGACACAGCCACGTGTTTTCAGTAGTTTAATATTTCCAGAGTAGAACACGTGTCAGTTCTACAAAGAACTACACAGAAGGGGGGCCCTGTTCCCTCCAGGGTCAGGTGTCAGAGCTGGGTGAGAACCTGGACTTCACTCACTTGGCCTCTTTCCTTCTGTCCACAAGCATCTGCCTGTGGCTTCCACTGCTGACAACTCACCTCCATATTGTGCTTTTTGTGCCCTATAACTGGGCAGAAAAGGATAGAAAGAGGGCTCTCTCTTGTTTATCTGTAATCTTACTGATGAACTGATTTGCTGACTTCACCAAGTTGAGAATAAACTGGAATCAAGATGTTCCTGCTCGAGAGATAATATTCTACAAAACAGCTGTACTACTGCAAAAACACATAATACAACCTGACTCCTTTTAATTTCAGAAAAGAGGAGTCATACCAAAATATAAAATAAGAAACAAATCTCATAGTTTTTCATGTAACTATTCATAATGCTGTTTACCTCTGATATACCAAATAAAACTATTAAAATAATGCAAGAAAAACACATCTTTGCATTCTCTGCTCAACCATGGATTAATTTTTAAAGCCACACTATATAACTGGAAATGAAAAAATGAAATGCAGTTATCTCTTTCCAACAACCTAGAGCTTGCCTTAGGACCCATCTGATAACAAATTGAGATAAATGTAAAGCAAAAGAAGTAATCGTAATAGGTTATGGGGTCTATCAGGCAAAAGTTTTATGTCCCTAGACCTAGCGAAGGCAAGGGCAGAGAGAGCCCAATCCTCCAAGAGGCAGGGCCTCATCTAGACCAGGGACAGTCAGTGGGGGCTCCCTCTGCAGAGCAGACAGCAGCTCAGCAGGGTCACTCCAGGACCAGCTTCTGCCACAGTGAAACCTCACAACCTCAAACATGTTCAAATGCGAAGCAAGTCATGGAAACACACTCCAGGGTGAAACAATATTAGCATGTTAAGAAAAAGTAGATAATGGCCAAGTGCCATGGCTCATACCTGTAATCCCAGCAGTTGGGGAAGCTGAGGCAGATAGATTGCTTAAGTTTGGGAGTTTGAAACCAGCCATGGGTAACATGGCAAAACCTCATCTGTACCCCCAACCCCCCCAAAAAAAATCAGCTGAGCTTGGTAGCTCTCCTCTGCCATCCCAACTACTCAGAAGGCTGAAGTGGGAGGATCACTTGAGCCCAGAAGTCGAGGCGGCAGTGAGCCATAACTGTGCCACCGCAGCCATAACTGCCTGGGTGACAGAACAAGACCCTGTTTCAAAAAAAGAAAAAGAAAGGATTGAGTTAGCCGAGAATGGTAGCACCTGCCTGTAGTCCTAGCTACTCAAGAGGCAGGAGGTTGAGCCTGCAGTGAGTTATTATAACAACACTGCACTCCAACCTGAGATAGAGTGAGACCCTATCTCAAAAAACAAAAAGAAAATAAAAAAAGAAAGAAGCATATATAGACATTGACCTCTGACTGTGGAAAACTTTCTTTTCAGATACACAGTCTGGATGGTGAGAACAGGAAGAAACTGGATGAAGGGATGAGGTAAGTAACAATAGTCTCGTTAAATTCTGATCATATGAATGAGAAAAATGCAGATTTTAAAATCTGGGACTTCTCTATGGGCCCTTTTTCTCTAAGAATGTAGCTTTGAGAAATGAAGCCTAAGCTGGTCCTGGCCTTGCAGAGATGGTGGGGACATGAAGGGCCAAGGGCTAAGTCTGGAGAAATGAGGAAGCTGCACTTGTCCTCAGATGTGCAGAGGGGTCACACTCCAGCCTTCGACCTCAGGCTGGGGGTCAGCAGGGACCCTGGAGCCGCTGCCAGGAAAAGCCAGGGGCCGCAACCCGCCTGAGATGCCCTCCTACATACTAACTTCTACAAAAAGGAGGAGCGTTCTGCTTTTCAGCATTTCTGATTTAAGCCACAAGTTGAATGAACATCTGTTCCCCTACCCCAATATATGGTAAAATATACCTTCTTAATTTACTTATAACAAACAGTATTTTCCATTGTTTAGTCTTACACTTAAAATATAGGTGATCAGTCTGTTTTACCAAATTTTAATCCTGAAATTCCAAGCATGTATTTAAATCGGTACCTTCCAAAAGAGAATGCTGCAGTGCCGACAGAAATGCAGTGTGTCTCCATACTGCTCCTTTGCTGGGTAATGTTTCTTAAGTGCAAAGTACATCAACTTCCACTCAATATGTCCTTTTTCTGAAAGGATCAAATGTCTACAAAACTAAACAAACAAAACTCCATTCAGAATCAGCATAAGATGACTTTCAAAGCATAAAATTAGATGTAAAACTTTCATTTTATAATTTTAACTTCAGTAGCTTTAGGGGTACAAGTGGGTTTTGGTTACACTGATGAATTGTACAGCGCTAAAGTCTGGGATTTCAGTGCCTGTTCCACTAGAGAAGTATGCATTGTACCCAGTATGTAGTGTTTCATCCCTCACCCTCCTCCTACCCTTCCCCCTTCTGAGTCTCCAATGTGTATTATACTGCTCTGAATGCCTTTGTGCTTAGCTCCCACTTATAAGTGGGAACATATGGTATTTGGTTTTCCATTCCTAAGTTATTTTACTTAAAATAATGGCCTCCAGTTCTATCCAAAATTATTTTTCAAAGGCAGTGTAGTACATAAAACAATTATTTGAAATTAAACTCACTTGGATTAAATCAGTGAGAAATCAAATAAATTGTGTTATGCCTGTATATTAGAATATCAAGCAGCTGTTAAACAGACTTAAATATTCCAATCTGGAATGATGTCCATAACATATTATTAATTAAAATAAGTTACACACATATATGATAGGGGACTTATATCTAGAATATATAAAAAACACTTAACAACTCAGTAATAAAAAGACAGATAACCCAATTTAAAAAATGGGCAAAGGACTTCCAAAGACATTTATCCAAAGAAGTCACATAAATGGACATAACCTCATGAAAACATGCTCTACTGCAGCCACTTTGCAGAACAGTCTGGCAATTCCTCAAAAAGTTAAACAGAATCCACCATATGACTCAGCCATTCTACTCCTAAGTTTATAACCAAGAGAAATGAAAACATGCAACTACACACAAACTCGAACATGTTCATGGCAGCATTATTTGTAAAGGCCACAAACTTTTATCAAACAAACTAAATGTCAATCAACTGATGAATGGATAAACAAAAAGTGGATATACATAGAGTGGGGTATTATTCAGCCTTAAAAAGGAATGATGCTCTGATTTATTCTACAACATGGAGCTGCCGTAAGGACATCATGCAAAGGAAAAGACGCCAGTTACAAGGTAACAAATGCCATAGATTCTACTTATATTACATGTCCAGAACAGGGAAATACAGAGATAGAAAGTTGACTGGAGATTGCTTAGGGCTGGAAATGGCAGCTGAAGGGCAAAGGTGTTTTTTTTTTCTCTTTCTTTTTTTTTTACTGAGGTGATGCTGATGTTTTGGCTGTGTCCACACCCACATCTCAAATTGTAGTTCCTGTAATTCCCATGTGTCATGAGAGGGACCTGGTGGGAGGTAACTGAATCACGGTGGTGGGTCTTTCCCACGCTGTTCTTGTGATAGTAAGTTACACAAGATCTGACTGGTTTATAAAGGGGAGCTCCTGCACATGATCTCTTGCCTACTGCCATTAAGATGTGACTTTGCTCCTTCTTTGCCTTCCACCATGATTGTGTGGCCTTTTTCTTAATAAATTACCCAGTCTCAGGTATGCCTTTATTAGCAGCATGAGAATGGATTAATAGAGATGCCAATGTCCTAATATCAACTGTAGTGATGGTTGCATAAAGTGGAGCTATCTTAAAAAAGGTGTTACCAAAAACCTCAATATTACAGAGTGACTTTCAATTATAGTTTTGAAAATGACCAGTGCACAGCTAGATAAATTAATGTGTATGTCTGAGTGCGTATAAAAGCCTGAAACAAAACAAAAATGCAGGGCTTAAGGAGTAATAGGGCTGCCTTGGAGTGGGGGCCTTTAACTTGTTTGTACAACACTGTACTAGTCTTTAGGGCTATTGCTGCAAGGAGCATGTCTTACTTTTCAGAGCTAAAAATAATCACTTGTACAACATACTTCCATCATGGCTTTTGGGGGCTTTGGAAATTATCATGGAGTCAATGAGGAAATCTTGTTTCTAATAAAATTTGAAAAGAAGACTACTTGAAAAATTAAAAGAAGTAGTTACCAGCCTGGTTATATTTACTATTAATATCTGTGTCCTCCAGGCAGGCACTGTTAAAACATTAGTTTCTAAAGACTAAAAACAAGCATGATTTATCTCATTTCTTACTTCTTACTAATTTTGTACTATACCAGTGTTCACAGGGAGAATCCCACTCCGTGGTTCTTCTCCTAAATAACCATCTGTGATTTTTTTGAACTCAAATGCAACATCCCACCAGATGCTCCAGTAAAGAGCATTTAGCTGACTTTTCCTTCCATACTATTTTGAACCAGTCCAGTTTTCTCAGGTGTCTAGTTTTGACTTTGAGGATGCTTCCTTATGTATGCTTTCTCATAAAAGTTATTTCTAATATGCTTTATTTTCAGAGTCTTAATGTTAGTTACTGAGGCCTGAAGAACAGATCATTATTTTTTGATGCTGCGTTTTTGTAATTTAGTTAAGAAAATGTGTACAAATGAAGAGTACCTGCAAGTGCTAATTACCAATTCTAACTTCACTATTCTAGGATATCAGTGCAGAGCAGACATTTAACTTACTTAAAGCAATTCTTTTAAGAATGGCAATGACCAAAGAAATGGCCAAAAGACATACTTAAGTATGTTTATGGTCCAGATTGTATAAACACCTGCCAGGCACTCTCATTAATGCCTTTTGGGAACAGCTCAGGCCTGCGCAGCTATAGGGAGTGTCCCGGGGCTATCTGGGGGGCAGAGGGCTCATCCTAGATGACCTTCATTTACCTCTTTTCCTAGGATCTAAATCCTCCCTACCAAATTCTATCCACACCATCCCCTACATGCCCAATGCTGACTTAAAATTCAATCTACTATCTCCTACTCAAATTAACATTGGAATTCTTCTGCTTCTCCGGAATAAGTCCACCTGAGACGGTTTTCCCCAAGGTACCCATAACCTCTGCTTGGCTAAATCACACAGGCTTTTCTTTGTCCTCCTATTAATCTCTCTGTCCATGGCCTTGAGGATCCAGCTCCCCCTGGTTCTGGGGCCCCTCATTTTATTACTCTGCATTGTCAATGGTGCCCTCAGACTCTGCCCAGGCCGACCCATTCCCTCCTGTTCTCTCCAGATGCATCTGTCCACGCCCTAGCTCCACATACTTCTCGGACACTCTCCATGAGGCCCTTGTTCAGGCCAGCCCCCTCCTGTGGGAGCCCCCAGCCCACTGGGGTCATCTTCCCTACTGCCCTTTTACACTTCCCTGCCTGTAACTCTTTCTTCCCAAGGCAGGATCCTAATGGATCTTCTTGTGTCCACTCCAGCCTAATCCTCAAACAAGAACAGAGACTCTTCTGAAAGCTGCAATTCCATGTGTTCTGCTGGCTCTCCTGAGCTCGCAGGATACAGACAAGGATCCTTCATGTGGTTTGGCCTTTGCCGTGCTTCCTCACCATCCACCCCTCAAACGGCATCCTCCTAATGCTAAGGTCCTGCTCTCTGCCTAGGCCCTGTTGACCGCCCTGAATTCCAAGGGTAGACCATGCTCCTCATAAAAGGCACCCAGCGCCATTCTAGGTCTTCACGGTGCTGACCACAGTTCAAATCCCACCCCATGAGGAGTGCAACATGCCTCCTTCTAGCCACTTGCCTTCCCTGGCTGTGCCCAGCCCAGTGCAGAGCAGGTGCCTTGTACATCTGTGGAGTGATGAGGGGAACCCCCAGTTTGGGCAGAGGCCCAGGAACAGGGGCCACAGGGCCTCACTGTGGATGAGGTGAGGAATGAGCAAACCACCCTGGAAAGGCCTCAAAGACTGACAGCAGAACATGCCTTATGCTTCCCCACATGCACTCCCAAGGGGAGCAGGCATGGCAGGGAGGGAGGTGCACTGTGGACACTCAGGCGCGGCATCTACCATGTGCTGAGAACACTGAGGTGCACAAAGGGGCCTGACTTGTCAAGGATGTGCAGCTTGGTCAAAAGCAGAACTGGAAACCGATTCATGAAATCAGGAGAAAAGGCAGTAAACCAGGGACTCCATGCACCTCGTTATCAACAGAGGAGAGAAAAGAACTCGGCTCTTGCTTTGCTGTTCAGTTTTGGGTTATTTTTAGAATCATGGTTCTTTTTCAATATGAAAAATAAACCTTATATTCTATAGGAGAGAAACCATAGCAATCTCAATAAATTCTGATTGTTCCTGGTTCTTTAGAAGTGGAAAATACCCAGTCATTCTTTCCCTCCAGGTGAGTTCATAGGGTATGGCCCCAGGCAGACTCTACTAAACTCTCAGCCTGTGGGGACACTGCTGCACCCCACTCACCTGCTTTTCAGCAAAATGGTACTGACATAGCTTCTTCCATAGCTGTCTGTCTTCACTGAGCATATACAACGTGGGCGTCACCTGGCCTAAGGTGATGATGTCCCATCCATCTGAGAACCGGTATAGGATGTTGTTCAGCATGTGCAGAGGAAGGTCGCTGAGGGTGAGGCCGTTGTTCACTTGCTGAAAGGAAAACACAACGGCATCTCATTGAGAAGATGGCTAATGTCTGTTCACACAGTAGATGAACAGTCAAGCTAGGACGAATGCTTCAAAACATGGTAACACAAAAGGAGCTCTCCAGGTCACGCGTCGCAAGGCGTCAAGTGCCTGCATCCACTACCCTGGGAAGGGCTGCACGGCAGGACAGAGCCGGGCTGTTACTGGGTGAGGCCAGGTCTCTGTCAGCACCAAGAGGTCAGCATTCCACTACTGCATCAAGACACACCTGGAGAAGGGCAGGTCTGCAGATGTGGCGCTGCTGCCCAGATGAATCCAAAGTGCCACGAGGGCAACACGACCCCCATCACCAGCAGGGGGCGGGGCCTGTGCCACACTCGTCTGGTTGCCTAGACAGGCCCTAGGCCTTGATGGGTCACTGCTGATCACCCCAGTGATGAGGGAGGTTGACCACGTCATCTGCAAAGCCCCTTCTAGCTTTTCTTTTTCTTTACTGAGGTGCAATTGATAAACGAAATCTGTCTATATTGGCAGCACGTGTTCTGTGCTTGTATGTGTTATGGAACAACGGCTACAGCCCAGTTTGTTGTCTATCACTTCAAGTCATAATCTTCTTGTTTCTGTGGTGAGAACATTCAAGATCTACTCTCTTCGTAAATGTGAAGTAAAGGATGTATAATTATTAACTGCAGTCAGCATGCTGTGTCGACAACCTCCAGAACAGACTACTTCTGCACTACAGAAACCTTTCACCCTCCGACCAACATCCCTCCACCTTCTAGCTTTACATTTCTATGACTTCAAGTTTACTATGATCTCCCTCACACACGCTGGAGAGTAAATGCAATGCATCTTCCCTCAGAAGATACACATGTGTGCATGCGCCAGGCTGAGGAAGGGTGGCTGACCTTGGCCCCAAGAAGTGGGCTGAATCAGTTCAAAAATTAAACTCTGCTCTGAGGCCGACCTGGAACAGCCCTGGGTTGGGTTTGAGGCTCAGACTATTCCAGACTTTTCAGGCCTCAGTTACCTCTAAATGCATCCCTTCAAGCACCTCTTCCTGACAGCAGGGTTCTGGCTGTTTGGGCGGGACAGAGGTTACCTAGTTGCACCTCGGTTCCAGACCACAGTCTGGGACAGCGCTTCTCCCATGTGTTCACCTGTGAGCTTGATTTGTGTTTGTTTCTTTTGTTCCCAACAGGTCAACATACGTACTGATCCACAGGGAGAGCGAGCTTCCGTCTGATGTGTTGTGCTCTGTCATCATCCTACTGCACGTAAAGCACAGTGACCATGTACTTTTTGGCTAAAATGAGCTAATGCCATGAAGTTGTTCTTGAAATCACCTGACCTCTGTAACAGAGGAGTGTACGAAGAGGTGACTAGGGCACCTGTGCCTTGACACCCCATTTTCTTCTCCTGCTTCTCTATAATGTCCTTGCTATGGAAGCACCTTCTTAGGACTTCAGAGTGGAAACTACTGCAGGGCCCTTCTCAAGCATCCCAGCGGAGAGCATGAGGAAAGACCGCCAGTGATGCACTCCAAGCCACCTTTTACCTTATCTAGCGCACTATGCATCTGCCAGACATGCGTGGGGCCTCCACACTGCTTGACAGTTTGTGAAGCACTGCAACATTCTTCATGGACAGAATCATGAAGCTCTCATGGACTGCACCAGTGCCGTCCTGCCCTGTACCATCCCTTCACACTCATCCCCACACACGGGTTTTTCGCCCCTAAGCTGATGGGACCCACGCAAAGGACAGATGTCAGCCCTGTTGTAGGCTATGGAGCTGCACAGTCTAAGAGACATCACTTCCCCTGCTGCCAGCATGGTGCCCACAGGCTCTCCGCAAACTTCTTTGCTCACCACTGATGAGTCTGACACATTTGATTCAAGTCTTAACCCATCCTTTCATCGTTATCATCTAGCATATGGCAGAGAGTACATAGAAAAGAGAATACGGCCAGGCTGGGTGGCTCATGCCTATAATCCCAGCAACCGAGGAGGCTGAAGTGGGAGGATCACCTGAGCCCAGAAGTTGAAGACTGCAGTGAGCTATGATGGTACCACTGCACTCCAGCCTGGGCAACAAAACAAAATAACATGCATGCAAATCAACCCCCAACGACAAGTCTAACACTCTCACAAGAATTATGTCTTCCGGGTACTTCATTTTTCTTCCTATTGAGAAAAATTTCCATAGCAGACTGGAGTTTAAAAATATTCTGCTGCCTAAATCATAAAGTTTAAAGGTAGTATGAAGAAGAAAAAAATCCTGGATTAGCAGAGTTATAGAATCTGGTGTGACAACTTGGCATTTGGGATTTCTGGCAGAGTCCAGTTTTACAGCCCTGTTAACGGCTATAACAAGAGGGTGTGCTAGGAATGCTAGCACTTCTCATCCAAACAAAATCTTGAAATGTGACAAGGCACAGAAGTCTTGCTGAACATGTCAGAAATCCTGCTGCGTTTTTCCCTGCACCTCCTCCTCCACCGATTTACTACCTGCTCTTTGCCATTATGAAATCTCTCACACCTACACTGCACTGGAAGGAAGAAATGATGCTGCTGCTTTTCTTGCTTTAGGGTAGTCTCAGCTACTGCATGCTACTATCAATGATTCCCATTTCTCCGTGGAAGCACTCCTGCTAGCACACCGCACTCTTAGCCCCTAGATGCAGAAGTTCCCATACCTTCTCACAGGAGTCAATTCTGCAACTTCTGGGAATTTTGTTAGCCAGTTTACTTATTGTTGGTGGCTTGAAGTCAGTCATAGTGGGAAAGTGACAAATGCTACAAATCAAATCTCTTGGCCCTGGAGAGCCAGTTGTTAAGCACTGACTAATATACCACCACCTGGATACTTTCCCCTCATTCTTTAAGCTCCACCTAAAACATCACATCTCTTGTGAACCAATGTAATGTCAACGGCCCTGTGTGCATCTCTTACAACACCCCCACTGAGTTCCGTGACGCATCATGTGCTCTTCTTCCTGGGGCCCTTGCAGGCCCCATGCTAAGGCCCATGCCTGCTAATGCAGGTGTCCCATCTCACAATGGGCCTAGCAGTGTTGACTGGGTGAGGAAGCATGTGAACACATACCTGTGTGCCTACTCTGACTGAGTCACAGAGATGTGCACAGGAAAGCTCATTCATCAGCACTAACATATCTTGAAATGCAGCTTAAAGAGCAAAGTATACTTGTTCTACAAGAAAAAAAATTCTGATGGTCTTAGGAACTTTTCAACATGAATATACATTAAATTTCCGCTCACTTTTGGGACTACGAGAATTTAGATTTAAGGGGTGTCAAGGCATTTCTTTTTTCTTTTTTTAGACGGAGTTTCATTCTTGTTACCCAGGCTGGAGTGCAGTGACGCGATCTCAGCTCGCTGCAACCTCCGCCTCCCAGGTTCAAGCAATTCTCCTGCTTCAGCCTCCTGAGTAGCTGGGATTACAATTGCCTGCCACCATGCCCAGCTAAATTTTGTATTTTTAGTAGAGATGGGGTTTCACCACATTGGCCAGGCTGGTCTTGAACTCCTGACCTCAGGTGATCCACCCTCCTCGGCCTCCCAAAATGCTGGGTTTACAAGCGTGAGGCACTGCACCCAGCCAGGGGTGTCAAGGTATTTCTTCTTGGGATAATCTAGAAGACAAAGATGATTGTCAGCTCAATGGAGAAAGCTGGCCCCTGTGTCCTCTGAGGCTGAGATGGCCGAACTTCAGGCAATATGCTCAGACTTCCACTTTCAGGGATCCAGGAAGGCTCTCACCTGCTATGTTCTAACCCCATCTGCTTGAGTCACCTCAAATTTTACATAAATAAGTGTGAGGCAGCAATCCACCATCAGCCAGCACGTCAGGAGACCAGATCTTCACCTTAAGCAACCTCAGACCAATTTGGCTGACAGAGTCCGGCATCCACAAATGCAGCTTGGTTAATTGAGCTGTAAAGTTCTCTTTCTACTGGTTTCAAGTAACATTCTCAGAAAGGTAAAACTCCTCTGGCCAACTCCTACAAGGGAACCTGACCCTCCTCGAGGCTGAAAGCAGGGCACAGGGTTCAGAAGCCAAGCTCCTCACAGAGGCACATGCCATGCCTCCTTCTCCAGAGAGCACTCAAGTACTGCTGTGAAGAGATGCCAGGCAGTATGCAACCGTGAATCAAACAGAAGAAACAAGTTCAAGGTCTTTGATGGTAAGATGTGAGTGGAAATGATGAAAACTGGCACCTTGTGTTACCATCTTATTCCTCAAACATTAATCATTAATTTCATTTTTGTGCCTTATTTTTCCCACTTGATCGAAATGATGCTACAGTAACACCTATCCATCTGTGCAGAGGCAGAGAGGTACTGCCATGTAAGTGTGCTCTGCCTCCCAGGGCTGTGGGAACCACCCCAGGCCAAAAGCAGAGTGTCTTCTCCTTTCACTGGCTATGGGCAGCCCTGAGTGGGGCAAGCAGGGGCCACATGCACTCCTATTATCCCTCAGCCTGTGCCTCTTCTTAGGTAGTATGAACAGAAAGAAGACATACAGCTGTGCCTTCCTGCTCTGCCTCAGCCCACCCAGTCAAAGGTGCAAGCCTCTCCCTTGCTTTCTTCTTTCTCTCCTCTTGTTGAGGTATGGCCCCATCCTTGGAGCTTCTTTGCTGTCCCCACTGGTCTGAGGCTGATATTCAACCACATCTCTCTCCAAAGAATGCAGAGCCACTAATCCCAGCTGGAACTTCCTAGCCAGAGCAGAAAGGCTGCTTCCTGGCCTTCCCCAAACACCCTCTTCCTTGGGATTCTGACCATGAAAACCCACTGTGGAAAACAACATTCCCTACTCTCTCCCCAGAGGGTCACCAGCTGGTCATCACTACCATGGATCTGCCTCATTAGGGGACTTGGGCCACATGGTCTGGCCACTCATGTCAGGACTTCTACAGCAAGGCCGTGCCATGTGTAAGTGTCTTACAGATGGACTTTTAGCACAACCCATCTATGCATGGAGAACACAGCAAAAGCTCTGAACTACTGTAGGTCATATCAAGACAAGAGAACACAGTCCAACATTTATAACAAACTTGCTTAATCCTACTGACCCTAAATGTTAGATTGTTAATGATAATTTCAGACTTATAACTAGATAGTCATCACTCTTTTTGTAAATCCCATATTAGATGGCAAATAAACAGCCAAAAGTTAAGGCATTCACAGGACACTTGAAAACGCCTCCTTTAATGTGGAACCTGGGGTGCAGTGAAAAAAGGTAACTATGAGCCTACCAGTACAACCTGCAGAATCTTTGTACCACAAAGGCTACATCACTCACACCACTAAAATATATCTTCAGTTCACTCTTTTTCTTATTATTACTAGAGATAAATAAAACACTATCTAAAATATTGGGGCAATGGTATTAACATTTTTCTTATTGAAACTAGTTACTAGAATAAAGAAAAAATATCAAAAACAACTGAGGTGATTTGCACCTTCTTTTAGCCTTGTTTATTGTTGCCAAGAACTATAAACATATCCTCTAAAAAGACAGCAAGGAAGAAGACAAAAAATTAATAACCTGGGAGAAGCAGTAACTAAATAGAGAATTACTGGCAATGCAATTTAGCTTTAATTTACTGAATGTGATTCTAATAACTGAAATATTCATACTTCCCATGAAGGTAAATTAATTTACACCTCATCACCCATAGGATCAGCCTGGTTTAATGACTGCTATTCCCACTGTCTTTCCAGTAGCAACTATAAGCCATTAGTGGGTCTTTGGTCCTATTCTATTTTAAAACGATGTGATGAATGTTTATCAAAGTGTTAAAAAAACTTTCAAAAAGCTATAGCAGTCCTTCATGTATGCTTAGGAGAGTTAATAATTTCTGTAATATAAAAACGAAGTGTAACAATTCTTGTGAAGAGATATTTATACCTTAGTCATCTGAAGATCCTGTAGCTGTTGTTGCCAGGTGAGAATAGTTTCTAATCGGCAAATCCAAATATTGATGTTTCCCACTAATACAGACTTCCCTACTCCTCTAATAAGAATGCAGAGGGTGGAGCTGAGGTCTTGCAGAAGATCTTTGATTAGGCGAGGGTTGTGGTGATCATCAAGAACTGGAATAAATAAGAGCAAAACTATGGATGGATACAGTTAACCAACACATTAAAAAATAATCTAGTTTCACAACCCAAACGCCCACCGACAGACGAACAGACAACATGTGATCAATACATGAAATGGCATATTCTTCAGCCTTAAAACGGAGGGAAATTCTGACATATGCTTTAGCATGGAAGAACTCTGAAGACCTTACGCAAAGTGAAATAAGCTAGTTACAAAAGGACAAATATTATGTAACTCCACTTATATGGGGCACATAAAGTAGTCGAAGTCATAGAGACAGATCGCAGAATGATGATTACCAGGGGCTGGGGGAGAAGTAATGGGGAACTGGTGTTTAATGACACAGTTTCAGTTTGGGAAATGAAGAGGTTCTGGAGATGAATGGTGGTATCAATGCACAGAAAGATACACGTACTTAATGTCACTGAACTGTATGCTTAAAAACTGCTAAAATGGTAAATTTCATGTTATATGTATTTACCACAATAAAAAAGTTTGTGTAACCCAAAAGTGACATCATTTTTGAGATATCACAAATATAATGAGATTTTTTTTAACTTTAAAATTTTATCTGATAAATTTTCAGTTGGGTCTACAATTTTGCCTTTAAAGTGGTCAGTTTATAATTTCTTTTGTACTTAACAGACTATTTTAAAATGTCTTAAATACAGAGTCACATATTCCTATGTATGTACAAAGTCATGGCATGAAATTTAAAGTTCCATTTACTAACAGCCAGTAATTTATCCAGGCAAACTCATTAAATTCAAAAGAAAATTATTGGCTTATTTGATGCCTAAGTGAGTAAGTCACAATCCTGTTAATTTTGGAAGCAAACATATAAAATGAACTCTGATTAGCCAACCATGAAAAGGTAAATAGCTTTTTTAAATTCTAGGATTAGTTAATTTTCACAATATATCCCTTTGTATGCAAAAGCAACTTTAAGAAAAAGTAAACAGCAGTAACAGAACACCAGGAACTGCAGGGATGACCTGTACTTCTGATGTTATCACATTATTTATACAATTGTTTTTGACAGCATGCATACTGGGGAAAGATAAAAGAAAAATCCCATCTCCTTACACCAAATTTCTAGTTAAGATTCAGAGTATTCAAAATACAGTGATCATCTTACCCTTTTGAACAATTTTATCCAAAATGTTGAAGTAATTCTTTTGTGCCACACCGCTCAATGAAGTTAACTGGGATTTTGCAATTAGCTGCAATAACTTAAAGGAAAGAGGAAAAAAAGCTGAGCGATATATAAATCTATTTAATATGGAATTACAAACCACAGTGATTTAACACACATGCATGAACATTTCTAATGTGCCATCCTAAATTAAGTCACTGGATCAGTCTGTGTCCAGGTGTAGGAACAGTCACTACCCATGCTAATCTGAAGAGAACTTCATACAAGGGAGCTGAGGCAGTCGTGGCCTGCAGCTCTGCCTTTTAGTCTTACAGGTGTCTGAAATGGCGCGTATAGCTTCCCAGCCTCTGTAGTACAAGGGCATACCAGAAAGAGGCTAGAATGAATGCTTGGGCACTAACAAATACTTTCACAACCTAAGCCCACATCTGCAGCTGTGTGCTGAACAATCAGAAAATCAAACTCTTCCATGTAGAAATTAAAAAGGAAAAACAAAACCGAAACTCATTATTAAATCGCATTTTGTATTTTAAAACTCATTCTTAAATAGCAAATACATTGCATTCAAATAAAAATTGTAGAATTTGTATTCTAGGAAGCCAGAGTAACAAATCCCTATGACAGAACCCACAAAGTAGAGGTCTCTTGTGGGACTGATGACCAAGGCCCTGGCCGCTGCTCCTCTTGCCCCTCTTGGGATGCTTTGCTTTTTCGGCTGTCCCTACTCTGATATGCGGCAGGAAAAAGTGGGCTGTTTATTTTGTCCAGTATATATTTTCATTCTTTTATTTTCAACTTTTGTAAATCATTGTTTTAGGTGTGCTTCTTACATACAACTTAGAGTTGGGTTTCACTTTTTGGATCCAGTCTGAAATCTTTTACTTTTACCAGCCTTTAGGTTACGTGTATAAGGTTATGTGTTTACATGTATAGAGACAACATGTTTGGTCTTAATTTTATGACATGTTTTTATAGCTTTTTGAAAAAGTTTTCATTCTCTCTGTAGTTCTTCTGAAACTTAGGAATGTTTGCACTATTTTGTCCTAGGGGTTACTTTTGGAATTTGAGCTCTGTGTAATTCTCTTACCCTTCAGAATTCTTACACAACACATCTTAGTGTTGTTAGTTCCCTGTTCCACATTGTGATAAAACTGCCATTCATCTTGCTCCTTCTTCCTTCCATCCCTCTCCTCTACAACTTGATTTTAGTGAATAACATCTTAATGCCTCCCTGTGATTACAAGTGAGACAGTCAATAAACCTCTACCACCAACCTTTTCTCCTCCACCCTCCACCCACACTCCGCTCCATCACAGTCAGCCACACAGCTAATGCTGTAGGGATTCACTGACATCCAGTCCGATGGACACTGTTTCTCTAATCAAAAATGCTCATGAGAACAATTAGTATTCCCTGAGTTCTTACATGATCAATACTGTTTGCAGTCTGGATACAAAAGACAGTTTGACTAGATATAAAATTCATAGACCTATACTATCGCTGCCCAAGCTTAGCTTTTAGTATGCTTCGTGCATATTTTAGAGTCTGTTCATTGCATCTGCCTCTTATTTCTCTGAAAACAGTTTCTCATCCCTTCCTTCCAATTCTCCTTCCAGCCTTTCTTGATTTCCAGAATGAGAAATCACTATGTCATATACTTGGCCACAAATAACATTATAAGTGTGACAATTACATGACAATCTTTGGGGAAAAAAATTGTGATTTCTAACATATTTACATAAAAATATCCTACACTAAAACACACCAGTTGAGGGCACTGGACAGAGATCAGATCAGGTCAGGCCAAGCAAAGATGAGAAGACCATTGTCAAAATTTCAATCCTGTTCCTTCTCAAATTAACTGAATATCATTATTAAATTTCTTCCTTGTTGTAATGTTGACTAGTACCCCTTCTCCCTGCCTCACTTTAGAATTAATTTAGAGACAAGGATTCAGGTCAACTGAGGTTATCAGCATTATCGCTAGTAACAGCTGGATTGGTGGATGTGATTCAGATTCACACAACAATGGATTTCCTAATCTGAATCCTAGGTAGAGACAATGCCAGCCAGCCGTAAGCACTGCTTAATAACCAAAGCCTCCCCAGATAGGCTTCTTGCCCTACAACACTGAAGACATGAAAAAAACAGACCAAAATATACAAATATATTTTATTCCTCAAAGGAAAAAGAGTTATACACGCCTGTTTCTCACCAATAAGAGGGGCTGTGGTGAGCAAGTCTGGGAGAGACAGTTCTACCACCACGGTTCCCCACGCACCATCTAAGGGCCTCTTGGGGGAGCCCAAGGTCTAAACTATTTCCAATGTCACTAAGATATGATTTTCTTTTTCTACCCTCACATATGTTAGTGTGCAGTGAAGTGCTCCAGGGGCCCCAAAAAGCTACATTACAGCAGAATGAACTCAGGAGCAGAGATGAGGAATAATCCCCATCATACAGATACCAGGAGGATGTGCCAAAGTGTGAGACATACATTTCTTACTTTTTTTTTTTTCCAGATGGAGTTTCGCTCTTGTCACCCAGACTGGAGTGCAATGGTGCGATCTTGGCTACTGCAACCTCTGCCTCCTGGGTTCAAGTGATTCTCCAGCCTCAGCTTCCAGAGTATGTGGGATTACAGGCACCTGCCACCATGCCTGGCTAATTTCTGTGTTTTTAGTAGACATGGCTTTTCACAATTGTGGCCAGGCTGGTCTCAAACTCCTGACCTCAGGTGAGGTCCTCCAAAGTGTTGGGATTACAGGGGTGAGCCACCACACCCAGCTCAGTCCTTACTTTTAAATAAATGGAGAAATATTGTAAAAATTGTTTTAATTTCAAATGTGGCAAACATTAATAGATATAACTCACATGACCTAAATCCTTGAGGGTCCTCAGTAATTTTAAAAAGTGGAAAGGACCCCTGAGACCACATTTGGGTTGGGAACTGCTGTTCTACTAGGGAAGGAAATACCAGGAAAAGAGAATATGTGTCCCCTGGGAGATAAGCCTTCCCGACTACCTCCCCTGCCATCATCAAAATAAATTTTCTAAGTTTCTCTAATATCATGTTTTAAAATTCCTTTTAAAAAGATAAATCAGCAGAAGGCATGGGTTAGCTTAGCATGCTCAGTTCAGACTAGTCACCCACAGAGGACTACAGAATGGACACCAGCAGGCATATGTAAGCACAAAGGTGAGAAGGTGTTCATGGCTGACAAGATTAGATTTCAGGTTAAAATGGTAATTAAGATAACAAGGCAAAAGACAATTTACAAAGAAACTATAATCATTCACAAGCTTCTAATTAGCTATACAGCAAAGTCTGTTGGGAATTTAACAAGAATTTGTTAAAAGCACAAATATTGTAGGAAGTCATGGGTCACTTAACAACAGGGATACAACCTGAGAAACACATTGCTAGGTAATTTCATTACTGTGTGAACATCGCAGCGCGTGCTACACAACACCTACACAGCTAGGCTACAGACCTGTACAGCCTGTGAATGCACTGAGCAGCAACTGTAACATAATGCCAAATATCTGTGTATCTAAAAATATCTAAACATACGAAAGGCACAGTAAAAATAGGAAACAGTCTTATGTGACCACCACACTACATATGGTCAGTTGGTCATTGACCAAAACATCGTTATATGGCGCATGACTGCTTATCTCCTCAAATCTGACAATTCTAAGTAAGGATGTGGAAGAATTAGATAGAAAGAAAGTACATCCTTCACATAGACAATCTGTATTTTTCTCACACATCAATATTTATAAAAATAAATTATAAAGAAGGCCACAAAGGAAAACTTAATCATTTCAAAGAATTAGAGATCTTATAAGCCAAACTCTCTGGTGATAATATAATAAAACTCAAATTCAGAAAAGTTGAATAAAATCACAGCTATTTGAAACTCAAGGTCCATTCCTCAATACGCTTGGATCTGGGAGCAAATTGGCACTGCATGTGTGCCTGTGCTCCTAACGGGCCTCATGTGCACTGGGTAGGGCAGATAAAGAAAAAAACAATGTCTACTACTTCTATTTTTAAAGTCAGCCTTACCACAGAATATAGAAAGTATATTCTTCACTGAGCAGACCAAATCAACTTTGCTCAATATTCACCTTAAGCATTTAGTGAATGAATATTACAAAGGCACCTTCTGAAGTACATGATGCCCTTTTAATGCCTGTAATGCCGCTGTGAGGTAGATCTTACTATTATCCCAGCTCTACAGATGAGAAAACTGAAGCGGAGAGTGAGGAAGAAGCTGGCCCCAAGGGCACATGACTGAAGAGGGAGGGGCACCACAGCCACCTCACTGAGGCGGGAGGGGCCAGGCCTGGAGAGCAGGGCAACCCCACAATCCCTACTTGTGCCTCCTGCTCTGCTGCCTCCCATCTAGGGTGTGTGCTGGACAGAAGGAATAGCCTGGAACAGCTGTGATCTCAACTTTGATTATCTAATTTTAAAAAGCCTTCTCAAATTTATTATCTTTTACAAAAATGGGATGTAACCTCAGCAAGCCAAAACAGAACCACGCAGACTTTGTAGTTTTCATGAATTTTCTGGGAGCTTCAACCACTTTTTTCGGGTTCTTTAGCAACGTGTGAACTGCCTGCCCACCACTGCTCCGAGATTAGGAAGCACCACACTACAGCCTCATGCAGCCAGGATTAAAACGCGTCCTCCATTTCAGGCTTAGGAACTTGCGCCCCTCCTACAACTCACAAGCTGTTCAAGCAATGGTCTGTGACAGATGATTCTATTTTTTGGGTTGTCCCTTTTCTCTGCTTTTCTTGGTAACCATTATTACTCTGTCAAATATTCACTGACTTCTAGCACCGGCAGAAAGAAAGATTGTTTTTTTATCTGAAACCGAACTGTTACACAACTTACAATTTTATTCTGGTAAAAGTATTCTTTTGTATGACTAAATGTAGTTGCTACATTTAGTCATATCCTACAAATTATCTTGTTGATAGGATAAGTATAGTGAGAATTAAAGAAAAATAAAGATGGTAGTGAATACTTGCAGACTATTATTAATACCGGCATTTCAAACTTCCAATATAATTTGGATATTTTCCTGGAGGACAAGCTTTTTATGGCATGCCATCTAACAAGGAGGCTTATAGTCCCAGTGTGCTCAAACTGGCCTAACACCACCTATCTACCGTCATCAGCAATTTATGTTCAATTTTTCTTAAAAGCATCAGAGCTACAAGGCCAAATTTAATTCAACTGAGGTCAGACTCAGCTCAGGAGCACTTCCTTCAAAGGAAATAGACATTTCTGAGTGGTGACAACACTGTCATTTTTTGAATTTTCTTTAATGAATCTGTTCTCAGGAGCATTAACATACTTTGCTAATACACTTTAATACAGCAGTTTTTAAAAAATGTATTTATTTTACTTTAGGTGCATACTATATCTGGCATTTCTCCCCATGTTATGCCTCCCCACCCCCCGCTGTCTCTCCCCTACCCGCCCCTCCCAACTGCCCCCAGTGTGTGATGCTCCTCTCCCTGAGTCCACGTGTTCTTGTTGTTGTTCAACACCCACCTATGAGTGAGAACATACAGTGTCTGGCTTTCTGTTCTTGGGTCAGTTTGCTGAGAATGATGGTTTCCAGAGTCATCCAAGTCCCTACAAATGACACGAACTCATGTTTTTTTATGGCTGCATAGTATTCCATGGTGTATACGTACCACATTTTCTTTGTCCAGTCTATCACTGATGGGCATTTAGGTTGGTTCCAGGTCTTTGCTATTGTACACAGGGCTGCAATGAACATACATGTGTATGTGTCTTTATAGTAGAACGTTTTATAGTTCTTTGGGTATATACTCAGTAATGGGGTTGCTGGGTCAAATGGAATTTCTATTTCTAGATCCTTGAGGAATCACCACACTGTCTTCCACAATGGCTGAACTAATTTACACTCCCACCAACTGGGTAAGAGTGTTCCTATTTCTCCACATCCTCTCCAGCATCTGTTGTCTCCAGATTTTTTAATGATCGCCATTCTAACTGGCGTGAGATGATATCTCAGTGTGGTTTTGATTTGCATTTCTCTAATTATCAGGGATGATGAGCATTTTTTCATGTTTCTTGGCCTCATATATGTCTTCTTTTGAAAACTGTCTGTTCATAGCCTTTGCCCACTTTTGAATGGGTTTTTTTTTTCCTTGTATATCTGTTTTGGTTCTTTGCGGATTCTAGATATTAGTCCTTTGTCAGATGGGTAGATTGCAAAAATTTTTTCCCATTCTGTTGATTTGCTCAGAATGATTTGCTCTAATGATGTTCTTTTGCTGTACAGAAGCTCTAGAGTTTAATTAGATCCCATTTGTCTATCTTGGCTTTTATTGCCATTGCTTTTAGTGTTTTAGTCATGAAGTCCTTGCCTATGCCTGTGTTCTGGATGGTTTTGCCTATGTTTTCTTCTAGAGTTTTTATGGTGTTAGGTTTTATGTTTAAATCTTTAATCCATCTGGAGTTTTTTAGTGTAAGGTGCCAGGAAGGGGTCCAATTTCTATTTTCTGCATATTGCTAGCCAGTTTTCCCAACGCCATTTATTAAACATGGAGTCCTTTCCCCATTGCTTGTTTTTGCCAGGTTTGTCAAAGATCAGATGGTTGTATATGTGTGGTGTTTCTTCTGGGGTCTCTGTTTTGGTACCAGTACCATGCTGTTTCAATTACTGTAGCCTTGTAGTATAGTTTGAAGTCTGGCAGTGTGATGCCTCCGACATTATTCTTTTTGCTTAGGATTGTCTTGGCTATGAGGGGTCTTTTGTGACTTTATATGAAGTTTAAAGTGTTTTTTTTCCAGTTCTGTGAAGAAGGTCATTGGTAGCTTGATGCGAATAGCATTGAATTTATAGATTACTTTGGGCAGTATGGCCATTTTCACAATATTGATTCTTCCTAAACATGAGCATGGAATGTTTCTCCATCTGTTAGTGTCCTCTCTTATTTCATTGAGCAGTGGTTTGTAGTTCTCCTTGAAGAGGTTCTTTATGTTCTTTGTTAGTTGTATTCCTAGGTATTTTATTCTCTTCGTAGCAATTGTGAATGGGAGTTTGCTCTTGATTTGGCTGTCTGTTATTGATATATAGGAATGCTTGTGATTTCTGCACCTTGATTTTGTATCCTCAGACTTTGCTGAAGTTGCTTATCAGTTTGAGAAGATTTTGGGCTGAGACGATGGGTCTTCTAGATGTACAATCATGTCACCTGCAAAGAGAGACAGTTTGACTTCTTCCTTTCCTAATTGAATACCTTTTATTTCTTTTTCTTGCCTGACTGCTCTGGCTAGAACTTCCAATACTATGTTGAATAGGAGTGGTGAGAGAGGGCATCCTTGTCTAGTGCCTGATTTCAAAGGGAATTCTTCCAGCTTTTGCCCGTTCAGTATGATATTAGCTGTAAGTTTGTCATATATAGTTTTATCATTTTATGATATGTTCCATCAATACCTATTGAGAGTTTTTGGCATGAAGGGCTGTTGAATTTTATCGAAGGGCTTCTCTGCATCTATTGAGATAATCATGTGGTTTTTGTCTTTGGTTCCGTTTCTGTAATGGATTACATTTATGGATTTGCATAAATCCATAAATTGAACCAGCCTTGCATCCCCAGGGTAAAGCCTACTTGGTCATGATGGATAAGCTTCTTGATGTGCTGTTGCAATCTGTTTGCCAGTATTTTATTGACGATTTTTGCATTGATGTTCATCATGAATATTGGCCTGAAGTTTTCCTTTTTAGTTGAGCCTCTGCCTGGTTTTTGTATCAGGATGATGTTGGTCTCATAAAATGAGTTAGGAAGGGTTCCCTCCTTTTGTATTGTTTGATACAGTTTCAGAAGGAATGGAACCAGCTCCTCTTTGTATGTCTGGTACAATTCGGCTGTAAACCCATCTGGACCTGGACTTTTTTTTGGTTGGTAGGCTATTGATTGCTGCCTCTACTTCAGCCCTTGTTATTGTCTATTCAGGGTTTCAGCTTCCTCCTGTTTTAGTTTTGGTAGAGTACAAGTGTCTAGGAATTTATTCATTTCTTCCTGGTTTACTGCTTTATGTGAGTAGAGCTGTTTGTAGTAATCTCTGATGGTAGTCTGTATTTCTGTGGGACCAGTGGTGATATCCCCTTTATTGTTTTTTATTGCATCTATTTGATTCTTCTCTCTTTTCTTTTTTATTAATCTGGTTGGTGGTCTATTTTGTTGATCTTTTCAAAAAACCAGCTCCTGGATTTATTGATTTTTTGAAGGTTTTTTTTTTTTGTCTCTATCTCCTTCAGTTCTGCTCTGATCTTAGTTATTTCTTGTCTTCTGCTAGTTTTTGAGTTTTTTGGATCTTGCTCCTCTATCTCTTTCAATTTGGATGATAGAGTGCCGATTTTATATCTTTCCTCTCTTCTCTGGTGGGCATTTATTGCTATAAATTTCCCTCTCAGCACTGCGTTAAATGTGTCCCAGAGATTCTGGTAAGTTGTGTCTTCATTCTGGTTGGTTTCGAAGAACATCTTTATTTCTGCCTTCATTTCATTGCTTATCCAGTCAACACTCAGAAGCAAGTTGTTCAGTTTCCAAGTGGTTGTAAGGGTTTGAGTGTGTTTCTTGATCCTGAGTTCTAGTCTGATTGCGCTGTGGTCTGATAGACTGTTTGTTATGATATCTGTTCTTCTGCATTTGCTGGGGAGTGATTTGCTTCCAATGATGTTGCCAATTTTACAGTAAGTGCAATGTGGTGCTGAGAAAAATGTATATTCTGTGGATTTGGGGTGGAGCGTTCTGTATATGTCTATTAGGTCCACTTGGTCCAGCTCTGCATTCAAGTCCTGGATATCCTTAATTTTCTCTCTCACTGATCTGTCTAATATTGACAGTGGAGTGTGTAAGTCTCCCACTATTATTGTGTGGGAGTCTAAATCTCGTTTTAGGTCATTAAGAACTTGCTTTATGTATCTGAATGCTCCTGTGTTGGGAGTGTATATATTTAGGAGAGTTAGCTCTTCCTGTTGGATGGATCCTTTTACCATTATGTAGTGTCTTCTTTGTCTCTTTTAATCTTTGTTGGTTTGAAGTACATTTTATTAGAGACTAGGATTGCAACCCCTGCTTTTTTTTTTTGGCTTGGTAAATCTTCTTCCATCCCTTTATTTTGAGTCTGTGTATGTCTTTGTTTGTGAGATGGGTTTCCTGAATACAGCACACTGACGAGTTCTGACTTTTTATCCAGTTTGCCAGTCTGTGTCTTGTGATTGGGGTGTTTAGGTCATTTACATTCAATGTTAATACTGTTATGTGTGAATTTGATCCTGCCATTTTGTTACTGGCTGGTTTTCTTTCCCATTAGTTGACTCATTTTCTTCATTGCATTTTTGGTCTTCGCCAACTGGTTTGCTTTTGCAGTGACTGGCACTTGTTCCTTTCCATGCTTAGTGTTTCTTTCAGGAGCTCCTGTAGGGCAGGTCTGGTGGTGACAAAATCTCTCAAGAATTGCTTGTCCATAAAGGATTTTATTTCTCCTTCACTTATGAAGCTTAATTTGGCTGGATATGAGATTCTGGGTTCAAAGTTATTTTCTTTAAGGACGCTAAATATTGGCCCCCACTCTCTTCTGGCTTGTAGGGTTTCTGCTGACAGATCTGCTGTGAGTCTGACTGGCTTCCCTCTGGGTGACCTGACCTTTCTCTCTGGCTGCCCTTAGCATTTTTTCCTTCATTTCCACCCTGGTGAATCTGATGATCATTGGCCTTGGGGTTGCTCTTCTTGAGGAACATCTTTGTGGAGTTCTCTGTATTTCCTGAATTTAAAATTTGGACTACCTTGCTAAGCTCAGGAAGTTCTCCTGGATAATATCCTAGAGTGTGTTTTCCAGCTTGGATTCATTCTCCCCATCATATTCAGGTACACCAATCAAGTGTAGATTAGGTCTTTTCACACAATCCCATATTTCTTGGAGGCTTTGTTCATTTCTTTTCACTTTTTTTCTCTTGTCTTGCCTTCTCTTTTTATTTCATTGAGTTGATCTTCAATCTCTGATATCCTTTCTTCTGCTTGATCGATTTGGCTATTAAAACTTGTGTTTGCTTTATTTAGTTCTCGTGCTGTGTTTTTCAACTCCATCAACTCATTTATGTTCTTCTCTAAGCTGGTTATTCAAGTTAGCATTTCGTCTTACCTTTTTTCAAGGTTTTTTGTTTCTTTGCATTGAGTTAGAACGTGTTCTTTAGCTCAGAAAAGTTTATTACTGTCCATCTTCTGAAGCCTGTTTCTGTCAATTCGCCGCACTCCTTGGTCAAGTTGTGATCCCTTTAAGAAGAGGTGTTCTGGTCTCTGGTGGTTTCATCTTTTTTGTGCTGTTTTTTCCCCATCTTTGTGGATTTACCTGTCTGTGGTGTCAGGGAGCTGCTTGATGAGGTTGCTTGTCTGCCTGTGGAAACGCTAGTGGGTTTCTAGGGACTCCTTCAGGTTATTAGGGAAGCTTCCTGTGTCTTTTTTGTTTATACTGGGAGATGAGGCCCACCGCTTCCACTGACCTGTAGGCACTGCTGGATTGTCAAGAATGCAGTCCTGTTGCTACGTAGGCTTCCTGTGTTTTTTCTTAAAACATGTAGCCCAGTTCCACCCCTCTAGTGGTGAGTTGTACCCTTCTACCACTGGGCTGGATCATTCAGGGCTCATCTCAGACTGTGGCACTGGCTGCGCAACACACTAGAGTCAGAGCTTCAGCCCTCTGGGGTTAGTGGGGGAGAGGAGGAGCCCACCCAGCCGCACCCAGCCATCTCCCCCTTTCAGCTTCCTCTCTCTAGGTCATAGGGTAAGGGCCAGCCCAGCTGCTCCTGCTTACAGCTCCTTCTTTCTCCGGACCAGGGGTGGGGTGATAGTTCAGTCCACAGATTTTTATTCACCTCCTAGCTTGTAATTCCCAGTGCTTAACTGGCAAAGATCCCCTGTTCTGTATATTGCTGAGGCTGTGGGGAAAATGCTGTATCTGGAGTGGAGTGCCAGAGGGGGGAGCCTCCGACTCACTGATCAGATGTACTTTCTGAGTGAAGCAGCACCCCTTCCCGCCTCGGTCTGCCCTGAGTGGGTTTTGATCACTCTCGGACTAAACCCATTGAAATGCACCTGGTACCTCAGTTAAAGCTAGGAGATCTCTACATTTCTGCATCTCTCTCACTGGGTGTTGTGCGCTGGAGTTGTGTCTAATCGGCCATCTTGGATCTTCCTAATCCAGCATTTTTAAGGGGGCAATTATAGGAAATGTCTGTAATTAATTAAATAGCCTATAAACAATTCTTGAATCAACAATTAGAAAAACTGAAATATCTTTTTCTGTATAAGAAAAGTCCTGCTAACTTAATAAATAAGAGGATATCTTTGTGTAGAATCTTTTCATAAAGTAGAAATAGGCCAGATGTGGTGGCTCAAGCCTGTAATCCCAGCTGAGGCAGGCGGATCACCTGAAGTCAGGAGTTTGAGACCAGCCTGGCCAATATGGTGAAATCCAATCTCTACTAAAAATACAAAATTAGCTGGGCTTGAGCATTGTGATGGAATGGAGCAAGATGGCCGTTTAGGAACAGCTCGGGATTGTAGCTCCCAGTGAAAGCACAGAGGGTGAGGGGACGCCACATTTCCAGACGGATCTTTATTGCCCACAGACCAGGAGATTCCCAGGCGGAGGAGCCCGACAGGTTGCCAGCGTGGCTGTTTTGACCGGTGCGGCTGTTTTGCCGGCACCCCAGTGTGGCGGTTCTCCATACAAAACACACTGGTCTGGTTGCCCTTTTAAGCTGGCAATTGGAGCTCCAGGAAGGCAGATTCACCCATTCATCTGACTAGACAGGGAGCCACCCAGTACATTCCCAGGCAAAAAAGCACCACAAATCTCAACACCATTGTTTCAGCCGGCACAGTGGGTCACCACATGGGAAATCACACTGATCCCAGTGCCTTTTCAGCAGGCGACTGGAACACCTGGGAGAGTCAACCATTCAACTTAAAAAAAAAAAAAAAGGCTCTGAGGCAGGGAGCCAGGTGATCAGGCTTGGTGGATCCCACCCCTAAAAAAAAAAAAAATGCAATTGGAAACGCTCGCTCGGGGTTGAGAGTTTCACAGCAAACACAGCTAAACCCGGGACGGTGAAGCTCTGTGGGGGAGGGGTGTCTGCCAATACCGAGGCACTCCACCCCTACACCGAGGTAGTCCGCCATTGCTGAGGCAGCCTCCTGTTACCAAGACAACTCGCCATTGCCGAGGTAACCTGCCATAACAGAGAGAGTCCGCCATTACAGAGGAGGGCCACCATTGCCGAGGCACTTCTAACCACACCCATATAAACAGAGCTGCAGGGAAGTTCACACGGCAGCAGGGCAGAGCCCACAGCAGCTCAGCAAAGCCTCTGCAGGCAGACAGTAACTAGGCTGCCTCCTTGTTGGGCAGGGCAGCCCTGAAAAAAAAAGGCAGCAGCACAATGGAAACTAATAAAGCCCTAACTCCCCAGGACACAGCACCTGGGGAAAAAAAAGGGGGGGTTATGAGTTCTGCTGCAGCACACTTAAACGTACTTGCCTAACAGCTCTGAATGAACAAGGGAGCTCACAGTTCAGCACCTGAGCTCCTATAAAGGACAGACTGTCTCCTCAAGCAGCTCCCTGACCCCCATATATCCAAAGATTAACCTCACAAAGGACTGATCAGACTGACATTTGGCGGGCATCATTCTGGGACAAAGATAGCAGAATAAGAAACTGGTAGCAACCCTTACTGTTCTGCAGCTGCTGCAGGTGATCCCCAGGCAAGCAGGGCCTGGAGTGGACCTCAGCTGTCCTACAGCAGAGGGGCCAGACTGTTAGAAGGAAAACTAAGAAACAGAAATAACTTCATCATCAACAATCTGGACATCCACTCAGAGACCCAATCTGAAAATCAGCAACTACAAAGACGACAGGTGGAAAAATCCACAAAGATGGAAATAAACCAGCGCAAAAAGGAGAAAAACACCCAAAACCAGAACACCTCTCCTCCTACAAGGGATCACAACTCCTTACCAGCAAGGGAACAAGGCTGGATGGAGAATGAGTGTGATAAAATGACAGAATCAGACTTCAGAAGGTGGGTAATGAGAAACTTCTGTGAGCTAAAAGAACTTCTTTGCATTTCTAACTCAATGCAAAGAAACTAAGAACCTTGAAAAAAGATTTGATGAAATGATAACAAGAACGGACAACTTAGAGAGGAATATGAGTGAATTGATGGAGCTGAAAAACACAACACGAGAACTTCGCGAAGCATGCACAAGTTTCAACAGCCGAATTGACCAAGCAGAAGAAAGGATATCAGAGGTCGAAGACCAACTCAATGAAATAAAAAGAGAAGGCAAGACAAGAGAAAAAAGTGCATAAAGGAATGATCAGTCTCCAAGAAATGTGAGACTACGTGAAAAGACCTAATCTACATTAGATAGGTGTACCTGAATGTGACCAAGAGAATGAATCCACGCTGGAAAATACTCTTCAGAATATTATCCAGGAAAACTTCCCCAACCTAGCAAGGCAGGCCAATATTCAAGTCCAGGAAATACAGAGAACACCATAAAGATATTCCTCAAGAAGAGCAACCTCAAGGCACATAATCATCAGATTCACCAGGGTTGAAATGAAGGAGAAAATCCTAAGGGCAGCCAGAGAGAAAGGTCAGGTCACCCACAAAGGGAAGCCCATCAGACTCACAGCAGATCTCTCGGCAGAAACCCTAAAAGCCAGAAGAGAGTGGGGGCCTATATTCAACATCCTTAAAGAAAAGAACTTTCAACCCAGAATTTCACATCCAGCCAAAGTAAGCTTCATAAGCAAAGGAAAAATAAAATCCTTTGCGAACAAGCAAGTACTCAGAGATTTTGTCACCACCAGGCCTGCTTTACAAGCGCTCCTGAAAGAGGCACTACACGTAGAAAGGAACAACCAGTACCAGCCAC